>VWZG01008843.1:41061-54592 GCA_013396735.1 Grallaria varia
CTGTCACAAATAAAGGGCCCTTAAAAACTTGTATGACTGTAATATCAACCATATGTTCTTATCATCTAAAATAGCAGCAAAAACCACAGTAATGGTAGGGAGCTTCTGAGTTTGGTCCATTTTTAACACCAGAAAACACAGCACATAATCTAATTCAGACATGTGTGAAGCTACATTTCAAACCTAATTTAATTTTGCCTCTCTGATTCGATCCAGTAANTAAACAAGCCAAATGCCTTTACACTGCTCATGTAAGATGGGCTTGTCATTCACCTGATCATCTTAGCAACACTACTTCGCACTTTCTGCATCTTGAGTTCATCTTTCTTGCATGTATATGACCAAAGTGTGTGCAACAATCCTAGTGAGCTCTTGTTAATGCTTTATGTAGGGGATTTATAGGTTTCCTGTTGTTAGTGGGAATACCTCACCTGATGCATTCATTCTCATTACAGCAGCAACATTTGAGGCTTATAGTCATGCTGTGATTGATTAAAGCACTAAATCTTTCTTCTTCTCTGTCCCTTTCACTTGATGAGTTTTCTGTTTATACCTTGCCAAATGCATGAAATGGCACTTAGCATGATTAAATTTTATCCCTTCCCAGTTAGGTCTCTTGACCAGGACATTTAGTTCTTCCTGGATGGTATTCTGATTCCTCTGTGTATTGATGATGTCTCACAAATGTGCACGATCAGTAAATTTAATTATTACATTCTCATTTCTTGTTCCTAAGTCATTACTAAGATCAGTCTGAGCAAGTCTGCAGTCTTCAGCATTAGTTTCTTTCCAGTCCTGTTAGCAGTGTCTGTTACCATTTCTTTTTTGTCTTCATTTCTAGTGATTCCTGTAGTAACCATTTCCATCATCTTAAACCTGGCTAATTCTTATGAGAATTATGAGAATACTCTATGGTATGTTTTTGTGGAAACAGGTGAAATGAGTCCATCATTCAGGCTTTGTTCAAAAAGTACATGTTATCAAAGGGGCTATTTGGCATGACTGAAACCATCCTTGGCAATCCTTTTTTATTATGTATTTAATTCAACTTAGATTTTCTTATACTCTGATTGCTTTCTTCTAAAAGTTCTTCAAAAGCTCTGTACAAGGCTTCTGTTGGACAGACTATTTTTACTGCTCTGCAGTCAGACAGTATCACTTCAAAAAGAAGATCTATTATGAGATCTTTCTACTGGACCTAACTCTATGGATCAAACCATATATATTCCAGAGACTTCATCTGCTACCTCAGTCTGTGTATGTTGGCTTCCCAAGGATAGACATGGCCATTTCCAATTCTAAATATAATTCTGCTGGCAGTTTTGCATCATCTTTCTTACTGGAAAATGAAGCAAAATACACACCTTATTGTCCCACATTTGAATTCCTTCTACACTGCATCTTGACCCCTGAATGTTCTTCCTGTCCTTTGTTCTATTTCTGCAACAAGAAAATCTCCTTCTCTACTGAGTACATATTTTTTATTTTCCTTAGCAAGGCCTAATGTGGTTTGATTTTTTTTTGGCTATTATTGTATGCCTCATGCTTTCCAAAAGATAGCTGACAGTCTTTTTTTAACAATCAACCATCTGTTCTTTTTCTTGCAGCTTTTTGTTTGTTTTCAGCATCTTTTACCAAGAGGAAGAGAGATATTCTTTGTCAGTAGATAATCCGATAATCTTTTTTAAGCCTAAGAGAACTTTCCTAAGGCATCTTCTTTATAAACTGCAGTACTACAAATATAAAAAGGCTCTCAAGAACAGAGAAGGCCTGAGGCTTAAATAAGACAGGTTCTATTCCCTTCAGTGAAAGTAGAGTTGACTGGGGTGTTTTAAATGTGCTAAAGGAAGAAAAAAAAGCGAAGGAGAGGGAAAGGTGGAAAATGAAAGACCTGGGTATTAGATGGGATTTTCCTGCACAAAATACTTGTTGGAATGGAAAACATTTATCACAGCCATTATCAGTATTTTCATGTCTCTAAAGAAAAGATTGTGTTTCCCTTTACATTTTTATTTGTTTCATCTTACTTTTCCATCATGTTCAGTTATTCTGGCTAGATGTTTTTGTGGCACTGAATGAGGTCTTTCAATGTAGTAATTATATTTTAAAAGACAGGGACAAATGGCAGGTAAAGCAATAACTGCTGAGGCAAAAGGCAAGAAGAGAGACACTAATGGAAAGAAATGTTTTATCAGCCCATGAGTGAAGACTGGGAGGTGAAATGATGATGGATGGATGGATGGATGGATGGATGGATGGATGGATGGATGGATGGATGGATGGATGGATGGATGGATGGATGGATGGATGGATGGATGGATGAGCGGAAAGAGGATAATCAGAGTAAATCTCTAGAAAGAAAATACCTGCTGTTCTTCATATTTGCTTCCACTTATGAAGAAACTCTTATAAAACTAATTTAAATTAAGAAGGAAATGAAAGACAATTAATTATATTTTTTTGGAATATGTTTCATCAGTTTAGTCTCTGCCTTTTCTCTACTTTTTCAATTTTAATAAGACTGTGCTGGCTAGAAAATTCATATCATGTCATCCTTTGGCAGAACTGGATGGAGATGGGTGTAGAAGAGCTCAGGCTTCTGCATGTCTCAAAAACCTGAGCACCACCTCTGGCATCATCAGGCTGGGTGCTGCACAATGGCTTCACAGATGCAGGTGGCACCACAACATCACTTAGCTGACTATAAACCTCATAAATGACAAGTAGAAATACAGAAGCAAGTGGCAGTATAGTGGAATGGATCTATAGCATCTGTAAACAAAAATATTTCTTATATTAGTACAGATAGACTAGGGAACAAGACACTGGGGAACAAGGCACTGGAGAACAGAACTGTAGAAATGGACTTGGGTGTCCTGGTTGATGGCAAGTTGAATCTGAGTCAGCAGTGCCCTGGCAGCCAGGAGGGCCAACCGTGTCCTGGGAGGCATCAGGCACAGCATCGCCTGCTGGGAGAGGGAGGGGATTGTCCCGCTCTGCTCTGCACTGGGGCGGCCTCACCGTGAATGTTGTGTGCAGTTTGGTCACTACAATATAAGAAATATATAAAGCTATTAGAGAGCATACAGAGGAGAGCTAAGAAGATGATGAAGGGAAAGTCATACAAGCTCCCACTGAGGCTGCTTCGTTTGTTCAGCCTGGAGAAGAGGAGGCTGAAGAAAGATGTCATCACATATGATTCTATGATTTGTAATACAAATAAATTAAGGTCCTGACCAACTGCTGCATCAGCAGTAGAATTGTATTCATTGATGAAGTCAATTTCACCAAATACTTAATTTTGTAGCATTGCAGTTTATATTTGCTTGTTTTTCTTTATTTCCTTCCCACTGTTACGTTTCCAGGATTAGAAAAAAACAGTGTATCCAAATGTTGAGTTTTTGCTCTTGAACCTTGCTTGCAACTGAAAATGGAGAAGCAGATAATATGCATTTTCAGTTACAGAGCCAAGACCAATGCAAGTGGTCTAAAATTTTTAGTGACGTTTCTATTGGCTCTCATCCTGTTCTTATTTGCTATTCCTTGGTCTTATACATGGAAGGATTGAAAAAAAGCTTGTCAAGTTTTTTGTCATCATGTGATGGGTAATCTCAAATGAAATGTGATGTTTTGTGTAAAATAGCATAGAGGAGGATGAGAATTTTTTTATAAGACAAATATCTAAAAGAACCATTGGAACTTGAAACTAAACTAGGTGAAATACAGCTTCTACTAATATGCATGGCAGCTGCAAAATATTGATGAATATGTCAGTTTAAATATACAGAAAAATTACATCCTTGCAGAAACTAGACCCTAACCTCCAAACACTAAAACAAATATTTTCATCTGCTTACATTTTCTCTATGTCCAAAAAATGTTGTGGGTATATTTAATAGCTACATTCCTACAAGGAATGAAAGCTAATAAATATTTAGGGCATATCAATGGTTATTCAAAATTACACAAAGAGACAATGTGTTACACAGACAGCTTCATTTATTGCCTTGTTTTAACTCTTGAAGCATTTCACTGAACAGACACTTTTAAAAATAACTGCAGAGATCATTAGTGTGCACATGCAAAACAAGTACTAACGACAGCTATGGTATTTATGTGAAATGTGGATTCCATGACATTTAATAGAAATTACTATTTTCCTGCGCTGTATTGGCTTTTTCCTCACAATAAGCACAACTGAGAAGTGATTTCTCAGGGATGCATGTTACTGACCAGATTTTAGAGCCAAGGGCATAGTTCATGTACTTAAATTAGACTACATATAGGTCAGTAAGAGCAGTTTTCTGGACACAGCAGTTTCTGTCATTTATTTTAGGCTCCTGCCCTGTGATTTCCTCTTTGGGGTCCACCTGATCTGTTATGTCTTCTGGGAAGCTGATGTCTGACAACTGCTGTCTTCGAGTTAAGATGCAACCCAAGATAAGGGTCTCCAGCTAAGAGAGCTACATGACATGATCAAAAGCATCCTACTTAAATGACTACTTAAGTAACGTGGTCTTATTTCAGGAGTGTGTTTGTCCCATCTTACTAACAGGCCAGAGACAGACTGCACTGACTTTTTTCCTCACCTTAGCACTTGAAAGACTCCACATCACTGTTTTCATCAGATGGCTTAGCCTTCTGACAGCCAAGTCAATTGCCAAGATTTCTCCCTATATATTGTTTTTCTACTATGAGAGGAGAGGGTCATCAGGGCTTAATTCATAAAAGCAGAAGAAAACACCTTCAAACTGGACAGGATGATTCTTCTATTCTTTTTAAGAGAGTTATCTCTTCCACCAAGGGAAATATTAGCTGCATGCACCTCCTGCCTCATGAATTAGAGGACTCTTAAACTTGACAGAAGCTTAAAGCACATATGAGGGCAGGGGTGTAAATGGTTCTCAGGACTTCCCTTTTGAATAGCAAGTGACCAACACAGCATGTAAACTTGCAGACTTGTGTGGTTAGAAGGAATTATTTTAAGGTACAGATCTAGAAAAAAATGTGAAAAAAATCAAGTAAAATTATTAGGAGAAAGGGATGACAATGTCATGTTGGAACAAGTGTTAAATTAGTGCAGAGACCTATCCTTCTGGTAGGTGCATAAAACCTGCAAGCTGGGTATTCAGTATCCAAATGAATTACTTGGAAAATGATTGCTTGGAGCTGCACCAGCTTTTGCCTAGTTAGCATTCATCAATATAACTGCCATAGCTGCTTGCAGGCCTGCATTCAAGCCCACATGCATGCCAAGAAAGTGAAACATGAGAAGGGATAAAATGAGAGAACTGAAAAGAGATAAAAAGCAGCACAGCATGGTCATTCTCTCTGACCAAAGTAGTCTTGTCCAGTTTTCCCAGAGCACAGAGGTACAATGAAGGGAGATTACAATAGCTGTGCAAATTGGGTACACAAGGTTTCAATGAAACAGTCTTGGTCAGTGTAAAGGAAATACAGGAAGGGCTGCACCTTTACTGTGAAATTTTTAGAAGATTCATGTAGTATAAATATTCAATCAATATACAGAAGCAGAGGATAAGGTAGCAAAAACCAGTTAGCATTTCTGACGACAAAACCAAAACTGCTTGAAAGAAAATTCAGATATAGCATTATTTTCCACTTTTCAAGCAGGAAGTGCTACTCCCTTCCTTCACTCACTGACTCCTACAAACTTCTTTATCAGCCTTTTCAGAGAGCAGTGACTTCCTCTGAGAATTTTCCTCATCCTATGGCTGGGTTCGAGAAGTTCAAAGACTCTTACTCAGCCAAGAAGCTCCTATTTACAGGCAGCAGTTGCAGAATATTCTGAGTTGGAAGGGACCCACAAGGATCATGAAGTCCAGCTCTTAAGTGAAGAGCCCATACAGGGAATCAAACCCAACACTTTGGCATTGTTAGCACCATGCTCTAACCAACTCAGCTAATCTCAGAGTTTCTCTGGAGCAAGGAGTGCATATTAACTGCCGAAAGATGTTAGGCTCCACGCTGTATACAGTCATAACTTCAGCAGCCATTCAAATAACTGGAGGGGGAAAAAACCCCCCTACTTAAAAAAACCCACAAACAAACAAACCACCCACGAAGACTGAAATCAACACAGACTCATATTAGCAGAAGCAGAGTTGTCAGGTGTGCTTTAGGGGATGTTCAGGACAGTGGAATGTCAACTCTGGCTCAAATCTGTTATGGATTTTTTTTGTATTTTTAAGGAAGACCATGTATTTAAGATTTGTCAATGACTTCTGCAAGTATTTCTTATTAATTGCCAGATGAAAGGAATTAATTATTGGGAAAAAAATGTTTGACTTTTTAAACTTTTTTTTCTTCTGTGCAGCCTCCAATAACTCTTCAAGTTTAGATAAGATTTAGTGTCATTTCCAACCAAGACTCCATGCTTGTATAGAGGTAAAAGGGAGAGAAAGAGAAAAGCTGTTGAAATGTCTAGCTGAAAAATTCAATAATTTGCCTTTAGAAACAGGAATACTCTGGGAAGATTTTACAGAGGGAACAAGTAAAGCATAAGCAGAGAAACTGATGTGTAGGATATAGTCTAGGTCACTTCTAGAATTTCCTTAATCCTTTTCAGATCCCATTCTGATGTCAGCACCCAGCAGGAATAGACCGAGAACTTAATGTTGCTAATTCTAGCTTTATTCCCCCATCCATCACTGAATCTGTTCCACATATTTGTTTCAGGGATTGCATCAGAGAAAGCGTTCCCAGTCTCTCCTGCATAGGCAGACATCAGTAAAGCAAGAAAGTAATCTTTGAAAGGATGAGTAACAGGGTAGAGAAAATGATTTACGTTTTCAGGCCATTTGAAGGACTTGTGGCAAGGACCTTAATAATTTTGCTGGGAAATGCTTTTGTTTTCAATTTCATTTTCTCTAAGAAAGCATGTGTGTTTTCACACAATATTTTGTAAGGTGATACACTACCGGGATTTTAAATAACAGCAGAAATACATTTAATGCAATTTCAGTGTTGCTAAATCAAGCGAAGGAAGTGTTCTTTAAAAACATCAGTTTATTAAAAAAACAAAACAAAACAAAACAAAAAAACCCAAACCACCAAACTTGCAACTGGAAGAAACTAACCATTGTAAGCCTACCCTTGGAGTGCTGTACCCATTCTGGGGCCCCCAACTCATGAGGATCCTTAAGGATAGGGGGAAGAGGGGGAAAGAGATGGCAAAGCAGACTACAAACAGTACTTTTGGAAATACTTTTTATTCATTAGCCTGGTGTTATTAATAGCACATAACTCTTCAGGTGCCACATTGTTACTCACTCATGCAGCTGGCTGACACATTTCCACACAGTTGTCCCATGGGAACATCAGTGACTTGCAGACTCTCAAGCTGAGGGCTGTGCTGCCTTTACCATAGCTGTGCGGAAAGTGCCCCAGGGACCCTTTAGTTCATGAGGTGCATATGTACTCCTGCAGTCACCTTGCACAGCAGTCTCTGACTCTATGGCTGCGGTCCAACTTACACACCAGGGTACACTGTTGACCTCCAGTAGGTTTGCCTGGGTCTCAGTGTCCAGGTTGATCAGTTCTGTCAATTTCAACAGGACTTACAACATCCAGAGCTTGTCACTCCTTGGGGAATTTCTACACACTTCCTTCACTGAAAGTTATGTTCTCTTACATTTGGTCTGCTTTTCACTGGTAATGCTTTTCCCCTCCAATCTGCAGGTACCCATAGACCTAATTCCCATCAGCTTCATGGCAGAATGTCCACTGTTGGAACAGGTTGTGCAGAATGATTGTAAACTCACCATCCTTGGAGGTTTTCCACATACAGTGAGATCAGGTTACATCTGACCTCTTTTAATTTTGGCTGCCATCCTGCTTCAAGACGTAGGTTGGACTAGATGACAGAGAACCAATCAATACTTCTGTGATCCCATGAAATATCAAATCATGTTTTCTGAAAGATTTCTTTAGGAAAATGACAAGTTTTGATTCTTGTTGTTTTCCACATTGGATAAAGTCCCTTTGGCCAAGGACAGACTCTCTTAAATAATGTGACCAAAGCCTCCACCAGAATTAGTATGCTTTGGACAAGACTTTTTGGCATAAGGTGAAGTCTTCTGTTCTGAAATAAAAAAGAATCAAAACCAGTAGCTTCAGTTCCTTTATAATCTATTTTGTGGTATTGTTACTCATCAGCCATGAAACACTTTAGCTAATACACATATAAACATGGGGAAAAAAATTGTGATCTTTCTTTTAGTTTGAAATAATAAACCAATCTTCAAATATACATTATTTTATTTTTTCACTATTATAAAACAGATTTTTTAACTATTATTAAAAGTCATCTTTTTGAGCTAAGAAAATATGGCTGAAAGAATTTTACTCGGATTTTCCTTTCTCTGAAAATCAAATGGCATTATTAATGCAAGAACCCAGCTGACAGAGAAACATGAAAATCACCTCACCATTTGGGGTCCATTACGGAAAATTTGTTCATCCTTCTGCAACCTTCTGCCAGGTGCTGGCAGCAAAAAGGGCCAAGTCAATCTGTGGGCCACTTCAAACCCTTCAATAATATTGGCTCATTTCCCAAACAAATCAACTTATGAGAGGCTCTTTCTTGGGCAAATCTTTCCTGTTCACAGCTGAGTCCAAAGGCAACTTTCTAAGGGGAGTAAAGAGGGTACCAGTTAATTTGTGAAAGAGAGCAGATAAATGATAGTTAATTTGGTATCTTGTCAATAGTTTTTAGGTGTGACCTTCCTCTTTTTTAACAGCTTGTGAATGTAAGTAGTGCTCCAGCTCCCACTGGAGCCTAGGATGTTGGGGTAGGAGGGTTTGTGACCTTACCATCAACTCCAGGCAGAAGCTGTTCTGTGAAATACAGTGCCCCATTGCAGTTACTGTGCTTTCTTCGAGTTTCACACGACCTCAGTGGCTTCACTCTATATCCAGATTCCCTAGACTATGTCCAAGTAAAAGTAAATCACATCTGCATCCAGATAGAGCCAAGCTTCAATAACAACTTGGATGAATTTTTTGTGGGTTTGTCATCTGCCACATCTTAATAAGGGAAAGCAAGATAGTTGTTGCTATCTATGCCAGTTTTGCTTTCAAAATCTGTCTTGGGAAAAGTCTAAGGTTTTGTCCAGCCGGAGTTTTTCCAGAGCTGCCATGTTTGCAGGGCAGAGATGTGAGTGACTGCCCCTCCACAGTTACTGAATTTGAGGAGCAGTGCATGGTGTTTCGTCTGGTGTGGGGTTAGCAGCACTCTGATGGAAGCCAAGTCCCACAGCAACACAGAGCGCGGTATCTGCTTGAGTTTTTCCGTGTAACAGACAGCAATCTCTACAAAGTACAGTTGAAACTCTTTACTTTTTAGAACTGTTTTATTGGTTAGAATACCTTCTGAAAGTCTAGTGTAATTGGCTCGGCAACACCTAAACTACTTTGGTAAATGCCATTATTTTAGTGAGAGAAAGGTTTGACTCGTGAGTTCTAGTCATTACATTCTTTCAACATCTTATTCTGAGAGCAGCTGCAACATACTTTTCTTCACAGATACTGAGTAAGTGATGTCAGGCCTAGTGAGGAAAATATTTTGAGAAAAGATCTACAGAATCGTGGAATCCTCATAGCTAAAATGGTGAATGGCAGTGGCTGCAGTTTAAGGTGTTGTAGTCTTGACAGAGGGGAATGTTTTATAAGCCAATGATTTTGAGTCAGGTTTTAGCTATTCCAATTAAAATATTAATTTTGCAATCTGAGTAAAATGCAAAACAGAAGAAATCAATGTAATAATGTTAATAACTGTGATTCTATAACTCTCTCATCGAACAGCTGAAAAGCAGATGTACTCTGATTAAATGTACAAATATAGAAACATATTGGTTACAGAAGTGAAGCTCCTTGAAGTGTTCCCTAAAAGGTATCTTTTAAAAATAAAAGGTCTTACTAGCCTTTCCATTTACACAAAGTTTCATGAATTGATATCTCAATAAATAACAGATGCTTATTGACTTTATGAACTGTCAGCAAACCTGGGTGATACCATGTTGAATAACCTTTACGGAAATGTACAGAATCATAATTTGATTCCAGCTCACAGATGTAATTATTGTTAACTGCTGGAGACTGAAGCAGAAGAGTACAGTGAAACAGTACTGAGAAGAGTGCAGAAGAGTACAGTGAAACATCTGAATTTGCATAAAGTCTGACCCCTGGGAATCTTTGCAAGCTTGCAATCTCTTTTCTCTATTCTCAAACAATTAAATCAAAATTGATTTGTCTCTCAGGATGTTTTGCAATTGCTACATCTAGTGTACATGAACCAGCCTCCACTCACACTCACAAGTCATGCCAGTTGTTGCTTTGGTATGTTCTATACCGAGAATCCCTTTGAATAAAGCTTATGTCATTCTTCTTTGTTTTCCTATCATGAAAGGTTATTTTAATTCCCTTCCTGTGACCTGTGGACACCATGAAGAAACGCTTGCAATAAAACATAGTATTAGTAAAAGTCATCCTTATAATGCTCCTTCGTACTAGATATAGGGAATTGCCATTACAATTTTAGCCCAGTTCCTTCACGAAATGTTGCAAGGAAAGCATGTGTCCTATCTCACATTCCCATGGTTTTGTACAGAAAATCTGTTTGAAACAGTCCTTGAAACAGATAACCTAGTTTGCAGAGAGATGCTTCATCTGTTTGGAAACATCTGTGAAACTGCCTCTTTGGCAGCAGCTGGGGAAGTGAAAACTCATTCTATAACCTCTAGAAGCCAGAAACCACACAAAGAATATTCTGGGGTGCATGTGTTGAAAGTTCTGGTGCTCTGCAGGTACTGGGAATGGGTGGGATGTGACTGAGCCAGCACCTAGTTTTAGATGTGAAAGACATGGAAAGTAGAGACCTACTACATTCATATGTTGTCTTGGGTTACTGTAGCTGAATTTTTTAGTAGTGGGGGAGGCTACAGAAGTGGCTTCTGTTAGAAGCTGCTAGAAGCTTCCCCTGTCCCACAGGAGCCAATGACAGTTGGCCCCAGGAGGGACATCCAGCTCCTGGCCAGGGCCAAGCCAATTAGAGATCACAGTAACGCCTCTGTGATAACTTATTTAAGAATTGGAAGGTTGTTGCACAGAAGAAATTCCAGAGAATGAGGACATGGAATAACAAGGCAGACATCAAGGTTGCAGTAGAGGTGAGGGGGGAGGAGGCACCTCATGGAACAGAGGCAGGACTCAGAGCTAAAACCCCTGCAGCCCCTGGAGGACCATTGTGGTGCAGAGAACCCCCTGCAGCCCATGGAGGAGCCTGTGCTGGAGCCAGTAGATGCTTGAAAGGAGGCTGTGATTCTGTGGGAGGCTCAGGATGGAATGGAATCCTGCAGGAGACCTGTGGGTCTCTGGAGAGGCAGACCCAGCCTGGAGCAGGTTTTACCCAAGAGAGAGTTGTGGCCCTATGGAGGTGCCCACATCGGTACATCTCATCCATGAAGGACTGTACCACTATGGAGGAGTGACCCTCGGGACAGCAGATGTGGAAGAACTTCTGCCCAAGGGATGGACTCACATTGGAGAAGTCTATCAAAGACTGTCTCCCGTGGGAGGGACCCCACGGAGCAGGGGATGGACTCAGCTGTCATCCCATGTAAACGGTGGTGAAGCTGTGGTGAAGCAGGATGTCCCCCTGCAACCCACGAAGGACCATCAGGGTGCAGAGACTCAAATTTTACTGCATCCCATGGAGGAGTGACCCCAAGGGGTGGGGGAACTCACATGGCAAGTGGCAGCAACTGCAACAGACTGCAACCCCCCATGGACAGAAGGAGGGGTGGGGGAAAAGTGTGTGTGTGCGGTGTGTGTTTTAAGACTGTTTTATTTCTCACTTTTGTCCTGTTAGTAATAAATGTAGGCATTATCTCACTTTGTGTCTGGTTTTGCCCATAAAGGTGGTAAATGGATGAATCCTCTCCTGGTCCTCATCTGTTACCACTCTCACTTCTGCCTAGTAGCAGAAGGATTCAATGGGTCCCTGGAATCCGGCCAGGGTCAACCCACTACAATATGAAAGATGAACGCAACATAGTCTAATGAAGACACCTATAAGAAGTGATCACCTATAAGAAATGATCATATTTTCATAGAGTGACTTGTTCTGTCTTAAGATAGCTGTATAAGTTTCCATCTAATCCTTCCTTTAAGGGACTGAACTTGAGATGTGTTTTGTGATGGCTTGGAAAACATTAATCTGTATTCAAATCTTACATCTAATCACATATTATGTCTACAGAGGCAGCATGAGATACTTCAGTATTAGCAATCATTTTTCTTCTCCTCCTTGTAACCACAAAGAAGTGCTAACAAGGAACTTTGTGACAGTGCCGCATAACTATCTAGTTCAAATCCTTTAACAACATAAGTCTTGTGACACAATTTCAGGAGAAAATGTATAATGTCATCTATTACAACCATATTAAATTTGCTCTAAATCCTACCAAGTGGTGAAAGCAGAGGGCTAGAGACAGCTTCTAATACTCTTCTACTGCAAGTAGACCTCAGGTCCAGTGAAGACTGTAACACCAAAAAATTCTAAAATGCATTTGCATGCTAATCCAAGTAACAGTGGGTAAACTTTTACACTCTTTGATACCTTTTAAAGCAAGTAGCAGGCCAGGATAAGGCTAGCAAGATTACATGAGAGCAGTGAAAAAATAATTCATCATTGCGATTTCCTTTCACTAATTAATCATTGAATTTTCTTCACTTTATTATTTTTTATTTTTATTTATTTTTCTTTTTGAAATTATGTGTTATAAAACTGGAAATCATCATTAATTAGTTTTGGTTTTCTTTCCAGGGAAGGTTCTGATGTTCAGATCCAAGCTGCAGAACTGCAGAGAATATCTAAAAAGCATTAGTGGAGCTTTTTTCTTGAAGTAATCAATGGTTTTTAATCAACAGAAGAATCTACAGACTCATTAGACATTAACAGAAGTTAGAATATCCATGGTGGTTTCGGTCCTGATACTGTAGTTTGACTGTATTTGTTGAAAGTCACTGTAAATCACATGAACTGATGCTTAATATTTGGGAAACGTACTATGAAAAGAGGTGGGGGACAATCTGGTGGTCTGACTAGGGAATATTTGAATAGACTAGTGTTAGAATATGGAACAGTTCTATACAAACATTTTGGAATGCACTTTGAGAAAAAGTCATTGTATAAAAAAATATTTTGTGCTTCTACTTCATGCAGAGCCACTTTAAAAAAAAAAAAAAATCATTGCAAGAAAAAGTTGTTTTCTAAAAACCAGACCACTTTATAAGAATTTCAAGTGAAGGCTCAAAAGCGATAGATTCCTAGAGCCCACTGTCATTGATCCTTCCTGAAAATAAAAGGAAGAAACCTATGAGTTTTATATGTTTGGTGAAAATGAAAATTACTCCATCTAAGTTATTGGGAGCCCTACAGTTCAAACTATCAGAAACACATATTCACTGTTTAAAACACAGGTCTTACATTTTAAATTATTTTTCTTTT
>VWZG01008845.1:997-14358 GCA_013396735.1 Grallaria varia
GGGAATGCGGTGCTGGAGCGTGATGTGGGATCATGGCACAGGGAACATGGCACAGGGAATGGGAATGCGGTGCTGGAGCGTGATGTGGGATCATGGCACAGGGAACATGGCACAGGGAATGGGAATGCGGTGCTGGAGCGTGATGTGGGATCATGGCACAGGGAACATGGCACAGGGAATGGGAATGCGGTGCTGGAGCGTGATGTGGGATCATGGCACAGGGAACATGGCACAGGGAATGGGAATGCGGTGCTGGAGCGTGATGTGGGATCATGGCACAGGGAACATGGCACAGGGAATGGGAATGCGGTGCTGGAGCGTGATGTGGGATCATGGCACAGGGAACATGGCACAGGGAATGGGAATGCGGTGCTGGAGCGTGATGTGGGATCATGGCACAGGGAACATGGCACAGGGAATGGGAATGCGGTGCTGGAGCGTGATGTGGGATCATGGCACAGGGAACATGGCACAGGGAATGGGAATGCGGTGCTGGAGCGTGATGTGGGATCATGGCACAGGGAACATGGCACAGGGAATGTGGTGCTGGAGCGTGGATGGAGCAGCTCCCTTGGGGAGCAGCAGCAGGAGGAGGAGGCTGTTTTGGGGACAGAGGGTGTGATTTCCTCCTGGCACCTGCCCCAGGCCAGGTTCGCTCTCTGGACCCATCCGGGAGGTTTGGTGTGTCTCCGAGGACGTTTGGCACATGTCCCACCTGCACAGGAGGGATGTCCCCATGTCCCCCCGCCACCGTGGGGGGACACGTGAGCCGGGCACCGCACGCTCACCCGGCATCAAAATGGTGCCGCTGACAAGGCGAGGAGCATCCTCCTTCCCGCATGCCCCGGGAATGTGGGGGCAGTGCCGGCTCCCTGCAGCCCAGGGAATGGGGCTGGCGGGCTGGGGGATGCTAAACCCCTAATCCTCTTAGGGCTGCCTGCGCCGCGGGCTCGTGACGGGCGGCTGGCAGGCTGCGGTGGTACCCGGCTCGTCGGCTGCCTGCAGAGCTGGCCCTGCTGCCAGCATCGCCAGGCTGGGATTAACGTGGGGAACGTGGTCCCCTCTTTGCTGGGATGGGGCTGCTGGATCCTCCTCGGGACCCTGCAGGAGCTCGGGGACCATCCTCAGCCTCGGCCCTGCTCCACTGGTCCCCATCTCCATCACGGGCTGATGTTTAAACCTCTTCCCACCATGCAGTCCTGAGCAGTCCTCTCCAGACAGCTGGAAATAAGGAATAATAGGTAGGATTAAGGAATAATAGATGAAAACAGGGAATAATAAAAGGAAGCAGGGAATAATACATGCAAATGTGGAATAATACGTGCAAATGTGGAATAAGACATGCAAATGTGGAATAAGATGTGCAAATATGAAATAATACATGCAAATGAGGAATTATTAATGGAAATGAGGGGTAATTAATAGAAATAAGGAGTAATACATGGAAATAAGGAATAATAATAGAACCCTGGTGTGTTGTCTCCCCTGGAAAACGCTCACTGGGGTACATGCACCTTAATTCTCTGGGGTCTGCAGTGCCAGCACCCCTGAGTCTGGGGCTGGGGACAACCAGGATGGATGCTGTCCTGGGGCTGGGGACAGCTGGGATGGATGCTGTCCTTGGGCCGGGGACAACCAGGATGGACACTGTCCTGGGGCCGGGGACAACCAGGATGGACACTGTCCTGAGGCTGGGGACAACTGGGATGGATGCTGTCCTGGGGCTGGGGACAACCAGGATGGACACTGTCCTGAGGCTGGGGACAACTGGGATGGATGCTGTCCTGGGGCTGGGGACAACCAGGATGGATGCTGTCCTGGGGCTGGGGACACCCAGGATGGATGCTGTCCTGGGGCTGGGGGGAACCAGGATGGACGCTGTCCTGGGGCTGGGGACACCCAGGATGGATGCTGTCCTGGGGCTGGGGACAACCAGGATGGATGCTGTCCTGGGGCTGGGGACACCCAGGATGGATGCTGTCCTGGGGCTGGGGGGAACCAGGATGGACGCTGTCCTGGGGCTGGGGACACCCAGGATGGATGCTGTCCTGGGGCTGGGGACAACCAGGATGGATGCTGTCCTGGGGCTGGGGTCTGTGCACCCCTGGAGGTTGTGTCTTGGGGGAAGATGGGAGTACTGGGACAGTGGTGACATCCAGCTGGTGTAGCTGGTGTCACCTATCCCTGCAGCACCTGGCCGAGAAGATCCCACTGGTTCTCCCCCAACACAATGGAGTGGGCTGGGGGGACAGTGGGGACACCTGCCCTGTCATCCTGTGGGTGTGCAGAGGCAAGTCCTAGCCCCTGGTGGCTTTTCCTGCTTTTGGTGGTGCAATTTCCTTAAAAACATGGAAGAAAACAGGCAGCTGAAGGGAAAACCCTTTCCATGAGTCTATGAGATGCCAGAAGGGGACAAGAAGGAGACAGATGGAAGCAGCCCTTTGTCCCAGGGGTGGCCACAGCTGGCACTGGGTGGGAGGAGTGAGTGACCATCTGTAGGGTTTAGAGTTGGGGTTACTGCTGGGGTCAAGGTCAGGGTCAGGATAAAAGTTAGGGTCAGAGTCAGGGTTTAGGTTAGGACTAGAGTTAGCGTCAAGGTTAATGTTAGGGTCAGGATTAAGGTTTGGGTCAAAGTCAGGGTCAGGGTTATAGTTAAGGTTAAGGTAAGGGTTAGGGTTAGGATTAGGGTTAGAGTCAAGGTTAAGGTCAGGATCAGGATAAGGATGAGAACTGGGTTTATGGTCAGGGAAAGGTCAGGTTCAATGTTAGGGTTAGGATGAGCTGAGGAAGCTGACTGTGTCTGTTCCAAATTGGTGTCCCTGGTGCTGTCACGTCCCTTCCCAGCTCCACTTGGATACTGGGGGCCATTGGGGACCTCTTGTCCCCTAGGTGAGAGCAGCAGCCCCTGCAGGTGCTGGGGGTGCCTAGTCTGTATGCCAGGACCAGCCGGAGCATCCCCATGCTCTGCTGAGCCCTGAGCCCAGTTTTTATTTTATTTTATATTTTATATTTTATTTTAAATTTTATTTTATATTTTATGTTTTATTTTATTGTGGTCATTTCACTCATAGAAAGAGCTGGGGATGCTCCTTCCAGCCCAGCCACACACTTGGTACCCGACCTTGGGGAGAATTGTTGTGCCCAGTCTGAAAAGGGCCGTAATATTTATCTCTGTGGGCTGGAAAAAGGGAAGAGAAATCAGTAAGTGGCTGTAAAACATTCTGAGGATATTTTCTGCAAAGTGCTTTTTTTTTTTAATTTATGTTTATTTATCCATCCCATTGGGGACTGAACTGGTGGGAGCTCCCCCTCGGCTCTGAGGGAATGGGATTATGGCACGAGGGTGTTGCCACCCACTCCGGTGGCCCAAACAGCCCTGTGAATTTTCCAGAATTGGCTCAATATGGAGTTTTTTCCATCGGGATTAAAGCAGGCACTTGCAGCCCTGTGCAGAATGGCACGACTGGGTTCCCAAATGGCACGGTGGGCTTGGAGGACCCCAGGGATCATGGAGGGGTTGGATTTTTCCTGCTAGCCCTTCCTGACCATCCCACGCTGTATCCCCATTCCAGGGTGCCATTTTGGTCTGGATGTCACTTTGGTGGTTCTCAGGGCAGATGGTTTTTCCCAGCCCCAGGACTTGCACATCAATCCAAAGCCTTCAAACACCAAAGGCTTCTTCTTGGTGCAGCAAGAATATTCGGCAAGAAATAAGGACATTTTATCCTGCTGGTACCAAATAAGGACAGAGGGAATAAAAGCACCACCTGGGATTTTTCCGATGGGATTTGCAGGAGGGAACAGCACCCTTTAAATAGCTGGGTTTCCCATCTGCACTTTGGGGTGCCAGTGCCTCGCTGCCAGCAGTCCCCCCTGGGAGTTTTGGCTCTGCCGACGGTGCCGGCAGCATCCCTGCAGCCTTGGCGATATTTTTATCCTCCTCACAAGGCGGCAGCGCTGACAAACTGGAATATTCATGGAGCGGGCTGAAGGTTTTGTCCCCGCTCCAGCAGCCTCAGGGCCCTGCACTCTGCAGGGGCTTCTCCGTGATTTCTGAATCAGGATCAAAGCCCGGTCAGGATGCGACCCCAGGGAGGGACATGCCGGGAGCAAAGGGCTTCCTACATCCCATGCTGAAGGCACAGAGAGCTCACAGCTGGGGAAAGGGCGGGAGATGAGCAAAGGAGGGCGTTTTGCCTTTAAAACTCTGTCCCCCCGTTTTGCTTTGAATCCTTTGGTTTTCCCAGCTGTGGGCAGGAGGATGACAGAAAGCTGGAGCTGCCTTCCCTGCCTGTCTCATCTGCCTTTGTCAGCCTGGCTCGGCTGAAGGCGGGCAAGCTGCCAGGGGCTGAGCCCTGGCACTGGCACTGCTGGGTGGGCATCTCTGCCTGCAGGTGCAGGTTTGGGACACGGGGACTGTCACCTGCCAGCAGGACAAACACAGGAAGGGCTGGAGAAGGCGCCAGCGGGGCCGTCTCGCTGCGTCTCGCTGGATGCTGCAGTCAGAGTTGTCTCCCCGAGGGATCTGAGCAGCGATTTGAGGATATAAATATTTGATGTTTTGCTTCTTGCCTGCTAAAAAGGCACCGGGAAGAACACACAGCTCCGTTTGGGCTCGGCGGATCCCGGTTATGAACCGTTGGACTGTGTGTCCCCAGGGACATGGTGGCCAGGAGAGCTCAGATGGCGACAGAAGCTGAGGATGGCACGGTCCTCGGACCAGCATCCAGTCTGGATTGTGATGCCCAGCGCCTCCAGGGGTCTCCTGGATGACACCCAAGGGCCTTCCTCCTCCCTCCGGCACAAGCGATGGATCCTCAGTGCCTTCTCCAAGTTGTGTGGTTGGACATCACCTCACCCACCTCACCAGCCTCACCAGCCTCACCAACCTCACCAACCTCACCAGCCTCACCAACCTCACCAGCCTCACCAACCTCACCAACCTCACCAGCCTCACCAGCCTCACCAACCTCACCAGCCTCCCCTTGGGGCTCTGGGAGCTCGAGGAGCTGGGACTTTTCCCACGGGTGCCAGGCAGGTGCAGCGGCACCACAGGGACACGTGGCAGGACCAGGATGGAGCCGGGCACCGTGCCCACGCCTCATGGGACACGGGGCAGACCCACTGGTGGGAGTTAACGCTGTGGGCACAGAACAGCCTTGGCTGGGTTTTCATGTCTCCCTCTCCTGTACTCAGCCATGAGGTTATTTTGAGGCTGGAGCAAAGAGAAATCGGGGGAATCAGCGCTGGTAATTAATTAGCGATGAAATATTTATGGGCAGACCGCAGGGAGGGTTGGCCAGGGATGGGGTGAAAGGGGTATTTTGGGCAGGAAGGGGTGGGCAAGAGGGTCCTCAAGGCATCACAGACACGCTGTGCCTCTGGAGATGCAGCCTTGCTCCTGCTGTCCCCATGCCAGGTGATGCACTGCCCACCAGCCAGGCATGATGCTTTTGCCATGCAGAGACAATATTGCCATGAAATCCTTGTCGTGCTTGGAGTTTTGCTGGCTCAGGGTCAAACACAAGGCCAGCAGCTCCTTGTCTGGGGTGGTTGGAGCATCAGAGGGGGACAGTGGGCAGGGACATGGGGTGGGCACTGGAGATGGATGGTCCAGCCAGAAGGAACTGTCTGGCATCAGCAGATGCTCCAGGGAAGATCTGGCTCTGCTGTACCTCCCCAGGTCAAGTCACTGGAAAGTCATGTATTTATGTGGGAATCAACGTAATTTGCTTGATTGGTGTTGATTTCTGCTGGCAGCAATTAGTTTTTGCAGAAGCAAATGCCTGACCACACAGTGGCTGCATCCCCTGCTCGTGTGCTTTAACTCCCTGTGTTAATTGTCCTTTTTCTCCCAGCTGCTTGCAGGGACTGAGTGTCTGGATGCTGAATGAGGAGTGCCTGGGTTTGTGCTGGGAAAAAACAGCTCCAGGGTGGAAATCTGGAGGGGAAGGGGAGGAGCAGGCTTTTATTTACTGAGAAGAAAGAGGAAAGAAAGCACTGAGAGCTGGTGATGCTGACTGCCTCTCCAAGGGATGCTCCCGCAGGTTGCATGTAATTCGTATGGCATGAAGTTTTGGGAGATTGGGGACCAGCCAGGGAAACTGGGAGGTCCCTGCACCCCTCCCTTGGGTGCTGGTCTTTGCTTTGGACACTTTGCATGGTCAAAACCCACTGTCTCTGGTTCCCTGGGGAGCTGTGACCCAGCACAGGAGCCCTGGGGACTCACCCTGTGAGACGTGGGGATGGAGATGTCCATGTGAAAATAAATGAGTGTCAAGGATTGCCCAGGGCTGATTCTGCCTTAAACTGGTGCCTAGAGGAGATGTTTGCTGGTGCCACCAAGGGCTCACTCTGATGGTTGGGAGCTCCAGCCACTGGGTCACCCCTTCCCACACTCCAGACCCTTGAGCATTGTTCGAGGTCTGGGGTTTTGGGGTAGGCACAGATGGGCCCTGAGCCCTGCCAGGGTGTGAGGAAAGGGGACTGATGTACCCCCTGATGTGGGAGTCTGTGTCCCTCTGTTCCCTCTCGTGGGGGCTCTGGAACCCCCAGGAATTCCTTTGATAGTGATTTGAGAAGGGGATGGGTTAGTGCAGGCAGGAGCTCAGCTGCTTTCCGTGGGCAGGTCCTGGGATCCCCTGGGATTGAGGTGATGGTCAGTCCACAGGAGAGGTGGAATTCGGGGATCTGTGTGAGCCCTCGGGCAGCTGCATCCCCGCTCAGCTCTGGCTGCTTGTACAGCACCAGGAACGGGGCACAGAGGGGACTGGGATGGACTGGGGGGAGCTGGGGTTAGACTGGGGGGATGCCAGGAGGGGCTGGGGGGAATGGGCTGGGCTGGGCAGTGTGCTGGGAATAGACTGGAGGCGTGCTGGGGATGGACTGGGGGATGCCAGGTATGGATGGAGGATGGTGGGGATGGATGGGGGGCTGCTGGGGATGGACTGGGGGGCTGCTGGGGATAGACTGGGGGGCTGCTGGGGATGGTCTGGGAAATGCCAGCAGGGACTGATGGTGTGCTGGGAATGGACTGGGAGTGTGTTTGGAATGGACTAGGGCATGCCAGGAGTGGCTGGAGGATGATGAGGATGGATGAGCAGCTCCTGGGGTAGACTGGTGGGATGCTGGGGAGGAACTGGGGGGTGCTGGAGATGGACTGGGGGATGCCAGCAGGGACCAAGGGTGTCGTGGGTATGGACTGGTGGATGCCAGGAGTGGCTGAAGGATGTTGGGGATGGATAAGGGGCTGCCTGGGATGAACTGGTGGGATGCTGGAAAGGGCTGGGAGTTATTGGAGAAGGTCTTTGGAGGATGCTGTGGAGGAACGGAGAGGTGCTTGGGGTGGGTTCGGATGTGCCTGGAGGGGCTGGGGGTTTTCTTGGTTGAGAGCAAGATGCCAGGCTGGAACAGGGAGAGTGTCTCTGCTGGAGGCAGACACATTTCCCAGCACTGGTCGCATCCGGACTGGTCCCTCTTGATGCTGTTGGTGGGTTTCTGCAGGGCTGCAGTTTTGGAAGCACCTCTGTGCTTTGGGCTCCAAAGTTCCACATGGTCTGAACTCAGTGCTGGAGAGCAAACCAGGAGCTGGGGCTCCTGAATCCAGAGGGTTTCAGCGAGTGGTTCTCCCTGGGGATGGGAAGCCAAGGCAAGAGAGTTTGTGGAAGGCACGGGGACCCTCACCCATCCTTGAGTGGGGCATTGGTTGGAGGACAATATGGGTGGGAGAAGAAAGCACAAACCAGGGTTTGTTGAGCGGACTGGAGGTGCTCAGGGCTGTGAAGATGCTCAGGGCTGCTGGAGATGCTGCCATCCATTGAGTGCCCCAAGGAAATCCCTGGGTACCAGGGAGGTGGCACTGGGGTCTCCTGGAGCATCTCTGAGTAACACCAAGGTCTCAGCACCCAAAAAATGCCCTCCAAGGCAGGCAGGATGGAGCCAGGGATGTGCAGCACAGTCTCCATCTCCCTGGCTTCTCCCAGGCAGGGAGTGCATTTGCCTCCAAGTGTCACTTTCTTCAGGCTCACAGGATGGCTCCTAAAACCATATAATCCCCTGTAAAACTGCGTTAACTTTAAGGTGAGACTTTAGAAACATAATGGATATAAGTGGATTTTTCCTGGAGGCATTGGCAGCACGGAGCTGGAGCACAGTGTGATGTCGGTGGAGTAGGATGATGTTAATTTGTAGTTTTTACACATTAAATGGCCACGTGGAGCTCGGGCTGGTCGTGCTGGGCTTTTGGAGGTGCCACTCCATTCTAGTGCTCCTGGATAAGATTTGTAGGTTCTGGAGTGCTGCCAGCAGGACAAATACAGAGCCTTGCTCTGGGGGGAATTGTTTGATATTTTTGGTGTATCCCAGGGTCAGGCTTTGCAGCCAGAGCTCTTTGTGAGCATCACCTGTAGGGCCCAGGTGGCTTGTTTTGGCTGTGGAAAAACACCCCGTGGTGGCTCCTGGGGCCATGCTTTAGCTCGTTGTGCAAGCCAGAGTGTGGGGACAGGGTGATGGCTGGCTCAGGATGCTGGTGCCCAGCACTGGCAGGATGTGGGACCCGGCGCCCACCGCCATCACCATGCCCCATCCAGTGCAGCCCTGCCACGTGCCCACTGGTGGCTGTGGTGTGTCCCCAAGGCCACGGAGAGACCCCAATCTTTATCACAAGGAGGAGGGCAGGGGAAAGCATCCCAGCTGCCCCAGATGGCAAAATAAGGCAGGCAAAGCCAGTCTCCTGCTGTGTGCCCATCACTCTGCCACGGGCAGAGAAAGCTATGCTGAGCAGCTCCAACAGCCTCCTGGCTTATTCCCATCCATAAAATGCTGTAACCTGTTTTTTCCCCCCTTTTTAAAGCCAACTTAATCACTGGCAGGCACCTCAACCTACCTGAGCATCCCAGGATGTGCAGGGCTGGCATGGGGGGCTGTGCCAGGGGGTTGCTCTGCATTAAAGCCACTGGGAGTTCTCACAATGGGGATGTGCTTAAAAGCAGATCAAGGGCAGATTTTTGTTATTCTGTTTGAAACGTCATTTTCTGCTTCCCGAATGCACCTCAGAGTGTAACACGGGTTGGTTTGAGGCTGCTGGGATTGAGACCTGCCATGGGATGTGCAAATGCCATCCACCAGCATGCTGAAAGCAGAGAAAACACATGGGGGGAAAAAAAAACAAACAGAAAACACTTTTGATTTTAAAGTTTGGAAAGGCTTCCTGGGGCACCAGAGGAGCAGCAGGGACGTGCAGCAGCAGTGCCTGCCTGTGGCTGTGCCACACTCACCTGACTTGCTGCCTCCTCCCACTGCTTCGGGATGCTAAATATATCCTGCTGGTTTTTTCTCCCTGTTTGTGCTACTTCTGTGGCGTTTCCAACCCTGTCAGAATCAAGTGAAGGTGATTTGCAGAAGAGGAGGAGAACCAACGAGCTCTTGCTCCCATGCAGGCAGCGAATCTCACAGTGCTTCTTGCAGATGTTCTACTGTGTTCACTTAAATCCTTTTTTTTTCTTCCCAAGTAAAATAAATAGTATTTTTTAAATGAATTTTTGTTTTACATTTATTTTTAAACCGACTTAAATGGCACGCTGGGACAGCTTTCACACATAAAGCAGATTTAATGTAGTTGATCTGGTGAGGCCCTGGCACAGGTTGGGCAGAGAAGCTGTGGCTGCCCCAGCCCTGGAAGTGCCCAAGGCCAGGTTGGACGGGGCTTGGAGCAACCTGGGCTGGTGGGAGGTGTCCCTGCCCATGGCAGGGGGTGGCACTGGATGGGCTTTAAGGTCCCTCCCAACCCACACCATTCTGGCATTCTATGATTTACACTTTCTAAAAGGCTTTGGTGGTGTAGTTGAGGATGAGCTGCTGCTGTGCCAGGCTCGCTCTCTGAACCTTGCTCTGCCTGTACTTGCTCCTTATTTCCACTGGTTCAACACTTCCCTCCATCTCTCCAAGCTGGGATGGCAGAAAGAGACCCGGGCTCAGGAAGTAAAGGTATTTTTTTAAAGGCTGAAAGCACCAAGCTTTCGCTGTTCGTTAACGAACCTTTAGGGACTAATTGGCTGAATCACAGCTCTGCCTCAGCGCATCTTGACAGGGTTCGTTTTTCCAAGCGAGCTGATGCACCGATGCCGTTAAAAAACCAGGGAAAATGAATAAATGATCCGGAGTGTGATGGTTTAAATGAGCCCGAGCTGCTGTGGCGAGGAGCAGCCGTGGGCGCTGCGGGCAGGATGCTGCCGGTCTGCACCGGGGCAAGGCTGGTGGGTCCCTTTCTCCTTCTGCATCCCCCAGTGCTCCCTGCTAGCAAAGACAGCAGAGGCCACGAGCTCTGGAGAGGTAAATGCATCTCCAGTGAGCAGCAGGAAGGGCTCTGGCGAGGCCCCGGGCAGCAGCTGCCACCTCCAATGTGGTCACTGCCTTGGTCGGAGGAGGCTCAGCCGTGCGGACGGGCTGTGTCCTTGAAAGCCTCAGCACTGGGGGTGTGCAGAGCCCAGGGAGCTTCTTTCCTCCTCCCTCTGCAGCACTGCCTGCTTCCTTCTGGGAATTTGGCATCCCTGGTTTTGCTGGGGGTAATGGAAAAATAAGTGGGAGCTCAGCGGTGGACCCTGATTTGGTGTGGTACGTGGCAGTGAGCCACGAAGAGGTCCTTCCCCAACCCAAACCAGCCTGTGGTTCTGTGATTTACACTTTCTCAAAGGCTTTGTAATGCAAAGGATACTTGCAGACACCACAAACTGACCAACATGATCATGGTAATGCTGTTTATTGCTGTGAAAACACCCCTTCAATAACCCAGATAGCTCACACACTGCACACACACTGCAAACCACCCTGTGACTGCTTAATGCGAATAACACACAACTCTATTGGCGTAAAATAAAGTCCTTGTGATCTCTCTCTGTGCCTGTTGTTTTTCAGTCTTCTGCTGCAGCTTCTCTAAGTTTACATTCTTCTCCCTGTTGATCTCCACGGAGGCTTCTTAAAAGTAGCTTTTCACTGCAGTCTTAAAGGCCTCGCAGCATCACTGCATCCAAAGTTCTGGGGTCGCTCACGTGTCCATTTTCTGCAAGAAATTCCCCAACAGCTTTGGACGTGGTTCCTTTGCTTCTTTAGGAGCTGAGCCAATGGCTGATGAGATCAGAGATCCTTAAATCCCCCCTGCATCCCAATGGAGGAGCACACTCCGGGGTACGTGATGTGCAGCCGGACACTGCCACGTGTGCCAGACCCCTCACCAGGGCTTTGTCTTCTTTCTTGTCTTGCAGAGCTGAGAAGACTGAAGTGTTGAGCGAAGATCTCCTGCAGGTGAGGTCCTCTGTGGCTGGTCTGACCCATTCCCAGGGTATCCATGGGGGCCTGGGCACCCACCTATGGCTGCTGGATGCTTCAGTGGCTCCATGTCTGCATCCCCCAGGAACGAGATGGGTTGGAAGGAGGAGGAGGGGGTTGGGACATGGGAAGTAGCAGTGTCTCCCTCCCACGTGCCTCCTGGCCCTTTCCCAGCCTGGTTTCCAGGTCAGCTGGAATCGGATCCAGTCTTGTCTCTGCCAGGATGGCAACCTGATCCAGCCAGCCAGATTGTGGGCTCCTGCTGCTCCCTATCCTGCCCTGGGAAAGGGACATGTGACAGAAGGGAAAGGTTCCCAAAGCTCATGGGTTGGGTGATTTCAGCAAAACAGCCTGAGCCAAAAAGCTCCTTTGGTGCCCCGGAGCGTCAGCTGTGATGCTCAGGTCATGTCTCTTGGCTCCTGCACGCCCCAGGATGGAGGTGGCTGGGAAAGTGCCAGCAAAGGGACGGGAATTCACAAGTCCATCACCAAACTCAGAATCACAGAGTGCGTTGGTTTGGGACCTTAAAGCTCATCCTGTTCCAACCCCCTGCCATGGGCAGGGACACCTTCCGCCAGCCCACATTGCTCCAAGCCCCGTCCAACCTGGCCTTGGACACTTCCAGGGCTGGGGCAGCCACAGCTTCTCTGCCCAACCCTGTGCCAGGGCCTGCCCACTCTCCCAGCCAAGAATTCCTTCCCAATATCCCATCTATCCCTGCTCTCTGTCAGTGTGAAACCATCCCCTCCTTTTCCTGTCACTCCAGGCCCTTGTGCAAAGTTCCTCTCCAGCTCTCTTGGAGCCCCTTTAGGCATTGGAAGGGGCTCTGAGGTCTCACTGGAGCCTTCTCTTCTGCAGCCCTGAGAGCATCTCTGGCTGCCACAATGTCACACGGGGAATTCTTAAATCTTTTGGAGATAATTTAGTGGGGAGGGTGGTCAGTGCCACCTTGTCCAGGTGTCTCCCAAAGGATCAGTCTTGTTTGCAGGGGTCTTTATCTAATTAACTCCTGTTTGGTTTATTTGGATGGGTGCACACCCACATGACCATCATATCCCTTCTTTCCAAAATATACACATACATGCATATATATATATAAATTATATAATTTTAAGATATATAATCATAAATATACATACATGTCCCTGTATGCATTGAAAGGAACATGAATATGTTGCAAGGAGGACAGAGGCTGCTCTACCTCAGTCAGGCATCCTGAAAATCTACTTTTTAATAATATATATAATATTTTAAATGTTATTACATATAGTATATATTATTAGTAATACATATATATATTGCTATAGTGATGGAAAACAGCTCACCCTGAGTGCCAGGCTCCCGTGAGGTGCCTCCTGCCTCAAGAACTTGCTGCAGACACAGGCAGGGTATATTTCTTTTTGTCCCTCTGGGTCATTTCCGAAGATCTTTAATTTTATAGACTATTTCTCTTTTTCCATGATTTCCCCAAATTTTGAGCTTTCCAGTTTTTCCCGCCATCTCTCAGCTTTGGTTTTCAGCAGATCTTGGTTGCTTATATTTAACGGCTCCTTTTCACTGAGTTTTGGGACGAATTGCTTAATTTAATCGATTCAGAGGCAAATGAAGTGATTTTCAGCCCCAGGTGAGAGCATTGGCCGGTTTGAGGCAGGGCTTGGCTGGGGGTGGACGCTGAGGCTTTGCAGGAGGCTGCTCCAGATGCAGCCCCCAGCCTTTCCTCGGGGGTGAGACAGGGTGGCAGCCCCTGTGCCCTGCGATGGGTTCGCTCTCCGGCACCGGCGCGTCCAACACAGCGGCAGTTCTATGGCAAAGCCGGGAGCGTCCCTGCGCGGCGGCCGCGGGACCAGGCAGGTGATGCACCCACAGGTGGAGAAGCGGCTGGAGCTGGTGAAGCAGGTGTCCCACAGCACCCACAAGAAGCTGACGGCATGTCTGCAGGGCCAGCAGGGCGTGGACGCCGACAAGCGCTCGGTGAGAGAGGGGCGACTGCACCAGGGGGGCTTTGGGGGTGCCAGGGGGACCGGCGGTGCCGGGGGGGG
>VWZG01008845.1:16476-28934 GCA_013396735.1 Grallaria varia
CTGGGGGTTCTGGGGGGGACCGGCAGTGCCAGGGTACTGGGGGTGCCAGGGGGACTGATGGTGCCGGGGGGACTGGGGATGCCGGGGGGACCAGCGGTGCCAGGGGGACTGGCAGTGCCAGTGCCAGTGGGGTGGGAACGCAGCCCCTCTCTTTGCAGAAGAAGCTGCCGCTGACAACGCTGGCCCAGTGCTTGATGGAGGGATCGGCTGTGCTGGGAGATGACTCCCTGCTGGGGTAAGGGGGGCCCGAGTCTCCCCCAGTGCTCTGACACTGCTTGGGGGGTGCTGAGGGGCTGCTGCCAGAGATTGCTGATGTTCCTTGGTAACCGAGAGGGTTTTACAGCAGTGTCGGAGGGCTGGGATGCTCCTGTGGGCTTGGCAGTGCAGGGCTTTCCTTCATTCTTCTCCCTGTCATGAGCTGGAGTCCTTCGGTCATGCAGTATACAATGTAAACTCTGTGTTTATATATCTTAAGCAACTTAATATACCTATAACTTAGGAAACTATGTACATATATGTATATAATTCTTAACAAAGTCCATACAATTTCAGACTGTAAGTGATGCAATACTTAGGGAATGACATTTCCTGACACCCACGGTGCCCGTGGTCCCCCTCCCTCCAGCCTCCTGCCAAGGACATGCTGCCCCTTGCCACTGCCTCGACCCACAGGAGTGCTGGGTGCCCTTTGCCCAACCTACGTGTGCAGGGCAGCCCCCCGTGCCCCCAGCCCTGCGGTGCCCAGCCCAGCAGGGGTCCTGGGTGCCCTTTGCCCACTCCACGTGTGCAGGACAGCCCCCTGTTCCCCCAGCCCCACGATGCCCAGCCCAGCAGGGGTGCTGTGTGCCCTTTGCCAGCCCCACGTGTGCAGGGCAGCCCCCCATGTCCCCAGCCCTGCAGTGCCCACACCCTCAGGGGTGCTGGGTGCCCTCTGCCCACCCCACGTGTGCAGGGCAGCCCCCTGTGCCCCCAGCCCCACAGGGGTGCTGGGTGCCCTTTGCCCATCCCAGATGTGCAGGGCAGCCCCCCATGCCCCCCGCCCTGCAGTGCCCACACCCTCAGGGGTGCTGGGTGCCCTCTGCCCACCCCACGTGTGCAGGGCACCCCCCGTGCCCCCCGCCCAGCAGTGCCCAGCTGTGCCGGTGTCCCTGCAGGAAGATGCTGCGGCTGTGCGGGGAGGCCGAGGACAAGCTGGCCCAGGAGCTCATCCACTTCGAGCTGCAGGTGGAGAGGGACGTCATTGAGCCCCTCTTCGTGCTGGCTGAGGTGAGCAGTGTTGGGGGGTGTCACTCGGTTGGGGTGTCACTCATTGGGGGTGTCACATCTGAGTGGGGAAAGCACCACTTTGGCAGCTTGTTTGGTTCCTGGTCCCTGGGGCCGGGCTGGTGCCGGAGCACATCCTGCTGGGCTCCTTCACCTGCTCCCACTGCCCTTCCTCCTTTCTGCCTTTCCCAAGGCAGTGGGTTAATGCTGTTATTTCACATCCATTTTTCCAAGCTCCAGGCACTCGTTGCTGTTGGGATTTTTTTGCCCTCTCCTTTTCCACCCTGCTGCCAACTTTGTATTTCAATTTTACCCAATGCTTCTTTTCCCCCCTTTTACACCCAGAATAGCATCCTGGGCTTGGTTCTCATTTTGTCTTCCCCAGCAGAAGCAGGAGCTTTGTGATGTTACTGATGTCCTGGGCATTCAGCTGTTACCAAATCCTTTCGGAAGTGGTATCCATACTTGGCCTTGTACTGCCATCCCCAAAAGCCTTTTTCCTTCCCTTATCCAGCTCCACAGGGCCAGAAGTTTGATCCCCTAAGGATGCTCCTCTTGCATTCTGCAGCTGGGGCTGTCAAGGTGTGTCACAGTTCAGGTGGGGACAGAAGAGGGATGATCTGTGCCATTTCCCTGATGATGATGATGATGATGATAAAATAAGGAGCTGCATCCTTATCCACCCATCTTGCCATGGCCCAAACCCCCAGTGTGTGACCCATCCCTGGACACCTCTCCAGGGATATTTATCTCCTCCCATTCCTGTGTGTTGCTGCAGGTGGAAATCCCAAATATCCAAAAGCAGAGGAAGCACTTGGCAAAGCTCGTGCTGGACATGGACTCCTCCAGGACACGGTAGGAAGTGGCTTCAAATGCTTTCTGGAATATAAGAATTCCCAAGCAATGGGTAGCTCCAAGGAGAGCATGTCCTGCACTCCTGGCACTGCAGTTCCCTTGGGTCAATAAGTCTCTGCTGTGTCACTGTGTGCCCTGAAGTCAAGCTCTGCAGTGAGCCACCATTTCTGCTCCTGTCTGCAGAATCCATGGATTCCTTTTCCTTGCCTGCCCTCTGCAGCAAAAGAGGGGTTTTTTGGCAGAAATCTTTATTTTTTCCCTCTTATTCCTATTTTGGTGAGTTCGTATGTGATGGCAAAGAGGTGGGTGCTCCTGCTGCTGCAGAGTGGCACTGGGGGAGCTGGGATGACTCTTGGGATTGTCCTGTGGCACTGCTGAGTTGTCCAAGCCCCCTTACTTCACAGCATGTCCAGGGGAGACAGTTGAGAGGTGTCCCTTCCTCTGTCCTCCCACCTGGATGAGGCTCATTATCCTGCTGAAAATAATTACTTCATTAGAGCCCTGAGTGTACAGCTGGCTGTGGGAATGGGGATGGTTGGGGATGGGAGTGGATGTTGCATCCCAGATGGACTGGGATCATCTCTGTGGTGCTCAGCCCTGGGGACCGTGGTGGGCTTGGCTGAGGGGGTCCCTGGGCTGCCCTCCAAGTCTAACTGGGATGTGCCCACTGCCCCACACTGGTCCCTATCCCTCCCTGTGACACCTCTGCCCTCTTCACAGGTGGCAACAGTCCATGAAGTCCTCGGGGCTGGCCAGCAACCTGCAACCCTCGGGCGCCAAAGCCGACGCTCTCAGGGAGGAGATGGAGGAGGCAGCCAACAGAGTGGAGATCTGCAGGGTACCCAGGGCTCCTGGGGGGATCATTCCTTGCTGGGGGGAATGACTTTGGTGTCCCAGAAAACCTGCAGCCTCTCCTCTTACCCTGCCATTCATCTTTTCTTACCCCACTGGCTGTGCTACACCCTCCTCTGGCTGGTCCCCATCCCCAAACACAGCCCGCCCAGTGGCAGTGGGTGATGCTCACCAGCCAAGCAGGACATCCCCAGTTCCCCTGTCCCCATCCTCCTTATCCCACTGGAGCTGGAGAGCATCCCATTCCCAGGGGGCCCGTCCTGGCAGGAGCCAGTGAGTTCAGCACTGAGCACACCCAGCCCTGGCACAGAGACCTGCTGGTAAAGACATTTCTCTGCCTTCCCTCTGCTGGATTTATTTCCCATAATTTTTAAGCACTAAGAGGGACTTGAAACCCCTTCTGTGTGTTAAGAGGGACTTGAACCCCCTTCTATGGGTTAAGGGAGACTTGGATCCCCCTCCTTTGTGCACCCTGTGAGTGTATTGGACCCCCTGCACCTTGCACTGCCTCAGGCTGAGCACTATAAACAAGCTGCAAGTCTTCCCAGTGCTAAGAGGGTCTCAAACCCACAGGATCTTCACCAAATCTGCTCAGGGAATTTTAACACTCACCCTTTGGTGCCTCCCACTCTGTAGGTCCCAGGTGAGCTCACCCACACTGGCAGTTGGATGTTTGGAGATGGAGGATCTGAAGGTGGTGGCCTGAGGTCCCACCAGAGTCACCAAATTGTTACAGAAATTTCTCTCCTTTAGATTTCCCACAGAAGAGTGTCAGACATCCAATTCCAGGAAAAAGTAATTTAATAATTGAGTGGTACAGCAGTAGGAACAACTCCATCTGGTGGAGCTGTTCAGGGGCCCTGAACAAAGCAAACCTTGACCTTTTGACCCATTGAGTTGATGTTCCCCATTCTTCCCTTGCTCACACCTCTTGGTCCTCTGGTGATTTTTGGTCTGGAGTCCTCAAGTACCTTGTTGGATTCTCTCTCCCGTGTCCAGACAGGCAGGACAATAACTGTTCTTACCTTCGGGCTGGTGTAACTCAGTGGCAAGCTTGATTTATGTTTTCCCTCCGCCTTATCTCTACCAAGGTCTCATCCCTTATCTGTTGCCTGTTCTTGAAGGTCTTTTCCCTTGAATCCTCTTATCTGGTGGGATAAGGGGATATAGCTTTCCTTTTCTCCCCTGCTCCTCACACTGAAAAGTTCACTCCCACTAAGTTCTAGCAGGGCCCACTGTGAGCAAGTTACAATGCAACTGAACCCTCAGCAATCACAAAATTAATTTCTAATATTCTACAAGTAAACTTAATTTAACCCCCAACAGCTGCAGGAAGTGCTGGCATGTGCCAAGCCCACGTCACCCCCCAGCATCCCACAGGGTGACGATCCCCCCAGCTGGTCATGCTGGGTGGGACAAGTGTCCACTGCTGCCAGCACCATTGTCATGGACTGTGGGAGTCTGTGATAAAACCCGCTGGAAGTTTTGTGTGACTTTAAATTCCCCTGGGGCCGAAAATGCCAAGTGCTGGGCAAACCTGGTGCTGTGGTGTGGGGCAGGTTTGGGGTGGGAGGTGGAGCTGGGTGAGTTGTCTCAAACCCTGGCTCTGTTCACTGGGAGCACAAACAGACCCCACATTCTTTGAAATACAAACTCAGTCTGTTTCCCCCCCTCCTGGGCCATCACAGCCCCATCCACGTATCAATTTCCAGCAAACCAGTGCAGCTGGGAACTGCCCCCAGTATACTCACTGTATTGGTGGTGGGTGTTGCGACCAGAATGCATTTTAAAGCCCTGATGGTTTTCCTCCAGTTGAATTATCCCAGGGGATTCTCAGAAAAGAGTAATTCGGGAAGTGGTGAAGTGTATTTTACGAGCATGAAATTTCCACGGCACTGGAAAACTGTGGGCTCTGGAAGGAGGTAGAGGGGGTGAGGTAGGAGGTGTGTGGCTGGTGGCAGAGACTGAATGCCCGTGGTGCTGCCAAATACTCAACATCCCAGGCACATCTCGAGTGGGTGCTGAGCTGTGCCGTGTTGGCTCCCGGTGTGACCGAGCCGGTCCCTCCCGGTGACCTCCAAAGGTGCTGCCAGGGCAGCACGAGTGAGACGGTGACTAATCCTCTGCTCTCTGCAGGACCAGCTCTCGGCTGACATGTACAATTTTGTGGCCAAAGAAGTAGACTATGCAAACTATTTCCAAACTGTAAGTGCCACCCGTCGCCACGGGGCCCCTGCGTGCCTGTCCCCGGCCGCAGGGGTGACCTCTGCTGCCGTGTCTCCGCAGCTGATCGAGGTGCAGGCAGAGTACCACCGCAAGTCCTTGGCGCTTCTGCAGAACGTGCTGCCCCAGATCAAAGCCCAGCAGGGTAAGAGCCCATGAGGTCTGTCCCAGTCCCACGGGTGACACCGAGGCCCCTGTGTCAGGACAGCACCAGGCAGGGCTTTGTCGTGAGGTGGGCTGGCTCTGGGGAGAACCTGCAGTGTTGGGGTTGAGCATCCTCCCTTTGTCCTGCCTGCATCCCGCCTGCCCCAGTGCTGGGGAGGGCATCCCATCCCTATCCCACTTGGCTGTGGGGTGCAGGATCCAGCCAGCTTCATGGAAAGGGGGGTACCTGCCTGATTATGGCACGGCTTGCCTGGAGAAACTGTGGCTGTCCCATCCCTGGAAGTGTTCAAAGCCAGGTTGGACAGGGCTTGGAGCCACCTGGGCTAGTGGAAGGTGTCCCTGCACATGGCAGAAAGGATGGACTAGATGGTCCTTGGAGTCCCTTTCAACCCAAACCATTCCGGGATTATGATTCTATGGATATGATTGAGCACAGCACTGGAAGTGGGAACCCAGTGCTAGGGGAGGCTTGGGGTCACTCTGTGGTGTGCAGCCTCCGTAGGCACTGGGCTGGGAGCCCAGGGTTGGGGTGAGACCCAGATGATGGCCCCAGGAGCAATTCATTCACAAGGCAGAGCTCAGGGTCCTGCTGTCACTGCAGTGGAGCAGGGAGGGATTTGGACCTTTTTTTTCTCTCATTCCCCCAAAATATTCCTGCCTCTAACTGTGATGGAAGAAGGGGGTAAATACTGCAAAGGTTTGCCTGGCATTGCCTCCTCCGGCAAACGTTATCCAGCCTCTTTGAAATATCCCATGTGATGACTGGAAAACATTTCCTTGGATTATTTGTTTAAAAAGCACTTCCTGGGCCGCTCAGAACAGAGGGTCGGGATCCTGTTCTTTTAGCATCACCCAAATGGAATATTTCACTACCAAATCCAAGAGCCTTTTGGGGAGCGGGGGCTGAATCCAGCACCACCTCCTCATCCTGCCACCCGCTCTGCCCGTCACAGAGGCATGGATGGAGAAGCCCTCCTTTGGGAAGCCCTTGGAGGAGCACCTGGCCGTCAGCGGGCGGGAGATCGCCTTCCCCGTGGAGGCGTGTGTGACCATGCTGCTGGAGTGTGGGATGCAGGAGGAGGTGGGTCCTGTGTCCAGCCATCGCTGGTGGGCACCATGGATGGGGCCACTTGTGTCTCTGGGGCAGGGACGAGCGACTGGGGGGCTCTGGGGACACCCCCGGCCCCACAGCTTGTCTGATGATCTCCCGTGTCCTCTGCCAAGGGGCTCTTCCGAGTGGCTCCCTCGGCCTCCAAGCTGAAGAAGCTCAAGGCAGCCCTGGACTGCTGCGTGGTGGACGTGCAGGAGTACTCGGCTGACCCTCATGCCATCGCAGGTGGGGGCTCCTCGGGGCAGGGAGGTTGATGGTGTAGGGGGTGGCCCATCCAGACGCCCACCATGGGCACCCAGAGCGTGGAGCAGTGGCACAGGGTCTAGATGGAGGCCAGGAAGTAGTGGTGTGGTCCTCGGGTTGATACTGTCTGATTTTGTTTAATACCTTCGTTAATTAATGCCCTGGTCCATGGGGCAGGGTGCACCCTCAGGGAGTTGGCACTTGACATGACCTGGGGGCAGTGGCTGTCCCAGGGTTGTGGTGCCATCCAGAGGGACCCAGACAGGTTGGAGATGGGGAAAGAGAGACCTGGGGGAAGTTCAGCAGGGGAAGCACCCTGGGGACGAACAGCCCCCAGGACCAGGACATGCTTGGGCCACCCAGCTGGAGAGCAGCTTGGCAGAGATGGCCATGGGGGTGCCGGTGGTCACCAAAGTCACTGTGGGCCACCAACATGCTCTTGTGGCACAAAGAAACGGAATGGTGTCCTGGGCTGCACTAGGAGTGATGCCAGCAGGTCAAGGGAGGTAATCCTTCCAGTCCAAGGCACTACAAGAGAGACATGGACATACTGAAGAGAACTCCATGAAGGGGTGTGAGGATGATGAAGGGCTTGGAGCATTTCTCCTAAAAGGAAAGGCTGAAGGAGCTGGGACTCTTCAGCCCAGAGAGAAGGCTCAGGGAGGTCCCATCAATGGATCTAAATACCTGCAGGGAGGTGGCAGAGAAGACAGAGCTCTTTCATGCTGGGACCAGAGGCAATGGGTGCAAAGGGGAACACAGGAGGTTCTCTCTGAGCATCAGGAGACACTTTGTCACTGTATGGGTGACCAAGCACTGGCACAGGTTGCCCAGGGTGGTGATGGAGTCTTGGAGATACTCAAAAGCCATCAGGGCATTATCATGGGCAGCCAGCTCTGGTGGTCCTGCTGGAGCAGGGGGTTGGGATAGGGGACTCCAGAGGTCCCTTCCGACTGCAGCCCTTCCATGATTTGTCCCAGAGCCTTTGCACAGCAGAGACAGAATGTACAGGGCAATGAATGTGGGTGCAGAAATGCAGCAGGTGGTGGGAATAGGAGCATTCAGGAGCTGCCATTTCCCGAGGAGCAGAGAGCCTAACCCACATGTTCCCTCCTCAGCAAGGGTTTCAGAAGCAGCTTTGGTCACAGGTGAAGAAGAAAACAGGGATGCAGTCAGGGCATCAGTGGCGCCCTGGTCACACTGATGAGGGTGGCACTAAGGATGGTGACAGCGATTAGGAGAGGTTCTGCAGGAGCAGGGAGTGGTCAGGAGGATTCATGTTAACATCAAACTTCTCCTCTCTACCCTTTCTGGGGAGAAATCCCCCCAAGCACAGATCCAAACCCTCAGGGCTGTAGAAAAGCATTAGCTGGATTTCAGTGGCAGTCTCTGCTCCCCTCCAGAGCCGGGTGCTCCAGCAGGCACAGGATTGATTTCCCAGTGGAACATGTTCCCAGCACAAGATGATGTGAATGTCCTAAGCCAAAACAAATAATGGAGAGCTGGGGGAATGCCTGATGGAGGGAATTAGGGAGGTGCCAGGAGGGGCTAGAGGGTGTGGCACGGTGGTTGCTGGAGGTCAGGGGGTGCTGCAGGCTCCATCAAACTGGGGAAACTAGCAGATGCTCCGGGATGTGGTGGGTGGGAAGGTTGGGAGGGATGGGAGTCAAAATGCCCAAGAGCGAACCGACTTGGTGCCCAACAGCTGGTGCCACCTGCAGTGCCAATCCCTGTGTCCCCTGTGTGCCACAGGAGCCCTCAAGTCCTACTTGCGAGAGCTGCCGGAGCCCCTCATGACGTTTGAGCTGTACGAGGAGTGGATCCAGGCCTCCAAGTGAGTCTGGGGCGTCTCCCCCATTCCTCTGTGATACAAGTGGTGGCATCCTGGGTCCCCATGGGTAGTTTGGGGGCCATGAGTTGTTTCTGACATGGATCACAAAATCTGGGATGTTCCTCCTGGGGTGTGACAGCCAGGAGGTGAGGAGAGGCCCAGCATCCAACCTCCACTGAAAAGGTTTCCTTCACCTTTTGGCCAAGTTTTGGGAGTTGATTTACTTACATACTGTTGGTGGAAGCCCAAGGGTCTCTCAGGGTCCCAAGGGCAGGGATGGAGGGGTCCAAAGCCCCAGGTGGGGTGGAAATGGGGGATAACACTCTTCCACCTCGTCACAGCATCCCAGAGCAGGAGAAGCGGCTCCAGGCTCTTTGGAACGCCTGCGAGAAGCTGCCCAAAGCCAACTACAACAACATCAGGTGAGCCTGGGGCCAGCAGGCCACAGGGAGGGGACACAGAGGGTGTGATCAATACCCTGACATGTTTTGGATCTTCCCTCCAGGTACGTGATTAAATTCCTGGCCAAGCTGACCGAGTACCAGGACATGAATAAAATGACACCAAGCAACGTGGCCATCGTGCTGGGGCCCAACCTCCTCTGGCCACAGGCAGAAGGGTGAGGTGTTGGATGGAGGGATGCCGGGGAAGGGGCTGAGGGGAAAGCTGGGGACAAAATCCCCCTGGAAGTAAGCCTGGACCGTGGTGGGATTACTGAGGGGCTGCCCACGACCTTGCAGGAACATGACAGAGATGATGACAACCGTCTCGCTGCAGATCGTGGGCATCATCGAGCCGCTCATCCAACACGCCGACTGGTTCTTCCCCGGAGGTGGGCTGTGCCCCATGGCTGTGGGGGCAGGATGGGCTTTGGGAACCTCTTGGCCCTCTCTAGGAAGGAGGTGCTGAGCTCCTAGATTTATTTTTGCCAGCTCCCTCTGCTTGCCTTGGCTTAGAGCAGGGCTCAGGCAGAGATCAGGCAGAGCCCAACCCAGCCCTCTCCGAGACCCCTCCAAGCAGTTCTGCGGGGCCAATCCCCCCAATCTCCCCCTCACCGAGGACACATATCACAACATCCCCCCTCCCTGCTCCTTTCCCACCCCCCAGACATCGAGTTCAACGTGACAGGCAACTACGGCAGCCCCATGCACGTCAACCACAATGCCAACTACAGCTCCATGCCCTCGCCGGACATGGACCACACCGACCGCCGGCAGCACGACCAGGCACGGCGGCCCCTCAGCGTGGCCACGGACAACATGATGCTGGAGTTTTACAAGAAGGATGGGTAGGGTCTTGGAAGTGCCAGGGTTTGGGGAGAAGGGAGGTGGTGGCTTTGCCAGAATCCCTGCAATAAGAGCAGCATCCTGGGGGCAGTGGGTGGAATGATGCTCAGCATCCCTGGGATGGGAGCAGCATTTTGGGGGCAGTGGGTGGAGGGATGCTCAGCATCCCTGGGATGGGAGCAGCATTTTGGGGGCAGTGGGTGGAAGGATGCTCAGCACCCCTGGGATAGGAGCAGCATCCTGGGGACAATGGGTGGAGGGATGCTCAGCACCCCTGGGATAGGAGCAGCATCCTGGGGACAATGGGTGGAGGGATGCTCAGCATCCCTGGGATGGGAGCAGCATTTTGGGGGCAGCAGGAGAGAATGTTCAACATCACTGGCTTTGCCACCACCTCGGGGTGGCTGGCATTGAGCTGGTGGAGGTTGGGTGGTCCTGGGGTGGGAGGACCTCCTGCTCTCCATGCCAGCCTCTTGAGGATGCTCAGGTGAGCCCAAGGCTTGTCTCCCACCCTAAGCCCACTGCAGAGGGCAGTGGGGTGGCCCGTGATGGGACACCAAGGCTGTGCTCTGCTGCAGACAGGTATCCTGGTGTCTCCAAGGTCTGTGGGCTTTGCTCCAGGGGAAAACTCTCCGTTCTCAGCCTGTGGGTGTCCCTCCTCCATGCTACCTCACAGGGACTGCAAATAGTCAGGTCGACTTCAGAAAATACCCTAGGGCTCTCCTCATCCCAAAAAAGTTCCCATTTCCAGAAAATGCTCCTCCCACTGGCATAGTCTGGTCCCTGTTGTGCCTTCTCTCTATGCCCCTTGGCCTCACGGCTCCTTTGCCCAGCATTGGGCTCTCACCCTGTGCACTGTCCAGTTTTAGGGGTTCTATCACACTAATAACTGTGTGTTTCTGCCCATGCAGCCTTAGGAAAATCCAAAGGTACTGTATCCTCTGCAGTGGTTCTGGGAAGCTGCTGGGAGGGCGCTGGGTGGGTGCTGAGGAAATGCTGCTGCTTGATGGTACTTGTGGAAGGGAGAGGTGGCCGGTGGGAGACACAAGCACATCCCACCTTGCCCTGGGTTCATTCCCGGCAGTTTCCCAATGGAGGAGGCGTTTTTAGGGAGCAGACACCTCGAAGGAACCGATGGCTGGGTGCTGAGCCCCTGTCTCTGTGTCCCCCCCCCAGCATGGGTGTCAGGGTGATGGACACCTCGTGGGTGGCTCGCCGAGGCACCTCGGCGGGACGAAAGGCATCGTCCGCCCCTCCGGCCATGCAGCCCCCGGCGCCGCCCGCCGAGCTGCCCCCCACGCCCCACTCGCCCATTCCCGAGCAATCGCCCGAGATTTCAGCCACGCCTTCCACGCCTCCCACCAGCTTCGGCTTCCCCCCAGGAACCGAGCGGACAAGGTAAGGCCACCGGCACCCCGTGTCCACAAACCCGGGGGTCCTTCCCGTGTAAAACAACGTCCACTGCGCAGGAGAGATCCCTGGGAGAGGAACAGTGTCCTGGGGGCAGTGGGTGGAATGGTGCTCTGCATCCCTGGGAGAGGAACAGCGTCCTGGGGGCAGTGGGTGGAATGATGCTCAGCACCCCTGGGATAGGAGCAGCATCCTGGGGGCAGCAGGAAGAGATGTTCAGCATCCCTGGGATAGGAGCAGCATCCTGGTGGCAGCAGGCGGAGATGCTCAGCACCCCTGGGATAGGAGCAACATCCCAGGGGCAGCAGGAAGAGATGCTCAGCATCCCTGGGATAGGAGAAGCATCCTGGGGGCAATGAGTGGAATGATGCTCAGCACCCCTGGGATAGGAGCAGCATCCTGGGGGCAATGGGTGGAATGATGCTCAGCACCCCTGGGATAGGAACAGTGTCCTGGGGGCAATGAGTGGAATGATGCTCAGCACCCCTGGGATAGGAGCAGCATCCTGGGGACAATGGGTGGAATGATGCTCAGCACCCCTGGGATAGGAGCAGCATCCCGGGGGCAGCAGGAGGAGAGGAGCACCATACTGGGACCAGTAGGAGGAGAGGATGCTCAGCACCCCTGGGAGAGGAGCAGCATCCTGAAGGCAGCAGGAGAGGATGTTCAGCATCCCTGCAGCCACTGCCATATCCCCACCCTGCCATTCCCATGGGAACCCTGCTGCCTTCAGGGATTTTCCCGAAAGTTGTTTGCCCGAGTGTCACTGGGCTGTAGCAGAATTAGGTCTGGAGGTGCCAGGACAGTGCAGGGAAAAGCCTCAGGGAGTCCAGAGTCCCCCGAGCCCTTTGGCTGCCGAGAGTTTTTGACCTTAATTTGCACAGGTCAGATGGGACAAAGTGCCTAAATCCCACTTTTTTTTTTTTTCCAAAAAGGGGAGTAGAGATGGGCTCTGCCTTGGGGGGTACACTTTGGGTAGGAGGGGAACGGCCCCGGGTGGGGTGGAACAGCCCCAGGTAGGGTGGAACAGCCCCGGGTGGGGTTGAACAGCCCCAGGTAGGGTGGAACAGCCCCAGGTAGGGTGGAACAGCCCCAGGTAAGGTGGAATATCCCCAGGTAGGGTGGAACAGCCCCGGGTGGGGTGGAACAGCCCCAGGTAGGGTGGAACAGCTCTGAGTGGGGTGGAACAGCCCAGGGTGGGGTGGAACAGCTCCGAGTG
>VWZG01008846.1:0-38711 GCA_013396735.1 Grallaria varia
AAAAAAAATAAAAATCAAAGAAAGAATTTGGAAAGCTGCATCATATCATATGAAAAACCACAAATAAAGTGGAACAGATTTTAAGCCTTCTTGCATAATATGGGAGTTTTAAAAGCTCTTTTTTTCCACATCTGAAAAATTACATTAAGCAGAATGTTAACATTGGTTGCATTTTTGTGTGTTTGTGCCCAAAGCGACAGCACTCCAGGGCTTTGTTTTGGCATATCTTAATCAAACCTAAGGATGGATAAGCAGATCTACACAGAATTACAATGTGACTACTGAAGACAGACAAGGCTCAAAAGCTACCATCAATCCTTCTAGTCTTTTCAAGAATATAAATTGCAAAAATTGTCATACCATGTTTCTTCTTATTTTCAAACCAAGGCATAGAGCATACAATGAACCATTTTAAGAAAATATGACGGCTGAAGCGTTTCTGCCTTCATTCCAGTTCAACATAAAAGTATAAACCAGCAGTTTTAGTGTGATAGTTATTATAACCATACTGTCAAGAAATCATTAATGCTATATATATATATCTTTGATTCCTAAAATGCCGAGTTAATGGGCCGAATTTCATAATACATTGTACTTGCGGTGCCGTAGTTTTCTATAGCCATCAACTAAAAATAGTATGGTAGATCCTAAACAGGCATTTCCTATACTGACCTCTATTTTGTTAATCTTATAGAAAGTTAAAAACAAACAAACAAACAAGAAAAAACCAGCTTAATGGGGTTCCCATTCTTTTAACTTTGAATGTGTGTCTCTGTATGTGTGGGCATCTACGACTTTTGAAAATAAAAACAGCAGGTTTTTGCACCTTCATTCAAAATGTAACTGGTTACACTAAAGGAGTTCTCAATTATCTTATTTGGATTTTCCAAATCTGGGGAAGAACTTAATTCCTATGTTAAATGTGACTCATCAGTTAAAAATTAATATGCAACCATCTGTATTATTCAGTCTTTTTTTACATATATGTATATATAAATTCTGATAAAGAAATATTCCAGTATTTAGTGTAAAATGAATTTTATTATCAGCATAGGAGAACTAATCACTGAAGCCCATAACAACAGCCACCATAGTAGTTTACCTCCGGCTGCAGACAAAATAAAAAAAAAAACCAAACAAGCATATCCAAATAAAAAAACTAGATGAAATTGAGAAAATGTATGTGATTCTTACCAAATGTGAAGAAAGAAAATATACACTACGCACCTACAAGAAAGAATAGGCAACTATGTATTTAAGAAAGTGAAATCTATCAAATCTATCCAGAGCACATGGAAAACTTAAGTCCATTTTCAAAAGCTATCAGTGGAGATAGCTACTAATGTGGTATTTCTCTGTAATATATTAATACTTGATGTAAAAGTGACTCTGTGGTGTATATTAAATTTGCCAACAATCTAATGGAAATGCAGTGTGAGTTTAAAGGGAAGAAAATAAGAATAACTAGAATGCATGCTCACTGTAAGACTACTGACAATAATTCTCTAACCTCTCACAAATTACATTTTAGCTACTGTAGGGTATGTATAGACTCGTCACAACTAATAACATTTTTCTTTCATCAGGTTTGTGTTAACATTCTGCAAATCTGAAATGTTTACTGTAACAAAGTAATGCATTATATAGATAGCATATGGTTGCTGGCTTTGTTTATATCATTTTTAAATATCTGAAAGGACCGGTTGGGCTAAAGAGCAATGTTATTGCTTCCACAGTCAGTTGATGAGTTGTTTAATAGTATTTTAAATGTTTGTTAATGGTAGTCTCAAGGAAACAGAAAAGCACAGAAGCAATGCAGAATGGCAATACCACATTAGTTACAATGATTAAAATGCCACTAGGGGACAGTAGAAAGTCACAAAATGAGGCTCTGTTGAAGAAACCAGAACAAAAGGCCTTTCTTTGTCAAAAAAGAAATCACAAACACGCATTTCTAAATAAAAATCTTTTCATATGTGAGCGTTTTAAAATTCTGCATTAAATAGCAAAGCAGAAACTAGGAGACACTTGCATGAGTCTATTTTTAGATCTTTTGTATTTATATCCATGTATTTGAAAATATGCAGTACTTTCCCTTTAACAAGAATAAATTCAAGTGTGAAAGAATTTATTTGCAGCACTTTTACAGCACTCTGACGTTCTTAAACTCCAAAGATATTCACCATTACACGTTAATAAAAACATACAAACTCACCTTTGTAATACTGATTTTTGCCTTTCCAGTTTACCAAGGGAAAAAATTTATCAGATAATGTATGATATTGTGAGATTTATGAAGCAGTAAAAATAAATGTCTAGAATTTAAGGACTTTAGAAAATGGCTAGGAAAGATTTGCCTATGCATGAGCACACACCCATCACTCAAGAACAAAGCAATGATCTTCAAAAGTTCATACTAGACTCCAGTTTTCATATGCTGAATCCCTGAACAATAAAGCAAACTACAGCTTTATCAGGGAGAAAAAACCCCAAAAAGGTATCAAGATCCTGCAGTTAAGAAATGATACATTTTTTTCATTCAGACCGGCCATGGACTCCTAATAATATCTCACAGATTAGAAAGTTTGGTTCAGATATTTGTAGTTACAGAACTTTCACAGCTTACATGAAAACATCCAAAGCTAATAACATCAGAAGAATCTGCTGGGCTGATAGGTTCTTCACCTCACATGAGTACAGGAAGTAAATTCCAGAAGCACTTCAAAATCTTTAATTTCCAAAGCAATGCATTTCAACCTAGAAATTATCTAGGTATTGGAAGCGTGTAATCCTCAGCCACATATTTTACAAAATATAAGAGATTATCTATTAGCTATGGAGAACATTGTGAATTATTTTTTGGCTCTCTTTCTCACAAAAACGCACAAAGGGGTTGCAGTTGTTGAAAGATATCCCCATTCCAGAGTGTTAAAACACAGACTTAAAAGAGCAATGCAATTCTGTCTCCTCACAGCCTTGTGACTGCAGTCATCTCATGGCAGCATCATGAGCTTGAGCACATAAGAGACATAAGACTATAATTAAGCATTTTTTTGAAAATAGTAAGTCTAAGAAGTGTTGTTCTAGAGTGAAGGATAGTACTGTTTTCAAAATACCTATACATGTGTGCAAGAGAGAGTGGGGATGAATGAAGCAATGAACGCGGAACAAAGACATGGAGCAGGTAGACAAACACCGTGCACTTGAAACGACAACTCTTGTCCTGTAACACCAAAAGGAATGAGAGCAGGGGCTGGAGGTGAAGGCTGTAGCAATTGAAGAGAGGATGGAAGTGTCGTGGGGGAGAGAAAGGATAGGGGGAGACAGGGAAGGCAGAAGTGAGACAGGGAGAGAGAAGAGAAAGAAGAAATAGAATCATCTAAATTAATTTGAAATGCCTAACAATTTGTATCAGGCACCATATGCGCGGGGAAGACAAAAATTGCAACATACACTAAAATTCATAGGTCAACAGTGAAGGCAACGGACAGTCTAGAACTACAAGCCCATTTCTCAGACAGTAATTGCTGTTGCATTTCAATTACTGGTTTAATGAAGCATTCCTCAAGGTAAGTACATATACCACGTGACTGAAAAACAAGATATTCCCTTAAACTGATACTTTTGTAATGTTTCATGTGAGATGGGATGTTTTACTTCTGAAAGTTATAAAAACTGTTTCAGATTACCTGGGTGACAGATGATTTAAAATTAGGTAGGGATGCATTCACTTGTATGAATGCAACAGGGAGTATTAATTTTTCAGTCATTATTATGTCCTTGGAAACACAGCTAAGATGTTTACTCTCAGGAAAAAAAATGTATTCAGAGGTCAAAAGGACTTCTAGGAAATGACCCAGGCAAAACACTTCACCTAGCAGTGGACTTCTTCAAGCACTTCCTCAAACTTGCTCAACTGTTGTAGTACACAAACGTACTCTTCAGTGATTTGCTGAACAGCATAGACTTCTGATGCATTTTAAAATTGTAATTAAGTACATTTTTCACTAAATTAAAAGTCAAATCCTAAAAGACAAAATGTGCTCAGAAGCAACTGATGTCCCTTAAATCAGTCACTAACTAGATAAAATACAACAAATAAAGGCTGAAACTACAAGTCACTCTACAGCAAATAACTGAAGTTCTTACAGTTTTGTGTTGAAGGTCTTGGAATTTTAGGGATACTTCACAGAACTGATACCTTAGCAGTACAAACGTTCAAAGTACCAGCACCTTGTAAAGATAACTAGTACTCAGAGAAATAGTGAAATCATTAATTCAGGGTTAGTAAATACCTTTATACTTGATTTATTTAAAACAAAATATATTCACAGATGTTTCAGACTGATGCTTGGATTCTTCTATAAAAATATATTTGTTCCTTTATAGTATTGTCAGCATTTTTTTTTTCACTATATTGAACTTCATGTCTTTAATCAGATCTATGCTCATTTTCCCTTAGCTTCCCACAGTCACTTTTTCAAACTCTTTACCAAGAATGAGTACTTTTTCCAGTTGTCTCTCAAACAAGACCATTCTGCTGCAATAATTTCTTCCTGCTAATCTCAAAACTCATCCTCACACTGCTGCATTCCTTTACCTTCCTGCCTCAAGGTTCTCAGTGAATTGCTCTTTTTACTTTCAATATCACATCTCTCTGATACAATTTCTTTCTTTGCTCTTCATATCTTGATTTTCTGTGCTTTTGTAATCTCAGAACATCATATAATAATACAACAACTTGTGATTTGGTATTCCCCTATAGGTCAAATTTAGGTTTTCCTACATTAGGATACACACTGGTAACGACTAAGAATCTGGTGCTTTGATGTGTTCAACTGTAAGCTAATTATCTCAGAAGGATTATTTCTTTACACATTCATTTGACTGTAGATTGTGGTTGCTCTTAACTGAGCTCCGAAATCTCAATGTGGCTTATGAAAAATAAAAGATCTATTCCTATAAGAGGTACATTGAGTGAGATACTGTTGCCTGAATTTGGATATGAAAAATACCAAATGAATTTGCACATAATTACAGAAAGACATTGTTTGCAAAAATATCTTATAGAGAAACTAATATTCAATGTTCTGTAACAAACTAAGGAACTTAGGATACTCTTTTTCTTTTTTAAAAATCTGTTACTGTTCTATTTCATGGCAAATATGTTTTTGAGATAACTTGTTCCCCTGTACTAAATACAAAAAGCAATAGGGAAAAAATAGTGTAAACATGTTAAAACGTATGTCTACTGATCGCCCATTTAATTCTAGGTACACTGAAAACAATGGATAGTTCTGATACAGCACCTGATTGATATTTCCAGGGTGTGAAAACCTCCACCATGAGACTAGGCTGATATTGCATATTCAAACACATACAATGATATATTTGTCATTGCTATTGACCTTTATCTCTCCAGTTTCCTGACAACCTTCTACAGTTATTGACATTACAAATACCAGCGACAACGTGCAGGGCAAAGTATAACCTTTCATTTACCTTCATGTCCCTCAAACGACTCACGTAGGTAGTTTCAACAAAAGCTGCAAACAATGATACTGTTGATTTTTTTTTTCTTAACTTGCTAAAATGTTTTCCATTTCCCTCTTGTTCTCTGAAAATCATGCCAATAACTCACTACAAAAGAAACGATTTCAAATGAATACAGGTAATTAGAAGTGTCAAGAAATCAGCAGAGAGTAGGGTGTCTGCCATCATTTCTGTGGAGAGAGTGCCAGATTCCGTTTCAAAAATATCTTTGTCATTTTTTAATAGAAGGTAATTAATGTAGACTACAGTAAAGTGTACAGGATCCCAGTCACTTGTCTTTCTTTGCTTAGAAATGGGACCATAAAGATGTTTTGATTTCTAGAAACAATCTTCTATGGTTATTTAAAAATGACTTTTAATTACAACCATAGTCTTTTCAGTCCTTTCATTATTTTCAAGGCAAGAAGAAGAAGAATTTGGAAAGGGCATTTATATGGGAACAGAAACAAGTTCTTTTCTAAAAATTCCAGAGATAGTTTGTTTAGAAAGTGACAGAAGGATTTCATATAACTGATAGCATATATGGAGGAGAACACTAAAACCAGATCTGAACAGCGAAATCTATCCACTAGAAGCTCAACATTCAACTATCCGAATACAGAAAGGTGAAATGACAATGCTTTTGTAATGAAAATTACAGATATTCAGTTTGTGACTTGTTACATACTAGTGGTAACCAAAATAATTATTTCACCATTTTGATAACCATACCTCAGACAGACAAACCCAAATCTTCTTAGACCTGTATTACACTTAAGATTCCATGCATTTTGCGGAAAACTATTTATTCTGAAATCTGGGGGAAAAAATCATAGAATCATGGAATATGTTGAGTTGGAAGCGATACGCAAGGATCCTTGCGTCCAGCTCCTGGCCCTGCACAGGGCTGCCCCCAAGAGTCAAACCATGTGCCTGAGAGTGCTGCCCAAATGCTTCTTCAACTCTGACAGGCTTGGTGCTGTGACCACTTCTGTGGGGAGCCTGTTCCAGTGCCCAACAACCCTCTGGGGGAAGAATCTTTTCCTAATATCCAATCTAAGCCTCCCCTGACACATCTTCCTGTCATTTCCTCAGGGAATGTCACTAGTCTTGAGAGAAAAGAGATCAGTGCCTGGTCTTCTCCTTCCCCTTCTGAGGAAGCCATAGACCACTCTGAGGTCTCCTCTTGGCCTCCCCTTCTCCAGGCTCATCAAGCCAAGTGCCCTCAGCTGCTTCTCATACAGCTTCCCCTCAAGGCCCTTCAGCATCTTCATGGCCCTTCTTTGGATGCTTTCTAACAGCTTTATATCCTTCTTACACTGTGGCACCCAAACCAGCACACAGGACTCAAAGTGCGACTGCATCAGCACAGAGCAGAATGGGACTACCACACCCTTCGATCGAATGGTGATGCTCTGACTGATGCCCCACAGGACATGGTTATTCCTGGCTCCCAGGGCACACTGTTTTTTAAAAAATGTGTACAGTAAAACAGAAAGTTAAATCACTAAGTCTTTAATGTGCTGAGATGAGTAACTTTCCTTCAAGAGGAGTTCAAGCCTCACTTCATGACAAAACAAAACAACCAACCTTAATAAAAAGTATTTAACAACACATTTAATCAACCATGCAATCTAATGCTACTAGTACGAACAACTATAGATGTTCTTTGCTGTCATAACATTATCCAGAACTTTTCTAATTCCAATATTTTTCCTATTTCCCTGCATGTTTCATATGATATAACCTGAGGGCTATGATATAGCCCTCCCTGATCCTTGATGACACAGAGAAATAGTCATTGAATTAACAGATGAAAATATTCTTCTCTTTTCTGTTTTGTTATGGTGGACAGTTCAAGACCTCAAGTTTATATTTGAATTGATGCAATGAGGTACACTAATACAGAAATTTTATTTTAGACAAAAGACCAAGTGTACTGAATATGATTAAGTATTTTGAAATACAGATATCAAAAGTTCTTTGATAATGAAAAAAAGGTTTCAGAAATCTGGGAGACTGGTAATAAAGCATAGTATATATAAGAAAGAATATCACAATTTTTAGTGTTACATTTCCATCTGTATGTTCAGTAATAGAAGAAATTTATAATAACATTTACTAACACTATTTATTTGTGTTACAATGAGGTCATTGGTTTGCATTTTAAGGCAAAATAGACATCTAAAAGGAAGAAGCTGACAACCTTTTGATTTATGTAAATCAAGCCTAACACATTTCATAGTCTGCATGTCACTGCCAACAGGAATTAAAAAGTAGTAGCAAACATAAACAGCTCTCTGTTTCATCGTTTAGAAAATACTTGATAGATCTTAGGGCAGAAATTTCCAAAGTCTTCAGTTCACGTAATTTCTTCTGGATCTGCAAGCAACATTTCCTATTGTATATGAAGGTTCACAACTGCAGGCACTCTCTCACTGGCAATTGCTTCTGCTGTATGCTAAAATCAATGGAAAGACTAGCAAATTCCAGTGGGAATTATACTATTTTCTACAGCAATAAAATCCAGAAGAGGTGCTACAAGAAATCATAAAGGTTTGTTGCCCACTGTACAGCTCTGAAGAAGGAGAGCTGGAGAATCACTGTTCTTTATCAGGCTTAATCTGTGGTTCTAACTCCCTTGGGCAAGACTGGCAAAGGTTGGAAAGAATAAACTCATAAACGTATTTTAACACTAAGCGGGACTTCAAGTCTTTGATCTTGGCACAAATCTGGCATAGCAGCAAGAGGACTGTTTCAGATCACTGTGTTGCAGAGAACTGTACTTGAGTATTAAATTTACTACATAAAACATACTACAAACAAAACACTGATAGAAATTGAGTCAAAACAGTTGAAGACTATATATAAGAAAAGTTTTGTCCTAGGAAACCATGAAATCAAGTAGAAAGTCAGACAATAATTCTGACAATTTACAATTCCTGTACTTCTGTTTTATTTCTCAAAATAGATAAAAAATTGAATTTAGCTTATTGTTGGACTAAACTCAGAAACATGGCAAAATTACCTTAGAAAATATAGTAAGAAGTAACTATCTACATATCACATAAATCTATGCGATACCACATAATTTCTTAAAAGCATCAAAATGAGCAGGTAACCTAGCAAGTTCTCTCTGATGGTTGTAGTTTTCTGATGAGCCACCGGCATAAAGCAATCCTAACTACAGCATAGCCAGTCAATCAGTAATGATTTGATGTATAAATTTAGAACATTCCTCTAACACTTAAAAGATCAAGTGCAAGTTTGGGTCACTTTTTTGCAAATGTCCTAAATGTGTGACCTAACACTAAGTAATTGCTTATCCTGAGCAATTGTTGCAAGCTCTCTGTGCTTGAACTGCATGTAAGACAGTAGCTCTCCAAATGTAATGCATTAATAGCACTATTAAGACATATAAAAATTGCACATAGCTGGACATGAGGGCTGGAAGCTGCTACTTCAGGGAATGGGAATCACCACTGGCTGTGTAACAGGCGAAAATGGTATCTAGCCAGAAATCCAGAGTTAGGTTTCTGACACCTCACATGAACATCTTACTACTGAACTCTTTAATCTCTCTGCTGAACTAATTAAAAGTCAAACGGCTCACAGAGGAGCAAAAAAAAAAAAAACTACCCCCACTCGTGTCACTAGCTGTGAAGTTCAGCATCCCACACTTGGGAAATGGCTGACACAAATTAAAGACTCAGATTTAAACAGACAGCAGGGAAACACAAAATCCTGGACAACAGGCAACTGATCATTCGAAGGCCTCTATTAGTTTGGTAGAAAATTCTGCCCTCGGCCTAAAAAAATTAATCTATCTTACATTACAGTGGATATGTCTGAGAAAAAATTTCTGCTGAAACCCATTTCTGTTCCTTTATGTTGTTTTGTTTTTAAAAAATACTTTGGTCCAAGAGAAAAGAAAAGGAACATAACAAAGTCATGAAAGTCAAAACTAGCTTCAATCCTATTATTCTACTTATCTGTGTATAAAGAAAAGACTAACTGGAGCTGGGCTGAAATCTATAGACACTGTAGTTTCTGCACCTTTTGACATTCAGTCATATTCTTGTCCACTCCTTACTTACACCAGAGAATACAACGACATTTTTATATGAATTCGGAACTTTTTAATATAAGAAAACAATTCCATTTTGAAAATAACTATGTAATACAAGTCAAATATTTAATATTTATGGCAAAGTGTATGAATTTTTGCTTTTTTATTGTTAAGCTAAATATTTCAAACAAATCCCACATAAATGTTATATGGAATATGTACAACAAAGTTATGTGTAATAAATTATGTGGAATAATATACTAAGACTTATACTTCCAGTAGGGGTTTTTCCCTACTTAATAGATTTCATTAATTACTAGCAAAAGTACCAGTGGCTGTCTCTTGCCATCTACTAGCATAGAGAAATAAGCAGGATAGAGTTGAAATTGTGCGCTGAGCATGTAACTTTTGTTTTCAATTATAATACTACACCTGATCAACAGAAAGGGAAAGGTCTGTATTTTATTATAAAAAATAAACACTGTGAACATGTAGCTATGATAATTTTCCTGCCAAGTTATAAAGCCTCTTTCATGTGCAAAAATCGGTGAGTTTTGTAATGATAACTTTTTTCTTCCACATAAAAGAAACAGTCTTTTTCATGAAAGCACATTGATATTTTACAGCTCAAGCATATTAAAATAACACCAATGTTTTGAACTTCCATGACACAAAAATGTAGCTGGTCCCAAGGATGCGAAGTGTCCTTTGTACTGTTTGCACTCATTCATCCTAGTGGGACAGTTGCTTGTTGAAGGATTACCAAAAAAATGAAATGGGAAGATGTTTTAAATTGGTATTGGATGTTGATGCTGTCTCAAAACTTTTTCTAATTTGCTTATTACAGAAGTACAGCTTTCATTGCAGCACAGTTCAACACAGTAGTAAATACGGCCTGTTCCTTCCTGCGTTTATGTGTGCACATGCATGTCGACGTCTCAACAACGTGTTGATGGAACAAAAATTGCAATATTAACAACAGTAAGTAAATATAGCTTAGTAGGAGTTATCCCATTTGCCCTTCGTGCAAGGTGCTGGAGCACCTGGAATATCAACATAGTTGAAAAATACTCCACAATCTATTGCATTTCCATCCTTAGCAAGCCAATATTTTGAAGACAAGAGAAGGAAATAATCCTTGCAGTGGCCAGCAAGTTCTATTTATTCTCCTGGTTTAGGTCAATGAGAAACAATTCATTTTTACTTATCCAGTGAGAACACCTCTTTTTTGACATTTACATTAAGTTATGTGTGTATTCTCCACTTTAATAGCAAGAAACAACATGCAATAATAAGGTAAAAATATCTAATAATATATAGCATGTAATGATAGGATTAATATCTAATAAAGGAATAAAACCTAAACCTAAGTTTAAGCAATAATAAATAACATCTAACACATAAGGTAATGTCCTAAAGTAAATCTTGAAAAGGAATTAATGAAGCTGTTCTAGCAATTTCTTCTGCTAAGGTACTGAACTTATTCAATGTATAATACAAAACAATCTCAAAAGCGTCTTTCCACTTAGATCAGAAATAAAACCTGCCCTGATACAATATTCTAAACAATATCAATTATTATCTTGTTTATTCCAGAAAATGTGGGTATAAAGTATTACCCCTTAGTACCACCAATAAATTTTAATTTTTCTAGCTATTATATTTATTTCAAATTTAAGAAGTTGCCCCTACCCCTTGCTATAGCTTTCATATTTCCTCAAGCCACTGAAGTGTAAATGCCTGGGAGGAGATACAAAATCCTTAACTAGTTAAGACAAGAGACAGGAGCACTGATTTTAGAATTAGCAGCAGAACAAGATTCAGAATAGTACCACGACACCTGAATCAGTGTGGGATCTAGGAAGATCTTACCAGTGGTCTCAGCTTCTTCATATGCAGTAAGGAATTATATCTCCCATTTACTTCAAACTGTGATAGAATTAATCAAATGATTAAGGGAGATCTGTGAATTGCTTTGTACATGTGAGTTCTAAGGATCTTTAAGCAGGAAATTGGAAGGTTTGACTTTTCAGTTTTGCATTTTTGCTTTCATGAATTGACACCTATAAAATATTTTTGGGTTTTAAAGTAGAATAAATTCAAGTCTATCCACTTTCATATACCATTTTAACATATCCAGAAACACCCAAAATTAAACCAACCTTCTCATCAGTATCCCAACTTAATTACATTTTACTCAGGATCTAACCTCATAGTTTTTCTCAGAATAAAAAAAGAACAGGTTTCTTTTCAACTGGATAACTGAAGTACGACGTATATAGTCCAAAGCAATAGAATTACCAAAAGAGAAAATTCCTATTGTTAAGTAACAGGAAAGCGAACTCAAGTTTTAGCTCTATTTTGGCCTCACACCAAAATGCTAAACTTATCCATGGCCAAATACAGCATTGTTGATTGAAAATAGGCCAGATATACTTGTATCTTCTCCCACATCCTCCTACTCTCAAAAAAAAAAAAAGTCTACTTAATGGAACAACAGACACTAAATATATGCAGAACAAGAAAAGGACAGTGCAGAGAGAAGGAAGGAGTGTAAGATTTTCATTATGAATAAACACAACTGAAAAATAGTCTTGGGAAATCCCATTACTCTTCTAGAGTCTACAGCTTATAGCAATCTCATCTGATGGATCCATGCTCCAAACTTCATGTAAAAATTAATATGCTAATAATTTGAAGAGTAGAAAAAGGGAACCACCTCCTACAGAATTCATTAGTCCAGGTAAGTTGACCATTGTGCCTCAACATTTGTGCAGCAAAGCCAATAAACAATTTTCTCTACATTCTTTCAAAACTTTCAAATAAAAAATTCTGGATCACATAACTTTTTTGCCACTTGAAAACTATGTAATATTGATATTTTTTGCATTAACATATTTTCTATGCAACCTACTAAATGTGACTAATTTTAATGCTATATCCATATGCCTGACCTCATAATGAATATTATGGTCCCTTGTCATTAAATGTTGAACAGTGGTGCTTGAGTCAATGGCATATTAATAGGAGTCAATGACTTTCATGAATTGTTAATTAATTACTTTTGGTGTTTTGCACATTATATTGGTCATCAAAGAAAAAACAATAGACCTTTTTTTCCACAAGAGGGAAGAATAAAATGTAATTTCTGAGCCAAAATAGAGATAAATCCATATTGTTTCAATTGCATAGATGCCAGTAGAAGCCTCCTTAAATATTACTTAATATTTGGATTAACATATTGCTCTGCTTTAAATTATCCACCCTAAAAGATATTTTGTCTGAGAAACAATACCAAGAATGTTTTATAGTATAGTGAGAAAGCTGTAGAGTTGATACAAAAATAAGCAAGTTGAGTTCAAGCTCTTTTACTTCAGGACTTTTCAATGTGAGCAGAGCTAACTCCAGTAGCTAGTTCTCTGTGCAGATCTACAAAACTTGTATTACTGAAAGATAAAATCGCTTTTACAAGTATGTGGACTAAACTGTAGCAGCACTTGTTGGCACTGAAATTTACTTGATAATCATACCTATGTATCATACAAACTGAAAAAAAAAATACAGACTATGCTTCTGTATAAAAAGTACTAGAGTCTCTACTTTACTGCAACCTCTCTAAAACAGTATAATTTCCTGAGCAGTGCAGTGTGCTGGTTTAAAAGTCAACCGGCAGGAGAAATTAATCCAACTCAAAAGAGTTTAGAAGTCAGAACTACAATTTAATAAAAAGATTACAACAGATACACTGATACAAAGGAAAACTGGTTTTAGCCCACAAAACCCAGTTAAACAACCCAGCTCCCTGGGGCACAAACAGAATGGTGCTCACCAGCCCCTGTGCTGAGCACCACGTGGTCCCCCTGAGTCCAAAGCAAAATGAAAAAGAAAACCTGTTTTCCTTCCAGAAGGTTGGTGGTCACAGGCTGGTTGAGAGTGGTAGTTGCAGACCTATTGAGGTTCTGGTCCTCCTCTCGATCTGATGAGTGAGTCCCCCAAGTCCCCAAACATTTATATGCTTGGGTTCAGATGGGAACACCCAGTACCTCCCCTAGGGTGAGGGGTTTCACAATGGGCAATTTACTCAGTGAGTCACAGGATATNTTACACCTGCACAGTGATAAACTGGTCTCAGCAGACCTCTCTAGGATGTGCAGTTATGCTAAATTCCACAGACTGAAGACTCAGAACTACAAATCTAATTGTACTTCTAAAATGAAAAGGTTACTGAGGAAAACTACTTTAAATATTCAGGACTTCTCAAGGAAATAATACCAAAAATGTATTGACATTAACTATTACGTAGTCAGGAAGAACCAAAATTAAAGTTAACCAAACAATATTAAATATGCAGTGGTATATTTCATAGAATCAGAGAATCACAGACTCTTATAGTTAGAAAAGACTTCTAAGATCATCAAATACAACCATTAACTCAGGACTGTCAAGACCACCACTAAACCATGTCCATAAATGCCATGTCTACACATCTTTTAAATACCTCTAGAGATGGTGACCCAAGCTGGACAACCTGTTCCAATGCTTAATAACCCTTTCAGTAAAAGAGTTATTCCTAATATCCAATCTAAACGTCCCTGGCACAACTTGAAGCTCTGATATTAGTTACCTGGTAGAAGAGACCAACCCCCACCTTGCTACAACCTCGTTTTGGGTAGTTGTAGAGAGCAATAAGGTCTCCCCTCAGCCTCCTTTTCCCCAGGCTAAACAACCTCATCTCCCTCAACCCCTTCTCACAGGTATTACTCTCTACACCCTTCACCAGCTTCACTGCCCTTCTTTGGACACGCTTGAGCACAATGTGTCTTGTAGTGAGAGGCCCAAAATTGAACACAGAACCTCAGGTGCAGCCTCACCATTACCAAGTACAGAGGGAAAATCAGTTCCTTGGTCCTGCTGGCCACACTGTTGCTGATACAGGCCAGGATGCCACTGGCCCTCTTGGCCACCTGGGCACACTGCTGGTTCATGTTCAGCTGCCAACTAGCACCCCCAGGTCCTTCTCCACCAAGCATCTCTCAAGACACTCTTCCCCAAGCCTGTGGTGTTGCCTGGGGTTGCTGTGAACCATGTGTAGGATCTGGCACTTGGCCTCGTTGAGACTCATACAATTGACCTCAGCCCATTGATTCAGCCTCTTCACATCTCTCTGCAGAACCTTCTTGCCCTCTAGCAGATCGACACTCCCACCCAACTTGATGTCGTCTGCAAAATCACTGAGGGTCCACTTGATCCCCTTGTCCAGATCGCTGATAAAGACATTAAACAGGACTTGCTCTAATACTGAGCCCTAGGGAACACCACTTGTGACCAGCTTCCAGCTGTATTTAACTCCATTCACCACTCCTCTCTGAGCTTGACCATCCAGCCAGTTTCTATTTACCATATTTACTACTGTCCTTAAATGCTTTTTTCCTATATTAAAGTCCACAGTAGAACACATGAACACACATGCTACAGCTTAAGCATTTTATCTTTTCCCAAATTGCTACCAGCAAATGGTTTTTACTGCCATCGTAACCCTCTTTAACATTATCAATAGATGGTTAATACTTTTTTTCACCAAAGATAGAATAATTATTATGTTTAATCTAAATTCACTTTTGCACCATTTGCTCACAGTTCAGGAGACAAGACAGATTGGGATAAATCAGCTTCAGATTGAGGTGGCCTAACTTAATGCCTGGAAATTTTCATTGTCAGTGTTTGTTGTTATATTTATGCATAGCTGATAGAATTTGCACAACAGGTAACTACTAGGCTAGACAGCCTCTGAACACCCTATCTGATTCTTCCTCAGAGTGGCTGAGTGCAATCTTCCTGTGTTGAAAAATTACAATTAAACGATCCACTGATACTGCTGAAGCAGGACTCCCTTCCTGTTTATCTGTCAAGACTGCAATTTCTCAAGGGTTTCTGAAGATCCCCAGTTTAGTTATCAGGAAATTTTTCTGCACGACTAAGGCAATGCCATGGTAATACAGAATAACAACACAACAGAGTATGTGTAAGCAGCGTATTTAACAGAATAATGTCTTCCAGAGATATTACATTCATATGTTTTTGCCACAGTTTCTAGTCAAAACAGTCAGTGGATAACATAAAACTAAATATGTTTATAGGAAGATATTGGTGTCATGACATGGGTCAAGAAAAATTTTGGACAATAGTCCCTTTTCTCATAAATGGGACCATAACATATATAGAAATATTAGCTTTCCATGGGAAGCATTTTGAAAACAGTGTTAAGGTCTGGGGAAGAAACACTCATTAAATAAGACTCAAATTAATTTTGACTCCTTCTAAAACTGCAAACTAGTGAAATATTTCTGATTAGACTTTCAGCAAAACAGCTCACTTGGACAGACATTTTCAGCCAGCTGTAAGTTTAAGAACACCTAAGCTAGGGCGTCTAAAAATTCGTGTGAAAATTAACTGCAGTGGTCACTACTATTTTGTGAAAATGTGTTACTCCACTACAATGTAAGAAGTAAGTTATGGTTGTTAAGTTATACTTTTGTTCAGTCAGATTAAATGCAGTCAATAATTTTTAGAAAATAATACAAACAAAGGGAATGTAGATTGAAAATGCGTATTCTAATTCTGACTACTATAAGGTTTTTCAGAAAGTAATTTTGAATTTTCATACTGTATCCTGTTGGGTTTTTTTTAAGCTAGGAAACAAGACACATCAGACAGAGTGAAGAAAGAAAATCTATTCCACTAGCAACACACTATCCAATCACAGCACATCTGCCTTTCTTCTGTGATGATAAGGATGCACAGATGTTTTTTAATATCCATAAACCAATATGCTAACTATAAAAATAAAGGAACACATTCAATACACTGCCAGTAATTCTGTTAATCTAAGATAAAAACAAAGATGAAAACAGAATGAATCAGTTTCTTAAAACAAACTTCTTTCTACTTATAAATCAGAGTACCAAAGAGAAATAAATACATATGTATCCTAGTGATCTAAAACCCATCCCAAGCTAGCCCCATCTTGTGTCACTGCCTAAGTCATGCAAATTACACCAGAACTGCCAGTTGACTAAGATTAATGACACTGCGCCAGCTTCTTTGTTTCTCTCCGCGGCCGTTTAGTGTGAAATACTATCCAAAAACATTATCTATCCTCTATTAATCCCACAAATTTGTTCACACCATGCACATTGTTTAGGGCAATTTACAACAGGAACATACTGAGCACAATTGCATTTAATTACTTGGGTTCTAATTACATTCATTAAAGGCTAATAAAATAAATGAAACAGCTTTAAAAGCTTCTGCAAAACACATGGGTCTTGTCTCCCTCATGAAGCATGCTGTAGAGGTTTGATGTGAAACATAGATTTCAACATATATGTCTGCCTATTATGTATCTCTAATATGCACAAAGACACATAATGCATATTTATTTATTTATATAACATATGCACATCAATTCTGAATGATGCTGAACACTGCTGATATTTTCTTATATTGCTAGTCATGATGATGCCAGGCACCCCAAACTACTTTTTAATGTGGTATGTTGAGATGAAGGAATATCAGGTTTAACATTCCAACCCAGTTCATTTAACTCTTTCCACCTGTACTACAGAGTTATTCACTCATTTTCTCTCATAACTGCATTATAAAAGATACAAACTGACATCAGAAAGAGAGTAAGACAGCAAGAAAAAGAAGAAGAAAAAAGCATTACTTTATTTGATACATATTCTTTAAAATATTTTGTTAAGGCTCATTTCTGACATTCATCTGAGGATCTGAATTTTTTCTCAGTAGCTATTTACATTAAAAAACACATTCTGCACACTAGGCAGTCTAAATAAATCCCCCACGGTGGTTAAAAATGCAGCTTGTTAATAACATAATTTCCTAATTCTTATGTTTTTAGGCGATTTCTGTTGTGCTTAGAATGCAGTTTATGGCAAAAGACAGAACCTAGAACATGCTGTTGACTGCTGCACCAGAGAAAATTCAGCATTGGATATTTAGGAAAAAAGTTCTTATGGTGAGCTCAGCCAGTTACATACGTTCATTGTTCTTGGATTTACAAGAAGACGATCTTAGCAATTAGTGAAAGAAACAGAGTTCTAGTTTATCATCATACAAACCTTACGCTAGATACATGTGTGTTCTTAACCGAAGATCCAACTTGGCATGCTTGAAAATTTAAAACTCTTAAGCATTCTGCATCACAAATACAACAGTAATCAAACATGTCTGTCAACAATTAAAAAGTATACAAACTTAAACACAATTGTGTTTTAGGAAGAAATCCAAATAAAAATTAAAAAAAAAAATCAGCCTTGAGGATTAACTTCTAAATGTTGTTGAATTTTAATAAACGTTTTAAAGTGCCATGAAATACTCAAAGATTCAGTGCAGATTCTATGAAGTAAATCAGGTCCATCCACCCAATGTATCTTCCTCTCATAATTTAATAAACATTATCTGTCTGGCAATTTGTTAATTTTAAAATACTTTAAAAATTTCTGGGGTTTCAGTCCCCTCCTTACAAAATAATTACCTTTTACCTTAAAATAAAATATAAATCTATTTTTCTATTTAGAATATGTTTCACAAGAAGCATTCTGTGCTGGTACAGCACTTCAGTCAGTTTAACTGAGAGCAATAAAATAACAATGGCTATATGCACCATTTTAGAAAGTCCACCTTAAAATTATACAATTTTGCCACATATGCATCTCAAACTGTTTCTTATTATGAGCACAGGATGAATTTCTTTTGCAAACTATTAAAAGAACAGACATTTAAAAATCATATGAATCCCTCATTTAGATACATAAAACTCTCATTCGTGAATCAACATTTGCTTTGGAGAAGGGAGGAGGGGCACCCATCCTGCACAACAAAGCAGCAGCTCAATACAGCTGCCATCTGGTTTCCTCCTGCAGTTCACTTCCCATAGCAAACAAGATCCACAGTTTAAGGAGTGTTGGGGAAGGGAGAGGGGCTGCATTTTTAACCTTACAGCTTTATGACGGGGCATTTTTCTACTCTATAAAAACCCCTCAATATAGGAGAATGGAAGGCTCAGGAAATTGTCAGTAGGATAGAAAACCTTTCACTTCTGTGTTTCTGGTTCAGATTCACATCAACTTGATGGTAACCAAATATAACTACTACCTAAAGGACTCTTTAATGAAATGAGTTAGCTGATCTCAGTACAATACCCAGTGAGCAAGCATCCATATCACTAAAAGCAACACCAAATACAATAAACTCTTTTCTCCTCACTGTGCAGAAATTGCTTCTCACCAGTAGCAGCTGAGAACATTTCTAACATTAAGGCATAAACTGAACTATTTTAACTACAGGAGAAGAAGGAGTGCTAAAAGTGTGACAAAGTCAGCGAGGGATCTGCTATGTGAATATATTGTTTCTGATAAAGTTCATAAAAGCACAAATTTGTAAATTTTCAGGTTATGTTCTAGTGACTATTGCCCTTACCTTGCCTTGCATAAGAGTGAGGGAAATCTAAGAATCTAACATTTTAGCCTTGCTTTTATACTGAGGCAGCTAAAGACTCAAGCTGACAGACATGAAATCTCTATTTTTCTTATTGTTATGTAATAGTGCACATTCACTGTTTTGCTACATTTACAAAATAGTAATAGATGCAAAGATTCAGGCTGTATCCTCTGATGGTTCTGTCAGAGAAAGATAAATATATGCTGAAGGAATGATAAAGGTGCTGATTTAAGCAATAATGTAAAACCTAGCAGCTCACTTGTTGCAAACAGTAAGGATCCAAGTCCTTCCCCAATAAATTACCATTAATATCAATGAAAGCCCTAAAAGGTTTCCTTGAACTCAACGGAGTTTTTGTATTCCTTCTGCAGGATCTGACTTTATACACATCAACTTTGAGATACTTGAACTAATATACAGACAGTTCACACCATGATGAAAAGTAAGACAATTTCTTCCCATAGCTAAAAAGCAGTACCCAGTTTATAGTCAAAGTAAAATAAACTTAAAAATTAAACATTCAAATTATGTTCTAGTACCATACAACTGAATGAATAATATCCCTTATGACTGACCAGTGAAAAACACCAACAAAATGAATAAATACAACCCAAAAGCTAATGACCTCAATCCCTAACAGCCCCTTGACCCTTATTACTACAGTTGTTGGTGTAGGAAAGGATTAAATGGGGCCAGAAATCATTTGGTTAACATACAAGGGCTCAGAAATTTGACCTTGGTTACTTACAACATATATCCCCTACTAAAAATGAGTATATGAGGAGAATTAGAAACAGGGCTAGCAAAGGTCAGCTTGAGTGCAGATAAACTAAGAAAAAGGGGAAGGCAAAAAGGGTTTTTTTCTCCCACAGCACTTTGTTTTAATCAAGACTAAGGACAGAAGTAGGGTTAAGTAGCTGGCATTGTTGACCATCCTACACAAACTTCTAAGATGCACAAACTTTCCTCGTGTTAAACAGAAACCGCCACTTTCAAAGCTAAATAAAAGAACAAGTACTCACCATGAGATACGTAGCACTAAGTCCATCATAAGACATATGAGTAACATTCTTATCGCCATGACTAGAAAACTGGACTTCCTCATTAATTGAAATCATATATTCAATAATCATGACTCTTTTGTTAAACTGACTCTGACATACTCCTATGCTGAGATCCTTTCTCGGTATTAAGATCAAGTTAAAAGACAGAAAAACACAGACTAACAGACTTAACTCCATCTTGCAAAACCATCTGATACACATACACACAGATCAGGCAACTTCAGATGCCATACCACTCACTCTGAAGAAAAATCTTATGATAACGTCCCCAGAACCATTAACTATCCAAAGAAGGCTTTTAGTCAAAAGTAACACCTCTGTAAAAAGATCATGTTTATTTGAAAGAGATACCTGAGCATCCCTGAGCAGAGGGAATTAGAGCTGTCAAATAACATTGTACTTGGTACTTCAAGAGAAAATCATAAATCTATTATAAGCAATTCTAGAAGAATTGCTCTGGAGATATCTTCCAAGAACAACCCTGGCCCTCTAACAGTCTCTAGCCTCAGAAAACTCACCATTAGAAACACTCTAGCCACAGTCCAAGGACACTGAAGGGATGAAGACCATATTTGAGCATGAAATGTAAAATCTGATAATATATCTCCAGTATTACCGCAGCAAATAATCTTTCAACAGAACCACCACTATCTTTCAATTCTACAACTGCACTTTCAGGAACATAATAGAATTTATCCCAGTAACTTGCCATTGCAACAGCTATGATCTGTGTGAAACTGAGCAAAAACTACATATCAGAGTGAACTGATATGGTCTATAGAAGAAAAAGGTACCCATTGGTGAATACTTCTCACTAGTCACTGCATTTCTGATCTCTCATTCCTTCCCCTCTGATTGCTCACATACTCTGCCTCTATACTCAGGTAAAAACTAGAAACATCTTTGAAATTTTGGTAAGCAAAACTTGTAATTCTACTGGAGACCAAATATCATGGAGGCAAGATAGTGGTTTTATAGCACATTTCAATCTCCCTTCCCTCTCTCTCTGACTAACCTGTGTTTCACATGCAACAAACAGCAGCTTTTTTCCCTAGAGGTAAGTATCTTTGTCGTTCTCTCCTCTTCTTCCCCAGCCCCATATTATCCTGTCTCTTCCGAAAGTANTTTTTTTTTTTTAAATATGGCTGAATTGATGTATGTCTGGTATCTCTGAGCAACTGTTCTCAACATTTGTTTTGCTGCTGTTTCTATTTCACACATGGAAGACAGCAAGCATAACTTTTTCAAATATTTCATTTGGTCCAATAAAAAATAATACAGACAAACCTCTTCCTGTATTTCTTTAAAGTCAAGACCGTTGAAAGCCAAACTAAAATTGTGAGACAGATAAAAGACAAATAATGGCATAATAAAACTTCGGGTTTGTTCTACTTTAAGATTTCTGAAACTTAAGGAGCAATTTTCTGTATTTTAAAGATTTTTTTTAAAGCATAACCTGTAAGCCTCTAAATGGTACGCCTATAGCTCTGAACAATTAATTTTTTCAGGAAAAAAAAGAGAGATTGTTTTTGTCAAAGATATATTCACTGAACATGAATGAAGAAATAATGACTCCCTAAAGACAAGATCATGATTCATGCACAACAGAGAACTCCAGATTGGGACAAGCATGGGAAGAGGACAGAATATTGGGTCAATTGTATTGTCTACTTTTCTCATTATTAGTTTCTTGTAGGAAGCAAACCAAATACTATGAAAGAAGTAATTTTTGATCCATCAGTGGACCTAAGCACTTATAATAAGAGGAGAAAGATAACAGTTAATTCATCATCAAACAACAAAGATTAGATTTCACTGAGGGTCAGTGAAGAGTAATGCAGTATTAAAAACAACATCAGAGTAGCAATCTGTGCTTTACCTGGGAAAACAGTCTGTACATAATTGTTTGTGTTATTTATGAGAGCCTGTTGAGTGGTCTTTATCTACTGAAACAGAGACAAAAAGACTGAAACAAAAAACCATATATGTAAAATTAAAAACCAAGGTGTGTCTTGCTTTGTAGAGGAACCTATCTAGGTTCTTCGTTGCAACTATTCATAAGGCAGCTGCAATATCTCATTAATTTTACAAGTAGAAACATAATTTTTCAGTTCATGTTTAATAACAGCCCAGTTTATGACAATTTGTTCTTTCGATAACTGCCATGTACTTTATACAGTCCTTTTCCCTGCCTTGTGTTTTGTCATTAATTCATGTTTTCATGGGTAACTATTGTACCACCTCCCAGTCTGTGTTTTAGTACACTATGGAAGTTAAGCTCTTCAATTTCTTTGAGGTTTTACCGTATTTCATTTAGCTGCAACCTAGTTCAGTTTAACTCACCTTTATTGAAAGCAGATAACCAGAAATGCAGCACAGTATTCCAGGTGATGTTCAGACATATGAAACTCTTGTACTCTGGAATTAATACTTTACTATACTGACTTTACTATAAATATATTAGATCCACAAGAATCTCTCACTCTTTACAAGTTCATAGTCAAAAAGTGTAATTTATAGAAGAAATTCCTGTTATTTTCACCTCATATTACAGACTTGCACCTCATTTTGTATTACTATGTGCTTCAAGGTCACCCGGCAGTAAGGCACTTTTGCGTGAAAGCTTCTCTCGTCTGCTCTAACACCTACTACTTTGGTTTTAGCATATACCTTGTTTTGCCAGTGTCATTAATGAAAATATTAAACAAGATGGTCCCCTGAAACATTCCATGAAGAGCATTATTCCAGCATATATTTTCATTTTCAATAAATCTGTGATCTCACTAGACAATTTTTAATTTTAATTTGTAAATGCTTTCATTACACTACAAATTAACTTAAAGAACGACATCATAGCCTATACATTTAGTGAAAAGACACTGAAAAAGTTAGTCATCACAAATATGTAACTGGATTCTGACATTAACAGTAACATTTGTTCTCCACTCTGTACCTGGGAAGTTAATTTCCCATGGTTTACACAAGTCCTTGTAGGGTTTCTCTCTCTTCTATTTCAGGAATCTGAATGTATCTAATATATCCAAATATATACTAGACCCCTGGGTGTTCTTCAGTAGGATCTATTTAACAGCTCTTCCAGAAGTGAAGCAGCGTTTGCAACTATCTCTAAAAGAGGAAGGTAAGTATATTCTTTTCTTTCAGCCATAGCATAGGGATACTACAATGCTTTCCAAAAATGTAACAAAAGCAGGTATATCTTCTTGGCTTTAGAAGACAAAAGCAGGTATTCCTCTGAAGTAGAAGACCTTTGAAGCAAAACAAAGGCATACTGTGGTAAATATTGCCTAAGTATTAGTATGTACTAATGCATAAAAGACAGAAAAACAGACAATACACTTCCAAATGGCCTGGAACTAAGGTAAAGAGCAATACACTTCCTCTTTTCCTGCAAAGAAAACCTGAGTAGAATCTTCAAGAGCAAATCAACCAATTTTTCTAATTCCAGTAGGAATCTAACTCGGTAAAAAGCCCAAAAGATTTATAGTTAGAAAGATGTCTTTTAAAGTAATAAATAATAACAAGATTAGGAATAAAATATTATACTGCTGTATCACTAACACAATGTACATTGAAAGCCAGATAACTTGAAGGCTTAAGTACTGAGTTTAAAATCCCTACCAAGGAACTTTTGGATCATTGGCTTTTCAGACCAAATCCCATAGACATTTTTGGACCAAGTCCCAGGGGCTGTTAGAATAAAGTCAAAGCCTCCACACTTAATCATACAGAACAATGACACAAGTCTCATTTTTTCAGTTCATATTCATTCCTCAATGAAGTTACAAAAATGAAGAGCTAACTAGCTGTTACTGGATGAATCGGTAATTGAATTAAAACATACTAAAATACAAGATTACATGTTTTATCACTGATTAAACCAAAAGTCTTTAAGGAAAGAAGTACACAGATAGTTCCACCATGGCTTAGCTTTGTTTCTACTGATGCCTGGCCAAAAATTGTGACAACAGGTGAAAAATTATTTATTTTCTCCCCATTTCTCCTTCACTACAGTGAGAAAATTTTCTTGCCATTCCCAAGCTGTCTCACTATTTAACATTATTGTAGCTTTGCGTCAATTTCAAGCAAGTAGAAAGTTTAACCTGTTGAGTTCTATGTGACACTAAAATATAGTTAAAAAGAATTTGTTTCCAAGTAAACACAATAACACAGTCTCTAAAAGATAGCTGCATCTACACACCAAAATTGTCCTAGAATAGCCCTCCACACTACTGGCTTGTAAATCTTTTATTAAATGGAGCATAATATGCTGCTTGTCCTTAATGGGCTAGAAAATACATAAATAGTATATACATTTCACAGTGCTGAAGTTATAAAATATAGTATCAGTGTACTTAGTAATAGTGAGTATTGTTCTATAACCAGCACACAAATACATTACTTTGAAGCTAGTTTACAGACACCTCTATCTGTTAAAATATGCCTTGGCTGCAAACCCATTAATCCAAACCAGATTGAAGCATACTTTTAATGTCCTACAATCACTAATTGATAAGATTTCCCAATTTTAAACTTCATTCTTATGAATGCAAAAAATGAAGATGTGGAAGTAGATGAGATCTCATTTTGGATAAATAAAACTCTAGTCCTTGTTAAAATGTTATTACTTCAGAGCTGGTTATACATCATCATCGATATAACAATAACAGATGTCTTACTTGTGCATTCCATTTCTGCCTGCCTTTCAGCTATGATTTTACAACGTGTAAAGAATTAGAAAAAATTGCCAAAGGATTTACAAGAGACTTCTGCAGTATTGTTTAGAAGACAAGTGTCATATTGTTTTTACAAACTCGTCAACTAACATAACTCTCATTCAAAGGACTATGTTATGTTTTACTTTCCTAGTCTGTGAAATTATTGATTACAGGCTAAGTTTATCAGTAAAGATTACTATATATGGTAATGGTGACAGATAAGGGCTCATGCTAACCATGAGGATACTGCCTAAGAACACTTACACTTGCCAATAAGTGCACATAAGGTACAGCATTCTATTCTCCCAAGGTTTTTAAGAATCATGCATTGATTAGTGATTCTTTAAATAGTTTAAAATAGCAGGGATTGATTTGAAGCAGTTTCCTTTTCATTGTTCTTTCCTTCATTTCAATAAACAGGAAGATTATAATTACTACTTAAAAATTCTTTAACCAAGGAAGTTTCACTGTGCTTCACTATCAAGAACAATGGGATTAAACAACTGACCAAAAACATGCAAAAATTTTGGATTTGCATAATTTTGGTTAAAAAAATGTGGTTTATTTTCCTCAGTGTGCTAGCATTCTTCCTCTCCTATTTTTTTTCGGTTTTGAAATAAAAACATCATTGGATTAAGCTGTAAAATTTCCCCTCTCTATATGGAATCTGTGGAAGAAAACTCATTTTTGCATTTTTTTTCCCCCCAAAAAAAATCTTAAAATAACCTCAGTTTTGACATGAAGGTTAATATTAGTACTCAGGGAAGGATTAACGCTTCAAAGGTATTAATAGAAAAGCACTGCGGCATATAAAAGGCATACTATGCACAGCTGTAAAACAATAGAATAAATATTCCAGTTAATTGTCAGCCTTAATTGTTGCTAGAAATAGGGGAGGGTTTTCCAGTTCCCCAAATGAGAAACAGATTTAAAAAATGCTGAAGCCTTAGCATTTAAAAATGAACCATGACTTTTATAAATAGTCATTCCAGGAATTTTAACCTTTGCCACAAATACTATTATCTTCACTGGAGACTTTACTCTTCTGAGGACTGCATAATCAAATTCTTAATCTATTTACACTTTTTGTTGCAGTTTACAAAATCAAATTTCACCCAAAATCTTTGAGATGTTGTTCTCCAATTATTTTTGACCAAAGCTACTTAAACTTCATTCCCTTTGAGTGACTAACTCACATCCATGTTTATGTGGATGGGTACAGAAATCACGCATCCACATTTTGAGGCTGTCAGGGGAAGCTACATATCAAAACTTGCTGGATAAACCCTGCAAAGCAAAATAGCCCACTGCTTAACATACCATCAACACTGACATAGCAATCTGTTTTCTGGACTCACACTGACCAGCTCAAGGCACAGAAAGAGCACCTCACATTCATTTATATCACTCTGTAAAGATAAGGAAGTTCAATTCAGCTTATTACACAGAAGTTTTCCTAAAATTCTACGTTTTTTCTAAGAATTACTTAATTAGTTTAAAAATTCCTAGTGATGCAAATTCTGAATTTTACTTAGATGTGGTAAATCAAAGACTCATAAGAAATTAATCAGTTCTGATCATCAGAAATTAGGCCCAGGTTGTACACCAAACATCATCACTGGAAGATATAATACTCGAAACCAGTTTAAAGATAAGGGCTGTCACATATAGATAGCGTGCAATATTTTTACAAGAAAGGCAAGCAGTCTATCCACTGACAGTACATATGTCTTTCTCTGACATCTCTAAAAACTGGAAAAAAAGGACAAAAAGACTAGTTCCGGGAGTCATCAGTTGTAATTATATGATGAACATATACAGTACTACTCACAGCTCAGATAAACACTTCAGTTGTTTAAAGGCTGAAAAAGACTTTATGAGGATATATATCATACACTGAAGGCTTTATTTTCTTCTATTATTATTTATTTATTTTCTGCAGGCAGTGTGCAAATCACTGCTTTAGGTACATTGGTGAATACACAATAATTAGTTTCAAGGTAGGAAAAAAATCATCCTTCCAACAGATGCAAAGTGTCCACTAGATACAGGAAAAATTTTCTATGTCACCACTGTATTTCAGTGGAAGTTTCCAGAGTAGGGAAAATATCAAGGTCAGCTGAGATTCCCCAACACGAGATACTCTCTGGCTATTTTTCTAACCATATGCTCTACCAGAATGCAAGCAGAACTCCCCTGGCAAGTCCTCACAGCCTAACTGCTATTAACCTTATATTTTCCATCTTAAGCAATTGTATTGGCAGTTCTCTCAGCACAGGGAAAAAAAAAAATAAACACATTTCTTCCCTCCATATATTTATGAAGGATTTCTAGATAATAAAGTGTTCACTAACTTGTTCCTAAATCAGTATCACTGACTAGCCATAACTTGCAGGACTACATAGTAATGAGTCTTGAAGTTGCAAAATATGTGATGAAAGAACGTAATTCAAAAATTTGAGTTATTCTGTAAGCTCTTTTACAGTTGAACAATGTTGTCTACAGCCAAATAATCTGCCTGACACGAATTACTAAATAACATATCCACCCAAGAGTGTATCAGTGAAAAACAGACTCTGAAACTCACACCATCAGGAGAACTGAAATGGAGCTTTTGATGCTTATGCCAAGGATCAAGCGTTAGATCAAAATACTGTCCTATAAGTTCTAAGTGGGTTTAAACAAAATGCACTTACCTGATTTTGACTAAAACTATCTCTCTTTCATCATTCAAATTTCACAGAACTACAGAACCGTTCAGAATTCATGACACACAACTTCTCCCTGCTAAAGACAGGTCACCTCAAGCTAGCTGTCCATAATTTGTCTGGTCCACTTTTTAATGACTTCACAGAAGGAGATCTCACAACCTCTATGGACAACATATTCCAGGTTTTGATCACACTTGGAGTAAAAAGAGGTTTTCTCATGTTCTGATGGAATTTTGTGCTTTAATTTGTGGCCATTGTCCCTTGTTTGTCAGTGGGCATTATCAAGAAGAGTGTGTCTTCCTCTTTTCCTCCTCTCCCATCAGGTATTTAGAAATATAAGTAAGATTCCTCCCTTGAGCTGTGTCTTCTCTAGGCTGAAGAGTCCTGGATCTCAACCTTTTCTCATATAAAGATACTCCAGTCTACCCCTGCTCTGGACTTGCTCCAATTAGTCTGTATCTTTTTTGTACAGGGGAGTCCAGAACAACAACCAATACTTCAGATGCAACCTCATTAATTCTTCAGAGTAGAGAGGAAAAGTCACCAACCTGCTGACAATGCTCCTCCTAATGCAGCCTAAGATACTACTGGCTGTTTTTGCCATGAGGGTGCATTACTGGCTCATAGTCAGCTTGCTGTCCTCCAGGACCCCAACATTTTTCTCAGCAAAGATGCCTTCAAGACTGATAGACCCCAGCACACACTGGTGCCTGAGGTCGTTTCTCCTAAGATGCAGGTCTTTGCATTTCCTCTGTTGAACTTCATGAGAATTAAAATTATTTTAAAGTACATTGAGTAACCCAAAGAGAGCAAAAGACTACTCAGTCGGACCACTAGATTTCAACCTCTACAAAAGTTAAAGAAATGTTTAAGAAGCAAATTTGTTTCCAGTTGGATTAACTTCAAAATTATATAGCAAGAGAGCTTAAACATTTTTTCTTAGCACATAAATGAACGCAACGGTTGTCTAAAAGACACCTAAGCACAAGTAAAGATACACAGTAAAATTCACCACAATATGTTCGCAATGGTTAATGTCCATGGATAAACTTCATTTAATCTCTGTTTGTACTGGTCATTCAGAAACAAGAAAAGACAAGCCACAAGGGACCTCCTGACAAATAACACTTTCATTTCCTGTGATCTATGTAGCAAGGTAAAACAAGTAAAGCATTATCACTTTTATCTTGTAATGTACCTTTACTAAACAGGTCTAGAGAAATGGGACAGATCACTCTACACTTCTATCCCCGTCAGCTGCCTTGTGTAGCTTCACACGCTGCCTGGGATACTTGTCTCCAGTTCTTTCTGATATTCTTCTTCTGACAGGCTTAATTTTCAATTTTATACTCTTTCTTCTGTTAAATTAACTTCTTTCTTTTGCCAAAGAGCATCTGGTAGTTACACAGGACGATATTGTGAGAACATTATTAGAGAACTAAGAACAATGCTTTAAGCACCCATGGGGTGAAATCATTACATGAGATATTTATTAATATTTAAAATACTGAATATTTTTTAAATTTTTAAAAACAGTTTTAAAGTAATATAAATGGCAAACAATACTAGACATGGATAAAATTCTAGGTTGCTTAATGATATTACAGGTATTTGTTGGTACTTCGTTGAGGCTCGTCCCTTTTATTTTCACTAAAAATCCAGGGAGCGTTGTAACATGCATCTACATATAAATGACAATTTCATGCCATAGTATTTATATATTTATTCCTATAACCTCATAGAATAAATCTTTCAAGAATACACTATTCAATATATATTTCCAACTGGTACCATTTTCTTATCTACAATAGTCTACTATGCTCTCTGGAAACATGCACAACCCCTGTACGTAGAATATTTAGCCTGCTTACAAGAGAAAATGCTTAAAGAAGACCTTTGAAGAACATCAGCAACACATTTGGTGTTTAGAGCTTTAATGAACTTCATCTGTTTAACTTCTCAAAGAACAGTTTAAGAGGTGACCTGAGCAGCAACACTGACTTTAAATTGATACATTTACCATGCAACCCACCAAAACCAGGGAAACAAGCTACAGCAAAACTATGTGATAAAAATATAGCTAAACAAGTTCAAAACAGCCTACTCAAACTGGACAGCAAAAGTAATTAACCACAAAGAACTTAGTAAGAGTCTGTATTTCTGGATGATTTTAAATCAAGATTTAATTATATTTTTGTATAGCATACTGTTCTAAAAAGATGCCCTCTAATTCAATTACAGGTGCTGAATTAGACACACCAATTAATTGAATGAAATACCTAAAATATCTGTTATTCAGGAAATCAGACTAAATGATCATGATGGCTTTCCTTCTGGCCTCAAATCAGAAAGAACATTTAAGTTTATCAGCAAATTTGATGAGATTTCAAACTACGTTTGCATATGAATCCTTAAAGAGAAAAGCAAGAGTTAGGCTTTACACATTTAACACAAATTCTATCAAATATAGCGTTTACAATGTTAGGACACTAAATATGGAAACAGTAAACTCATTCTCAAAAATATTTTTTTTTCTTAAATGCCATCATCTAGCAAGGTCTTTTATTGCTTTGAGCAGTCTCATCAACTTGTCTTGAAAGACAGGCATGCAACATGGCAGTAGTCTACATTTTAACTTACCCTTAGGGACTACTTAACCTCTTGTTTTACTTTTTCCAGAACAAAGCAACGGTAAGAATAACCAAGAGATGATATATATGTCATAACTATGTAAAGGTCAACAAGGTTTAAACACATTGGGTTCTACTCATAAATATTTGACTAATAGGAGTGTATTTTTCATCCTAAACCCTAAGACTGGCATCTCAGTATGCAGCAAATTATCCTGACTGAACATGTACATTACATGGTTCCCGAGTTGAATTTCTCCAGATATGTGCCTGAATGCCAATGTCAAGTATCAAGGCAATAATTCTTCTCTTACCATTCCTTACATTATAAAGGTAACTGACTACATCAGTATGAGTGGTACAATGTGCCCAATTCTGATCTTGCTTGCATCACCTTGGCTCCCATTAAATGATTTCGGATTCACACTAGAGGACTTTAGAAGCTGGTCCTGTATACCTCATTACTAACCAAGGGGAAGTTTCATTTCGTTTATAGATCGGAAAGAATAAATTAGTTTTATTACAGGGTAACAGATGACCTAGTTCAGGGTTGCCTAAGTTTAGGCAACCTGCATTTTCTCCTCAGATATCCTGGAAGAAACTGGGTTTAGTGCTACTGCACACATTTGTATAATGGGAAAACACTCAAAAGCTTTCCTCCTAGACAAAATTAAAACAAAAAGCAAAAATCACCAGACAAAAAACCTAACACCCACGCACAAAAAAAAAGCACCAGTACTCTATGGAATTATATATTTTTATATTTATATTCAGTGTTTCAAATAATGCATCTGTATCATTTCCTTTCTTGATTCTTGATGTGGAAAACAACAGATCTGAACAAGTAGCCATATGATTCGAAAGAATGTCATCATCATCATACAAACCATAAACATTTTCCTTCCTAAAAATTAGAGAGGTGAGGGGAAGCCTAGACAATAATTTCATACATTTACATGTTTTCCAGGATGTTGGACTAAGCAGGGTTTTTTCCCAAATTGGTATGGCTTGAGTTAGATTTAAAATCTGTTCCCAGAGGAGGTTGATAAATGGATTAAAGTGGAACATAAATTCCCTATGTCACCCAGTCCCTTAAACCTTGATGTCAGTAACATGCCTAATAATTCCATTATTATAAATGTCAAATATCTTTTACACATGTTAGAAAGAATAAATGGGTATTAGAAGAAATGGAAGATTCAAGAAATTGTAATGTTACTGCAATGTTCCATGCAAAAAATATCTAATATCTATAGTACAGTATTCATCAATTAGTATTTTGGATTCTTATTTTCTTGTGTTTTTCACACCGAATCCCCTATTATAAAGAGACAGACCAGAGTATTCACTGTGCCACACATACTTTGCTTTCCTCTTCTGGTGCTGCTTCTATGAGCTAGCCCAACAGACTGAGGAGTGTGCAAAGGCAGAATAAAACTCAGTGTGATTTATTTTACATTTTTTTAGTAGTTAATTTGAGAAATGGAACACAGGAATCTTGCTTAAAAAGTATGAGAATTTTTATTCTAGTCAGCAAAATGAAACACTTCAGCTGAGGTAGTGTTTGTACAGGATTTTAAGAAAGATGTTGCAAAGTATAGAGAGCAAAAAAATGACAACCCTTTCAGAAAAACGACTTACAAGAAAGGACTGAAAGAACTGGGCTTGCATACACTACCAAAGAAAAACAGGAGAAGTGGATCAGCATTACAGTAATCCTGAAACATGCAAAAAAAGCCAGTGATTTATCATTTTCCTACTTCTTCGAAGTATACCAAAAAGAGTGTTCTCATTTGCAATTCATAGACTTAGAATTAAATATTAGAAACAAACTTTCCAAGTTCAAGTGGAGTATAATACTAAAACAGATTACCAATGGAGACTATGAAAACCTCATTATGGAAATCTACAATAAAAAATTAGAAACATTTCAGTATGAGACAGTGTAGTTCTAGTTGATATTACCATATATCTGATCAGGTTGACTACATAGTCCTGAGGTTAGCTGCATTCAACACTTCTCTGGTAACAGTCATTCAAAGAACATTTCAATTCTTTAATAGTGAAAGTAATTGTTATGTAATGAGAGGAGAGAATATTTGGGCAATAAAGCATTAAGCATTTTAGAAGAAAAACAGCAAAAGAAACCTCAGCTATTCAATATAATTCCATAAGTATAAGGTGATAATGGAAATTTAGCTGCTAGGGGGAAAGAAAAAAATTTCCACTTAATCTGCTTCTGTGTCGGTCCTCAAAGCTTATCTGATCTAAAATAATCCAAAGTTCTCTAAAAATTGTTAAATGCTTAAGATTCCGGACTACACATAAGGTCCTAATTTTCAGGTTTGCTAATAATGCATGACTTCTATTGAAGTCAAAACAGCATTGGCGAGTCTCAGAAAGCTATATAAGCAAATCTTTTCTGTTTTCTTGTCTTTGTGTGGGAGTAATAGGAAGCAAACAGAAAAGAGACCCAGACTACCACGACAGGACACAATTCTACAAATTTAAGTTTCTGCTGCCAGCTGTTAGGCACTGGATAAATCAACAGGTCAGAGAGTGCTTATGAGAATCTGTTATTTCTTTCATGATTCATTCTTATGCAGAATTTGTTCTTCTTTTAAAGATTTTGTTAGAAAGCAATAAAGCACAGTATTGGAGCTAGTTTTAGCATTGTATTTACCTTTCTATTTGAAATAATTCTGGCTGTAAGAACAGATACAGGCAAGCTATCTGGTTACTCTGAGATACTATGTTTCTGACAAGTTAATAAAAATAACAGAAATTCAGCAGAGCCTTACTGTCTCATAATAATGCTTGGGAAACACACTGCAAAGTTATAAAATGTTGCTAATTAGCAAAAAAAAAAAAAAAAAGAAAAGCAAAAATGTAAGCAGTGAATGTATTTCACTAGTTATATTACAAGTTAATTTTGTTTTGATATATTTACACATTGCAATATTACTGTTACTATGTCAAACACTGAAAAACTTGGACATTATACTACGCATTTTGATGCACAACCTTGCTCCAGTTCTTCTCTTTATCTGTATTACAAAACAGTTTCTAATTTCCAATTTTTCCTTCCTTTGCCTTACTTACATAGAAAATAGCGCACCTCTTCATTACTTTTATTTAAACCTTAAACTCAAAATTTGGCCTCACTTATTCTTTACCGTCTGCTGTCCATGCCATACATACTAAGTGTTACCATAGAATTTTTTTGCATAAGCACAAGCAAGAAAATATATACTAGTTCATGTATTTTCAAAACATCTTCTCCTCTGTTATGTATATTTGTGTATGCTTTTGTGCATGTTTGTATATATATTTATTTTTTAATTCATATATATGTGCATGAGAGAAATTAAATTTGAAATATTTAGGCCAAAACAGTTCACCAATTTGGGCTCGCCAGTGTAATACACCCAGGATCTGAGTTTTCAGAGTACTGCATTCAGTACTCTGTATGTTCAAGGTTCAACTTCCATTACGTTCCAGTTCCATTGATAGTGTTAAGCATTTAGTGCAATGTCGCTCTCAAATGTAAATCCTTAGCAGAACATATGCAGGATAATCATATTGCTTAATGACTGACACCTAATTTAGATGTCTAATTTGTGAGGTTAATCCCTCAAGGCTCTGACACCATCGACAGAAAGAGATAGCCTTTCTGTCTGTCTATGCATCCCTATTTCCTCCTGTGTGCTGGCACTTTTGTTTTCAGGGCTGTTCAGTGAGTTGGATTCACAGCTGATTTAACTGCAAAATAATATTTTTAAGTGGTTTTTTTTGCATGTTAAGTTTTCAGCGGATCAGCTGATCTGTCTGACTGTGTATGCACACAATTAGCAGCAGCAGTCCTTGAAGTTCACAGCTCTGAGACTGGCCAGAGCTGACTGGGATGATCCCTTTAGCCAACAGCTTATGGCACCAATGTAATTAAATTAGACGGCTGGCACAGATTAACATGCATGTTGTGTCAAAAAAAAAGCACCACACGGAAAGAAAATTCCATCAAATAACTTCTAAGCTTACATAGAAAGTCCACAGAAAGAAAGAGAGAATCCATATTCACTGGGCAGCAGTCCAATCACCTTTACACTTAAATTTCCTTTCCATAGTTCCTGCTTCATTCACCCAGCACATATTCCAAACTCTACAACAAATAATGCAGAAGTCCTTCAGAAAAGCATTTAATTCATCACATGACCATAGGTTTTTCACCATTTAGTGAATGAAGCTGAAATCACTTGGGAAAAAGCAGCATGCAGTAGTTAACGATACTTTAACACAGACAGACAAAAAGGGCAAATTAACTTTAAATAACTGGATATTAAACCAGAAAGGTATTTCCATATAGGTTTCTCTACGTAACTACTGAGAGCTTAAAAAGGAAAATCCAAGCTCCAAGAATTTCACCATGTGGAACTAAAGTGGAGTCAAGTGGCAGGGTAAGAACACTTCAGGCATGTTGCCATCTCAGTTATAGGAATTGATTTTTAAATAACTCATCCTTTTCAAAAATCTTTTACATCTTGTTACAGAAAATACATAAACATGCATCTTATAACCATAAAAGTGGCCCAAGTCCATTAAAATTGATAGACTTTCTACTGACTATAGATCAGGCCCCATGTGTATAAAGCAATGGTCTCAATATACTGATGCACTTTTTTATTTTCTTTCTTTTTTTAAGCACTTCAACAAGCAAATAAGTATTTTAAAGAAACATACATCTGGTATAATAATAGTATATAAAACCAGATTAATTTGCTCCAGTGACTTCTGTAATTATGAAGAACAAATCTGAAGACACAGAAGGAAAACAACGACCGCCTTTTTAAATCAGTATTCTGCTATGTCTAATTGTTCTCTTGCTGTCATGTTCTTCACATTGTTGTGGTAACAAGCAATCCCACGTATACTTTTAAGAAAAAAAATATTAAGGTGACTTATCATCTTGTGAACTGGTAAAACAGTTAATGTTTTAACATAGATGCATAGACCAACTGCTCCTTTTTTGTTTGCTTATTGCATACTGAAGTTATGGTTTGTTTCACAATACAATAAGTTTCAGAAAGTACATTAAAACCTAACCTATGGATATAAATTAGATCATAAATTGAGAGTTCTCCTTGTTTATGAGGTAACAACTGTATCCTGTGGAGGTGTTTATTAGACCTGTTACACATACAGTCGCTTCCAATTTAAGTGGAAGCATGCTCAAGTTTTTCTTTCAATACCAAAATGTCAAATAAGAAGAACTTAATTTCACAACAAAAAAACTCATACAAAATAGATGAAAAGACTGAAAAATACTTACAGAAGTACGTGCAACAAGCTGAATGAAATGGGAATATTAAAAGCATGAGAGGATTGTAACTAGCACACCAATCAGTTGCAGATGAGATTCTAGTTTTAGCGTAGCTCCCAACACTAGCATCTACAATCAATAGATTGGAAAACATGCATGAGTGCTAGCAGTCTTTGCACTAATTTTGTTACAGAAAGCAAAATGGACCAGAGATTTTGTCTATGAAGAAACAGGATGATGAAGTAAAAAGATATCTGTAAGTAAGGTCATAAAAATTTGCACTTTGTGCATGAATTGATTCCTCATAATATCATACTATAATTACCTATTCTCAAAACACAGCTCTGTGGAGAATAATGAATGGTATTTTAACTCTGAACTTGGCTGTAAATCACACTATACAATCATCTTCTTAAAGTAATGGGAGACACGTACTGATATCACACACTACCAACTAAAACAAAACAAAAAAAATAAGGGACCAAGAGTCCATTACCTACTGTCCCACACCACCTGTGCCTAAGACTACCTACAAGGAAGAATGGTCATTACTGGAAGTCCTCTGCCAGATGTTTTACTCTGTCTCCCTGTCTTTATTTTCTCCCAATAGGTTACATGTCCTTTTAGTTTCCCCCCCGCCATTTGTCATTCCCAATTGTGTTTCCGCACCACACCAACCCCCCCTGCCCAGTTTTTTTCTCTTTAGCCTACTGTCCTTCTTGGAAGGAAACTTTGTTTATATAATAGAGAGACTGGAAATCAACCTGAAGGCAAAAATCAAGAGCAGCTGCCTCAGGCAGATACCATGGAAAGAATCTGAACGTTCCCCCAGAATGCAACCATTTGCAGCTCCCAGTCTCCTTGAGCCAAATGTAAATTTTTCCACACCTTTTATTTTTCTTATATATTTCATCCAGTTGCTTATTGAATTTATGAATACTTCCACCATCTACAACATCTTACAATATAGATGTCCACAGCTTAATTACACACAATCTGCTTGTTTGATGTGGTAAAATGGAAAGGCAGTTTGATTGTTGGAAAAAAGTATTTAATGGACTCTTCCTGCTAGGAACACCTCTTTTTTTCTCACTGGATTTCTGGAATGTTTCATTGGAATAGTTCTGTATTAACTAATTTAGGCAAAGAGCGGCATATACTTTGCATACAGAACTTCTCATCTATGTTTTACGTTGCACCATGCAAAATGCTTCTCTGCAGCAGCTCACATCTGAGGGCTGTTTCCTCCTTATGACAGCATGGTATTAGCTCCTGTTTCAGTGAACTTTCATGTTAAGTTGTTTCCTTTTCTAAAAACTGATTTTGAAATCTACAAAACCTTGATATAGTGGTAGAGACTACAAAACATATACATAATACATATATCAGATGTTTGTAGTTTGGTCCGCAGACTGATAGCTTCCTACTGCAGTTCTATTTCAGTTCTGTGCAGCGTAGATGGAAGTGTCATTTGATTTATTAAAAAAAAAAAAAAATAAAAAATCAAGAACATGTGCTAGTGAACAAGTGAAATGAACAGAGACAGAAGTTATAGATATTAAGACTTTTAAAAACACCTTGACTGGAAATTATCACTCAACAAAGACAGAAAAATGTTGTGGGTTGGGTTTGTTTTTTTTTTTTTTAAAGCAGCACTATTGATTGTTTCTAAACAAGTAGTAGTAGTGGTAGCAAAAAACCATTTAATTATTTTCTTTTAAATCTATTTCAAAAGAAAAAGCCATAATTATCATCTTTGGAAAGATAGGGGAAAATTACCTTTTCCATGTTTCAAGAAAATTATATCCTTATGGGTCTTTAAAGTGGATATCAGACTGAAAGGAACACCCTCTTCCCTCCTAAACACACATATCTCCTACTATACTCTTTGACAGAGCTAAAGAAAACAAAATATCTTTACATTAAAAAATGCTCCTTATAAAAAGAATGCTCTTTTTGCAATTTCACATATTATTTTTTGGTCTCAGAGTGAGGAATGGAATCTGTAATTTGGCTCAGCTTCACTGTATTTTCTTATACTGCGGGGTAACTAATGAGTTTCAAACATTTATATTTAGACTATAGTATCAGAAACATATGTTCTCAGGAAGGCTTCTAGTTCCAAGCAAAACTCACTCAAATTCATGGCGGATCAAGTGATACAGGGTTCTTTGGGCATTCTCAATCAACTGGAAACCAGTCTCACACATATTCCTAAATGACTGACTCTGCTGACATACCCATGATATTTGCTCTTCGCTGAAGTTCCAGGTCTTGTACTCTTGCAAGAAAGTTTGAGACGCTTCTGGATAAGATGCAGAAAAACACTAAAAAGGTGATCCTAAAGCTTTCAAAAGAGAAACCACATGAACAGAACCTAAAATTTATAGAAATAAAAAAGATCAGTTCCCATTCCACACAGAGCTTGAAAACTCCAGTAGCCTGTATATAGTTAATGAATGCAATTAAACTGAAATCAAAGGGAGCATTTCTATTTCTATGCATGGTTAATTCTCTTTGTAACCTCTAGTATTTATATACTTACAGAAGCACATACCTATCTTTGAAGTTTTAATCACTATTAAAAGCGCCCAGCACAGAAACTAAGGTTTGCAACATATTTACTGATACTTAAATGACATTAGTAACAGTTTCCTGAGGTTTGACCCCAACAAACTTTGAAGCAAATCCATGCACAACCTTGGATGGTTTTCTCCTAAACGTCAGCATCTGCAGCCCCGCTACTACCACATTTGCTTTTCCTTTAAACACCAAGAAACAGTCACTTCGGCGTGACTTTCGGAAAGGGCCTCGAAAACGGCACATTTCAGCCGCAATGTGGCAGGGCCCGCCGCCCGCACACGAGAGGCCCCGNCCCCCCGCCCACGAGAGGCCCCGCCCCCAGGGGACCTCGCTGCCCTCCGCCCCAGCGCCCCCCTGCAGCCCCCTTCGCCGGCGCCACAGCGCCGTGGAGGAGCGGCCTGCGGGGCGCCGAACCGGGCGCGTCCTCAGGCGTGAGGGGCGGGCGCGCTGCCGGGGCGGACGGGCGGGCAGGCAAGGAGCCCGGGCTACGCCGCCCCCCCGGGGCCGCTCCCGCCGGGGTATGGCGGGCCCAGCCGCCCGCCCAGCG
>VWZG01008847.1:0-13270 GCA_013396735.1 Grallaria varia
AAAAGCTTCAGGAAAAAGTCTTTCAAAACAGGCTTTTGGTATCTGTGGATCTGAAGCACCAGAGATCTGTAACCACATTTGAAAAGTCTTAAGTGTGGGATGGTAACAGTGTTTTGTCTCTTACACACCAGATAAGGAAAATAAGCAAAAAGCAAGAAACAAGCCCAAACAATACAGGACATTCTGTACAAGCACAAGTTTATCAAAACCACTGCTCAAATAAATTTCTGGTGAAGTAAGTGTGCTTCCTGCTAGCTTACCTGGCAAAGCTCACTTTGAGGAAAAGTACCTCAGTCATTTTCAAAAGACATCAGTCTTTGCCTATCCAAGATTGGTGAGTTCATGTGCTTCTGGTGTATGGGACCTTGTGCAAAGGAAGGAGTAACATTAAAGAATGAGCCATTTTGATGATGAAGTGAAACAAAACCTGGAGTAGTTTCTCCAGAGTTTCTCATGTGTAAGAGCAGTTCTGTAAATGCCATCTGTAGGTGGGTTTTTGTTTTGTTGTGGGTTTTTTTTTGGTTTGGTTTGATTTTGTTTTGTTTCTTTTGGTTCTGTTTGGGGTTTTTGGTTTTTTTTTTTTTTAATGCTGGGAGTATTCAGGTTATTCCCACAGAATGGGAATTGCTGAAGAAACCAGCAGCCTCAATGGCAGACAGGCTTCCAAAGCAGTTCATTTCCCATTTTAGACATCAAAATAATGGCACCCTCATTCATAAAGTTGTACAGCATGCTACAATCTGGATATTTCAAAAATGCAGCTATATATGTTTTTTCAAAAGAGAAGTAGAAGTTGAATGAAGAAGTAAAAATAACTGAAAAACTGAAAAAAGCGCCCCTCTTCAGTCTCTAGAAAATCAGTGATAACCATGAGATTTTCTGACAGTAGAATATGAGCAAATTCTCATTCTTATATTATTCTAGTTTCCTACAAATTCAAGTGCACCTTTCATCTTAAATAATTTCCGTATAATATCCATTGTAAGTGCTTGCTTCTGTGGACTGCTGAATTCACCCTTTGGAGATGGATCTCTCTCAGAAATGTCAGAAAAGCTAAACAAAATGTAGAGAACTGAACCCAGAGTGTGAGGCAAATAATTTTCCAGATAAAAATAGCTGGGTTGTATCCTACAACAACAGAAGAGGAAAAATATACTGTCACAGCTAGACATGATTTTATTTTTCTTGAAACCATGCACTGTTTTTCAAGAGAGTGTACAGTAGGTAAACACCAGATACCCGGCTTTGTCTAAATACTTAGCTTTAGTCTTGTGCCATGGTAGTGCTGGCTCATCTTTGCTTTTGTTGGTGCAGAAGTGGGTAATATTATTTTGTAATGACAGCATCGCAGGGAATTCAAAAGCTGAAGCAGCTTCAAACTCAGCTGTGAAGTTCATATCCAGAAGAACCAATATTAGCATTATAACCCAAAACATGTATATGTCCCAAATTTCTCAAGACTTCAGTTGTCTGCCGCATTATCCCAGGTTGTGGACCTGGGGGCTTAAAATTCTCTGTCCTCTTTTGTCATATGCACCTAGTGCTCAACAACTGGCTGAAAATGTATACTCTCTTCGTAGCTTGTTGAAAGATTTTCTTTTGGTAACAGTGTCATGTAATAGCTCCTAAACCTAAATCCACCACTCTAAATCCATGCCCTCTCCATCTGAACAAAAATTTAATTGCAGGGTTTGTGTGTGTGTGTCTGTGAGTATGTGAATGTGTCTGTGTGTGTCTATATGTGATAAAAATGTACCTCCAGCAGGAATTGTTTGTTTCCTACAATTTTCCCTTCACTGTGACTACACGTGTTCCTACTATTTCACCATGCATTTGACAAGAAAAATGAGCATGGCAAAATCTTACTATTTGCTGAACTCAAAATCTTCCTTGAAGTAGAAACAGCAGCATTACCTAATTGCTAGGATGATCCCATTATTTCAAGGGTATCAGTAGAAATTCATCCTGTCAGGGCCCTGTGAGCATTCATAAATCTTAATGGAGCACACCAGCTTTCCATAGAACCTCCCCAAAACCTTGTCCTTGGCCCAGGAGCCCCTTTTCTGCATGCCTTGGAATTTCATGTTGAGGCAGAGACTGCCAGCACTAGGATTGTCCTTGGTCCTGCCTCTCCATCCTTGAGGAAGCAGACAGCTGCTACTGCTTCTGGACAATAACCTGCCTGATTTGTGCCGTTTGAGTTGCTTTCTTCAGAATTAATGTGGAATTTCACTCAATGCTTTCTTTAGAAGAAATGTGCAAAGAAGACATAGAAATTAAGTAGAATAGAATCAATATTTTAATGGACATCAACACATCAGGCTAACAGATATTAATGACATGCGTGACAGTTTTGGAACTTCAGAATACTTTACATATGTATGTGTAAACACTTGCCTGGACATGTGTGATTGCTTTTCATGCAAATAATCTCATCTAGGAACTGAAAAAATGCAGTATTTCAGTTCACTGTAATATCAACCTAAGGGTGAATGATGTACGATAACATGCACAATATAGCTTAAACTATGCCAATATTTTGCTGCCAAAAGCTGTGAGAGTTTCCACTCCTTCACCCCCTGCTCACTGCTCATTAATGAGACCATATTAAGCATGAGCACAGGTGCTTTCATCTCACTGGGAAAGAGTGTGTAAACTCAGTAATAGGAAGAGTTGTATCGCATTTGTAAAATTCTCACACTGTAACTAAATATTTTGTTATTGAAAACGATGGCTGCACCTTTTCATAAAAGTAAATGGATTCCATCTTGATTTACAACCATTTCTACTTCAGAATGGTAAGAACATATGTAGACAGAATTTTAAATTAAAACAGAAATTGCATTGCTAAAATAATTAAAATTATGATTATAATATTATAATAATGCCTCCTAGAGAAATATAATTATATGATTATGGTTTTATATTCCCTTCTTTAGGTAAGATCAACTTAATAACAATTGATTGACTAAAATTTCGCAAGCAGTATTGCCCTAAGGAAAGGAGAAGTTAAAGAAATTTGTGCTATGTAAGGAAAAGAAATATGTATCAGAATTAACTTTCAGATTATAAAATTGCAAGCAAAAAGATATACAGATTCTTTGTATGTTGACTAGCCAGTAAGGATGGGAATATTCCAAACAGTTTTTTTGAAAAGGAAATTCTTTATGCAGTTTACTTAGCAGGAGATTACAACGCATTACATTCTGGAGAATGACTGCAAACTCTAGTTATATGGAGAAGCAGAGAAGAATCAAAGCAATGTACATTTATATTCTTTTATTATTCAGAGAACAGCTGGTGTTAAAGATTGAATTTTGCTGGATTTTGCAAAGAAAGGGAAAAATTATTTAAGAAAATTGTACAAGAATACTTAAGAATGGCATCTTCTTTCTCTTAAGATTAAGAACAAGACTTTCCACTGAGGAACATTGCTGCAGCTACATTGAAATCAATGATAGTATATTAATTTGTAATAGCAAGTTATTCATGATGCTTTGCAAGCAAATGAAAACACAGACATTCCACTCAGGTGAGGCTGTTGCTGTATTGCTCCTTACAGACCTACATTCTCATTCAACAGAGCCACTGAGAACATGTTTGAACAAGAGATCAGACAAATTTATGGAAAGGTATGAAAATTTTATTATTATTTATGCAGTGCCACATGTATTCTCAGAGACTTTCTGTCAGTGAAGAATAAATTATGAAAACAAAAAACAATGTCCTTCGGCTAAAAGACCTTCCTGCTTTTGAGTACTAGAGTATTACACACTGGACATGCAGTTGATGCAGATCTAAGAGTGCTTTTATGAACAGGTTATGAAAATATTGTGCAAAAAAATAATGTTCACAGGTTTTCAAATAATTCAAAACCCAGCGGTGAATGCACTTATATTTTCTGTAGTGAATTTTCCAGAGCAGAGTTGAAAGTTCTGAAAGTCCAAAGGCTGTTTTTGACACAGCCTTCACAGTGACCCCAGATATGTTTGACTAAGTCAAATGGAAAATTGTTAGTCACAATTCCAAGTGGCAGCATGACTTTTTCCAGTCATGTCTGGTCATCAGAAAGGTTTTTTTGCATCCTTTTCAAAGGCCTGGCTGGCTTCTCCCAATGGTTTCTCATACGTTCTGTAAAAAAGGCACTTTTCCACGTAGGATCCAGCTCTATGTGCTGTGTTCCACAAAGTTTCACTGCTGTTGCAGACTCATGGCAAAAAGCATAGTCTGGCTAGATGGTGTTCTTGTCCTCTTCCTCCTCCTCCTCCTCCTCCTCAAAGAGTTTAAGTCAAACAAATAATCTGGTAGGTCAAGCATTCATTGTCTGGCTGACCCAAGTGTATGCCCTAGAAATCTCCGTTCCTTACTTTCATTGTACTTGTTACTATGGTGTTATGGCAAATTCTGATACTTCCATGTCAGAATATGACCAAAGTGAAAAGCAAGATGAGCTGTATAAAGATAAACTATAGTGATGAGGGGCAATGATTGTTTTAGTCCCATCCCAGGTTGAGGCCTCATGATATTAAACCTTGCTTTTTGTAATGAGTGTATGTATGTGCAGCATTCAAAGTTTCCTCTCCTGTTAATTTTTTCTGGTGGAGTAAATGGTAAGACAAGTCATAACTAGTCTATAAACTGATCCAGAAAACTGAAATAAATTGTTAGAAGCAAGAAGACTCTGTAACTTCAGAGTTACAGTAATTGTAACTTGATCTTGAAATAAGATTTTATATGCATTTAACCCCCCAAAATTTAACAAACCATGTCTTAAAAAGCTGTAAACCAAGTATGTCCCTTTATGATTATTCACTGTAAAAAATAGAGTAGTTATTAACTTTTTGCTGTGCAAAATATGATAAAAATTCTTCATATGAATTGTATGCTATCCCTGCGAATGTTGGACTTGCTGTTTTTGAGAAAGATATGCAAGCTTCTGCAAAAAGTCTGAAGCTCTAGGCAAAAGTTAAACCCACTCTTTCCCAAGTCAGGAAGATTAGAAGTCTGATCTGTGCAACAGATTTTGGTGACTGAAACCTTAGAGGATTTTGAATAGGATCTTTGATTTACTAGTGGCATAATCCTTCAAAAATACACTGTCTGTCATGTTTTACTATTTAGGTTCTATATGTCAATAGGATTTATAAGCAATTTTTTCCTATATTTTCACATTTATACATGTGCCAGTATATATTCCCCTGAAGAAAAATTATTCCTACAGCAGCATCAAAATAGCAAGACCCACAATATTGGAGTTCTAGGGCACCATTATACAGACCACTGATAAAATCCCAGCATTTTAGGATCAACTAATTTCAGTTTCTATTTATATTTTACTAATAGAAATAGAGGATTGATAATAAGCATCTTAACCCAAGACTCTTTGTTAGCAGCAGCTTCTAGACTTCTGTGTTCTTGTCAGAAGAAATACCTGAATTGATGGGAAGTTTTGTGGTTCAAGATTTCATTTCTAAAAGCATTTGAGAATACATATAGAGAAGGGACAGAAAGATACAAATAATTTAGAAGTTGGAACCAAAATCTAAAATCTCAGAAAAAATCTAATATGGATATTTGCATCAGTACACAATATTAACACAGAGCATTTTATCTAATGCTGTAAGTTAGGCAGAACTTAAGGACTCTCTGTTTCTGTGTTTGTGTGTGTGCTCCTATTTCTTACCAGGCTTAGCCTAGTACCTCCTTCTTTAAAGTTTTATAGTCAAAAGGTATGCGGTCACAGAAAATCAGTTGATATCATAGATTCTGAAGAGCCATAAAAAGCAGAGTGTCTGCTGCATTATGTGCTAATTTTCCATTTTGTTTTCTGTTTTCTGAACTTAAAATTGCTGGGGAGTGGGAGGGAATAATTGCTTTCTTCAAGTAATGATATTTTAAAAAGGAATATTATCTGGTATTTTCTATCAGATAATGGTGTTAATTCTTATTTTCTGCTATTTGTGTGACTTCTTTTTTGACACCTGAATGATGTTTTTAATTTCGTGCAGTAGCAGATTTGCTAAAATGCAAGGAGGGACCACATATGTGGTAGAGCCATGCAGCACAAACTTTGGGAAAAGTTCCTAGACAAGTAGTATGCGTGTATTTTACCTCTTACCACAGTCTGTAGCAATGAACAACTTACATATACTTCATAGGTTTGCAGGCAGGCCCATGTTAGGAGACATTAGGAGATCAATATTGCCTTCTGTTCACTGAAAAACAGTGTGAGAACTCATGAAAAAGGTGGCACTAGTGAGAATCTAGTACAAAAGCAGGTTTTATCTTTGTTTACTGAATTTAATATCAAAACTAGGGTGACAACTCATTGTAGCAAGACTGCTTTTTACAAAGAACTTGTAAACAAAGAAAGGCTACAGTTAAAATTCTCTCCATCACTTCAACACTGTCATTAGAAAGCTAATGGGGAAAAAAGAATGTGGGTTTTCCCAGTACTTCCTCACTGCATTTTAGAGATTCTATTTTGTGGCAGACACTGAAAAGATGTCTATGGTATGTTTCACAGCACATGCTGAAGCTTCAGAGCAACCCTCTAATAAACATCTGTGGCAGACAGTAGTACCATAGGTCTCAGAAGTACACCCATGTTAGCCCAGGCAGGGTAAAAGCCAAAAGTTTTTTAACAGAGCTGATTAACTTGAAGGGAATATTTCAGTGCTGCTCTGTTCTTGGTCCATACAGAAACCTAGAGCATCTTTGCAAAACAGCGTATACAGACTTGAATTTTAGAGCTGGCTGAAAAGGGGGTGAAGACAAAAGTGGAAAAAAATTGGATAATTTTAAGAAGACACCAGCTTTTGGAAAGGGAGGAAAGCAGAACATAAACACTGTAGGGTCCCAGCTTCAACAGCCACCATGTGACACAGTAACTCTGTCTGCTACATGGTGTTACTTGCTAGTGGCATTGACGATGCATGAATTTTTAGCGTTCTACACTGACCTCCTGGAGTTCGTCCTTGTTGAACTCCAAAAGGGTGATGACTTCAGGTTCAAACTGCACTATGTTTTCTTCTTAACCACATTAATCCTGCAAATTAAGGTAGTCTTTAGTACTTTATCATGGTGAGAGAATGTAAATTCATATTGCAAACTACCACGCACGGACTTCTTCAGGTTGGCAACCCCTGAGATTTCTGGAAAGATAACTGATTATCAGTTATTTTGAAACTCCTTTAGGTAGGGTTTGAAAACCTATAAACATGGTTCAAAATAATATTTGGATGGTAAAAGAGAAAAAGTTTAGGTTTAACTCCTCTGAGATGTGACAGCAATTTTAAGTATTTTTAAATGGCATTCTAAAATTAGTATTTAACCTGTAATTATCAGAGATTGCAGGCATACAAGTATATTGCTGTCTTGTAAATACATTTGGCCACTACAAAGAAATCCTCTACTTGAATGTCCCTTTTTATTTAGTTTCTGGGTGTTTTTCTTCTGTCAGTGAGCTCAGTAACTATTGTGTATGCCCTCCCTTTTTGGACTTACGGTTTGTACACCTGGACTTGTACTAATCTCTCAATAAGCACAAATAGAACAATAATCTGGAACAAGGCTATTCCAGTTGCTGTTAATCTTTTAGTAGTATATTTATATTTAAAATCCCATTTTATTTCATATTATACTAATGCAATTGCATAGTGGATGCTCAGTCCTTGAAAAACTGACTCAGGAGCATACCAAGTGCCATATTTCAGTACTGTGCTAGGTACTTCTGCTGTATTGAGTAGTAGAGAGAACAAGAGGTTTGTTTCTTCCTAGCTGCATGTAGCTTAGTAAAGAATAAGTATTAGTTCAGGATATTATCTTTCTTTAAACAACACATCTAGTTGGTTCTGGAACCAGTAGAACTGAACAGATTTGCACTGACAAATGTACCCATCAGATGCTTGCGGTCCTCTCCCTGCACAGAGGCACATTGACAATCATACCAGGACCTTTTGCTGTGGGAACAGCACTTTGACTGTACACTTGCATATTTCTCAAATACAGCATGAAACATTGTTTTTTGGCATTTTCATCATAGCAAAAAGACATAAGAGCGAGGAAAAGTTACAGACTAGACAATCTGCTCTCTGGCCACAAGAGAATTTTGATATTGCAGAAACTGCTTTTTTTTTTTTTTCAGCAAACAGAGAACATTTGACAGATTTTGACATTTGTGTACATTGAATTTTTGAGAAAATACCTAACCTACATTACAGCAATATTAATAACTTAGGGATTTAAAATTAATGTGATTTATTTTAATGTGGAACTTGCTGCAGTGATCATAAAAATTTAAAACCAAACTAAGTTGCCAGTATTATACTCCCATGACAGTAATATCAAACTTTCAAAAACTGGGTATTATAGGATGTTATAATGTTTTTTTTGGAAGGATGCATTTCAAGGAGATGTTAACATCTGCGTCTTTTCATCTGGAAAAAAGATTCTCTCTTCTCCAAGGGTTCCAATTCTTAAATATTTTTGATTAATTGGTGTTATTTTGTAAACAACTGACGCCGTTAACATAAGAAAACTCATAATGTGAAATTTCACAGAATCACAGGATATGCTGAGTTGGAAGGGACCCACGAGGTTCATTGAGTCCAACTCTTAGTCCTGCACATAACTATCCCCAAGAGTCACACCATGCAGCTGAGAGTATCATATAAATGCTTCTTGAACTCTATCAGGCTTGGTGCTGTTACCACTTCCCTGGGGAGCCTGTTCCAGTGCCCAACCACCCCCTGGGTGAAGAATCTTTTTCTAGTATCCAAATTAAACCTCCCCTGACACAACTTCAGGCCATTCCCTCAGGTCTGTCACTGTCACCGCAGAGGTCAGTGCCTGCCCCTCCTCTTCCCCTCACAAGAAGTTGTAACTGCAGTGAGACCTCCCCTCAGTCTCCACTTCTCTAGGCTGAACACACCAAGTGCCCTCAGCTGCTCCTCAAACAGCTTCCCCTCAAGGCCCTTCACCATCTTCATTGCTCTCCTTTGAATGCTCTCTAATAGCTTAATATCTTTTTTACATTGTGGTGACAAATATTTAGTTTTTCCCCCAAAAATAAGAGATCTTTTCTAGATTTTATCAGAACAAAATATCTTTTCATTGAGTTTTTAATACTGTAACTGAAATGATTTTGCTCAGTCAAGGGATAACCAACCGATTTAAATTGTTATGCATACTTTTCTTTACAGAGTTGCTATGTGTTCTTGTTCATTTGCCAAGAGACCAATAACTTATAGCCATGAGTTTAAATTAGTGTACTATCTTACTGTTCACATTCACTTCAAAACAGTCAAGCAGCAATATACTATTAACACACACACTTTCACAGGATGAACTGGGCAGGGTATCTGGATGAGCATTTCACCAAGAAGTTGTCAAATCGCAGGTCCTCTGCCAGCCTCACAGTTGAGTATAGGATTACTTTTAAAAAACTGAGAACACGGAAATTCCATTAAGTAAAGTGTGTGGTAAATATCACTGAAATCATAATCAAAGCAATAAGTACTACTACTTATCAAATTAACTTCTAACAGTTTTTGACAGAAATCTCCATTCTTTATACCAGACAGACAGATTGAATAAACTAATATCAGACTGCACTGGTTAAAAGGAGACTGCAGAAAATGAGAAGGAATGGTTGTGGGGCCAAATCCTTCATCTGAAAATGTTTTGAATAATTGAAATGCTATTTGTGATATCACCCATTTGAAAAAAAAAAAACAAACCCAAGCCATTAAACCAAAACATCAAAATGATAAGGTCCATATTATCAAAAATTTTCTGAAGAACCTAGTATCTAGCACAATTGGCTGAGCACTCTCTGAAGAAAAAGCGTAGAAATCACTCAAACACTTTTTACTTCAAATCTGTGACTTTGAGAGGAGGTTCATAGGAGTTCCTCTAGAATAATCCTTTATACTGACTCTAAGAGCTCTAGTGCTGTCCTGCTTACATCTTACAGCATCAGTATAAAACCCTGTAGATTTTGCAGTTTTACTTTCCTTTTTTTTTTTTTTTATAATGAGGTGCTGAGTTAATGAAATATATAAAAAAAAGCTGTATTATAACAAAAAATAATTTTCAAAGAAAGGCCAAGTTAAAAAGGGATTTTGAGAATAGAAAGAAAAACCATTACTGGTATTTTTAAATAATTTAAATGCTTTTATGTACTTTTAGGTACATATCTCATATGAGACAGAGTAAAACGGCTAAGAAATAAGAGTTAATAATAATGAAAGCAACAGAAGCCATTTTGAGCTTTATGTCAGAACTGCAGAATAGAGAAACATATTATAAAACAAGTTATCTATAAAAGGGACAAATCCTGAATATGTTGAAGTTTTCCATGTGGCCTTCCTTTTGAATGTTACACACAGCATTACACACAGGAGGCTCTAGACAGTTAAGAAGCATGGCAGCTCAGCAATACTTTGCATTTAGTTATGCTTATTTCCTCAACACAAGCAAATTTAAACTAATTCTGTGCAAGATTTTAAGAGCGAGACTTGGGAGAGATATTGAATTCCATTGTGGATACACATCAACAATTATGTTACCTTAGTTACAGCCAAAGTAGTCTGTGCTGTGGATGGTGATGTTAGAAACAGAATTAATTCTCCTGAGTTTGCGGTGTTGGTAGCTAAAGAAAAAACAATTTTACTGTGCCTGCCACTTGTATGTCAAAGCACAGTGGATGCGAGCTAACATCTTCAGTAAGTCATATTTTATATGCTGCATTTCAGCAATCTGAAAAGATCACTTATCTATCTATTGAACAAACATGAATACAATAAGAAGCCATCTAAAGTATAGAAACCACAGTTTCACTATTTCTTGTGGTTCTACATGACTGTTTCAGGATGTGAATGAAACATAGCATCTTTACACCAGTACAGTGTTGAGAACTAGGCTGTCTAAGGAGACCAAGGGAGAGGGTGAGGTATGGCTCCATCCCCATCCACAAATCTGGCCACTATAGAATTGGAGAGTATCATTCCTCCTTTCCAATGGAAGGGGCATAAGACATGTACATACACATGTAGAGAGAATTATGTCAGGCTGGCTCAGCCTGAATTTCATTTCAACTACAACAATTGAATGTTACATGAAACTGCAGGATGGAGTTTCGAATGAAATCTCAAGAATTTTTGCATTATTTGAGTCTCAGCATAAGTAACCTAAGGTGCAGAGGGCATTTCCTGACCCTCTGCAGAACTCTAAGATTTTATCCAGTTTTCATGTCATTAAAGAATACACTTGCAGGTGTTCTAGCTGAATATCTCATGTAATTAATTCAGTCTAGCATCTGTCTGAAGAGGGATAGAATTATTTTATACAGGGATACTGTGACTTTAATGAATTAATCATGATGGACAAGGTAACATGTGAGGTCTGGATTAGTTTTGAAAAAAATTTTCTCCACTCTTCTACATCACATGCTGGGACTTAAATTTACCTGTTCATAACTTCCTTCTGTGCTGTGGGTATGCAAACATTCTTGTGAATGAAAGAGTGATATGTAGAACACACAAAGCAATATATCATAATTTATGTGTAATAGTTTCAAATTTAGTAAACTACTTGTCTCTGGGCTGCGTCCTGGTGCACTTCAAAGTTGCTACCTAAATTTTCCCAAATTCAGGCTTGGGAACCCTAAAACTGACCAGTTGCCCATCTGAGTGCTCCATTTGCATGTTCTGAAGACAAATAGTCACAAACAGATGACAACACATATTCACAGGACATTTATATCCAAATACAACTGGACAGACATCATTAAGTTAATGCAAGAAGATTTTCTGAAACATAAGCAACATGTATCAAGAGAACAAGGCCACAGTCTTGACTTCAGTAAAGTTTGAGCCCAGAGACTATCTTAGCAGTCTTTTCCTAAGATTCCTTGCCTTCTTCCTTACCAAAAATAATTAAAGACTGAATTGCTATCAAATATTGTTAATTTGGAGGCATCTATAGATGCAGATATATCAGCATTCTGTAGACGCTGAGGTTTTACTACCAGATGGAGGATAAGAATTGGCCCAGCTGAATAACACTGTGGTAGAAATTCATTCAGATGTCTGTAACAGCCTCGGGAAAGTAATGTGAGACAGGCATTTTGCCATTCTCACATGCTTATATCCCATTAAAAATTTCTTACAGGGTCTGATCACCATAAAAATTTTCAATGTCCCAGAAATAATAGACTTAATCAAAGCAAGGATAGAAACCCTACAGAAAATAACAGAAAAGTGCCAGGAAAAAAATGCAGTAATCGTTAGCTCCACAACCCTTATACCATCAATGTCAAGGTTCTACGTCGTTCTTAGTAATTCAGTATGCATCCCCTTTAATGCATGAAGACATATTAGTCTTCATTTTTGAACCATAGCTTTGCAAACTGGAAAGGCTATGTGTAAGGATGCTAAAATCTGCCCTCTTGATATGCCAGTTTTGTCACTTTAGATTTCTGCCAAGCACAGATATTTAATTCTTGCTTCTGCTTCTTGACAAAATTATTTAATACACAGTGTTCTTAACTGTGATTCGTTTTAAGATTCCAGTTTTGATACTTCAATATGCCTTTAAATATAAAGCATGGATTAAGAACTATAGGCATAGAACATCTCTGGAAGATGTTTACTAAATTAGGTTTTTAAATGCAGCGAACAGCACTTTTGCTTAGTCATTAATGATTAATCAACTAATGAATAATGATTAAGTGTAATACAAGAGATTCTCTAAAGAAGAAAACAACCTCTAATGGAAGAATACTTGTGCATCGCTTTCTAAGATGATCACGTGATGTCAAATATACTTTTTTGCTAGAAGTGTTTTCCGTGCTTTTTCACTTAAAAGCATAAAAGAGACTCATGACTCTCAGGGCTATGACAAATGGACTTCAATCTTGCAACAATAGTTTTTCTACAAGCCTGCAGCTTCAGTTAACTGTTCATATGAGAAGCCACAAAATGTGTTATTAGCTACAGTTTTTCATATGAAGAGGTAGACTGATATTTTATAGAAATCTTTGTAAAAAACTATACCACACAATGTACACCACTGCAAATTAATTAGATTATCATAATCCATCAGCAATATCCCTAGAGAAGTAGCCATATAAAAGTGCTATCTTTCTTTTGCAGAAGATAAAGTGGATATGTTAATTTCTGCTTTTCTCCACAAGCTGCAAATTATGGTAGTGCATATATCAGAGTCCCTGAGATAATTGTACTTTTGATCCGTTCTGATTGCCAGA
>VWZG01008847.1:13291-26261 GCA_013396735.1 Grallaria varia
GAGGGTATATTTTGAGATCAATACCAGTTAGCTTGTGTGGCCTGACTGCACTTCTTTTCTTTCAGGAAAAAACAGTGCAATAGACAAATGCAAAATCTTATTAAAGCACAATATTATTTAGCTAGAACAAAAGAACTGGAGAGAGAAGGGATGTCTTAAAAAAATAGGCTATGTAAATATATAAACTTATTGACTAAGTAATCTTTTTCTTTATGACAACTCCAGTAGATAAAGCTTTCCTTCCAATACTTACCTCATCCTGAAACTGTCCTTTTGCTTTTCCATAAACAGTTTTCCTTCAACTAAAACATGCAGTAAAATGATAAATGCATTCACACATGATCTTATCAGCTGTGTCAGACTTCTATTCTTAGATAATGAATGACAGCTACACAACTCTTCACAGGGACACCCATACAAGACTGGGTGTTGCAAATGTTCTCATCTAGGGATGAGAATCTCTTCATCTGGTGAATTGTGTTGCCTCTGTTTGAGCTGGAAGTATAGCTGAGTGTTACACCTCGGTCCATAAACTTCAAGCTTTACTGGGTGTAATTTTAGACTTCAAGAGATTTCGCCCACATGAACTCTTGCAAAGCCTTTGAATCTTTGGTACCTTGAGTTCATGTCTGGAGAAAAAATTACACATTTTTCTCTGAGAGATTTCTTTTAATTTGGTGAAAATAGGTATTTTGGCAAAAAGAGTTTAGAGGAGAAACATACAACTAGGAAAATATTCCACAGAGTCACTGCACTTAATAGCAAGCTACTAGGCAAACACCAACCCACAACTTAAGTGGAATACCCACAACTTTAGTAAAATACAGAAAGTAAGTGTATGTTACCCACAAGAGGAAGAAAAGAGTAAAGGAAGAGAGATTAAGAGAAGAAAGAATAAAGANTTTAATTTGGTGAAAATAGGTATTTTGGCAAAAAGAGTTTAGAGGAGAAACATACAACTAGGAAAATATTCCACAGAGTCACTGCACTTAATAGCAAGCTACTAGGCAAACACCAACCCACAACTTAAGTGGAATACCCACAACTTTAGTAAAATACAGAAAGTAAGTGTATGTTACCCACAAGAGGAAGAAAAGAGTAAAGGAAGAGAGATTAAGAGAAGAAAGAATAAAGAGAGAAAAATGTAGTTACCACCAAGAGGTCACATGTCGGCAAGTTCCAGGAGGGCAGGCTGTAGGCAAGATGGGGACCTCATGCATGTCTCTTTTATCTACTGTGGCCACTCTGCCCAGGTGGGTCCTTTGGTTCGCTGACCACTCAGTGTCCCCCCAGCCCAAGTGATGATTGCTGAAGCCAGCCAGAGGTTCCGGGGGTGTGGTGTGGGCAGGTTACCTGGCGGGCCTTATTCATTGACTGGTGATCCTTGTGGCTTTCCATGCAATGCGGTTGCTGGCCATGGCAGACATCTCAGCTGCAAGGCTTACCATGTGGGTGCTGATACTGGAGGCCTGGCCCCCTCCCCACACACACACACACCACACAGACAAAATGGTTGATTCAAACAATCAATCAGTGCACTATAAATCTGGTCTCTGACACTGAGGTATATTTTAATTAGTCTGTAAGTTCATGCAGGATTTTTATTCTTTAAGACTTCAGAAATAGTTTAAGAAAGAATTTAAACTTGCAGCAAAAACAATACACAATACACGTATGTTTTCTGTGTTTTTGTAATTTCACACCATATGAGAAAGTTAAAGCTTGAAAGAGCACAATTTACTTTGAAAAAATCCCAAACACAGGCAGCAAAACATGACCTGCTTATCTTATACAGAGGAATCTAAATACAAAGAAATAGCCTTGCAAATAAGCAATTTTACAGAAAGTAATTGAAAAAAATAATAGTGCTATTGACATTGAAGAAGCAATTAGCGTATAAACACTTCAGACAGAACTTCTTGATGTAAAGTATAATTAAATTAGAACTTTTAAAGATATTGAGCTTTTAGAGTTATCTTAAGGCAAAAGCCCTAAACAAGCACAACACTGAACACATGCTACTGTGATCACCACCAGGTATTTTGTAGCTACAGCAAAATTTTTAGCAGATGCTTTCAAGTCTCCAGTTAATGTAGAAGAGAACGGTAAGTGATAAATTTCAATGCCATGTAGCGATGCAGAAAGTTGCCATCATGGTAAAACTGCTCAGGGAATAGGACTGGATATGAGACTCAAGGCAGAGGAATTAGTTTTATGTTCCCTCTGCAGAGGCTCATTCTAATTACTAAAATCAGTAGAGATTTGTCACAGATTACAAGGTAAAAGAAACATAATAGCCCAACACCTACACCTGCCAGGCACAATGCTGGGGTCTGAAAAGGCAATTGTCATGGTTGTCAGTTCTGTAGCAAACACTGTATGGAAAACATTTTCTGTTTGTAAAACAGTAGCAAAGGAAGACATCACTAAGCAATACGGTAATTCAAATATAATTATTGATCAATGCCATTGCACCTGAGACAAGCCTTTAACAACAAAACATCTGTCATGACACCATTGTACACACACAGACTTGAAAGCTAGTGTAGACTTATTTAAATGGTGAATTAAACATTTTTAGGATATTTTTCTAAGATAATATTTTTAGCTTTTACATTACTCCATCTAAACCTAGGTATGCTTACTTTTTGCATTTTGTAGTTTTCCATCTTGCAGTTTGAAGTTCATACAAGCATGTTTGAAGAGAAGAATTACTGTACACCAAATTATGGATTAGCACAGCAGTGTTAAACAGTTCTAGATTCATCTTTCCATTTTAAATTAATGGTAACATCTCAGGCTCAAGGCTTGTTACTATTAAAATGTATGTTTCGGACATTTAAATCTACATATGTACTTTTGAATTTTGCAAAGTTACTTCTGCAGGATGAAGAGCAAAAGATTTTGTTTAAAAGAAGAAATTCACAGTACTAACATATTATGTAACTATGCTTCACTCCCTGTTTCAGAAAACAGTTTCTTTTCATGAGTATCAAATATCTACCATCAGCTAATTGAGAAAGGGATAATGTGCAAAATTAAATAGTTTTATTTTGATGCCCCAGCTGTTACCTGGTTTACTGTAGGAAACCTCTCAGTTGAAGCAGTTGAATTATGCTCTATTTTTTTTCTGAAAATTTTTAAAGTATTTCTTCAAAATTTCAGCAAGCCACTTTCTTGACTCTGCTGCAAACCTTCATAGTTCCTATTCCTTTTAATTATTATTCTTATTACTATGAGTAAAAATAGTTCTTCTATAGACAACAAAAATTTATTCTGTAGTTCATGGTTATGAAACTTGTCCAAGGTAAGAGGAGACCCTTGGAAACATGTGGTAGTTTAAATTTTAGGCCTTGGTGAGGTTTGTTGTTCTTCAGGCCTTCCCTAACAACTGGGGTCAAAAACTGAGGAAGTATTCCATCCTATTCCCTTATGTAATCAGATGTATATAAGTAAGTGAGGGGGAGGTCCTCCCTCTCTAGGGCTCTAGCTCTTCTCTTCTCCCTCCCTGTGGGATCAGCTCAGGGACAGCAGCACTCAGTGTTTGGGCCTCGCTTTTCCACGTGGGCTGAGGCCGATCAGAGAGCTCTGTCCAGGCCCGTGCCACAGGGGAAGGATCTGCTGTTCTTAAGGGAAGTTGGTGAGATTTTATTGTATTAGTTATTTTGTTAGGCTAATCCCTGAGTTCCGACTGTGTATATCTGTTGTGGTTTTACCCCTTTTTGTCCTTTCTCCCCTTCTCTTTTTCCCCTCTTCCCTGTTGGGATTGGTTGAGATTGTTTGGGGTTCCTATTCATATGTACATAGTGTTTAATTGTATATAATTGTATATATGTAGAAATATATTCTTTGCTGCAATTTTCTTTTGCTACCTTTTTTTTTCCCTTTCCCTTTTGGGAGTGGGGGAAGCTGTCGGGTTGGTGTTTGGGTTTGGCTGGGAGCCAACCTAAACTACTACACAACAGCACTTCTTCAGCCCTTTTGTCTAAAATAGGCTGAGTTAAAATCTGAGGGAAATGCACATTAAATAGGCAATGAAGAAGAAACTATAAAAATATGAAGTTAAGAGGGACAGACAGAACTATGGATTGTACCCATTGCTGCCTTTAGGGATGGTCTTTCACAGAACTGCTGACAAAATAATTTCTGTACTTGTGATGGTTTTATTAAAGTTCTATGGACTTCTGAAGGTCACACTTTGACCTGTTTAGGAATTTGGTTAGCAGAGTTCTCTGGGAGTCTGTCCTGAAGGGCTACGGCGTCCAGTAACTGGGCATTCTTCAAGAAGGAAAACTTACAGGCCCAGAAGCAGGCTGTCCCTGTGTACTGTGAAAAAAAGTTGGCTTGACTGAACAGAGAGCTTTGACTGAAATGCAGGGTAAAAAGGAGACCTTTGGAAGATGGGACAGAAAACTCAGGAAGATTACAAAGATGTTGTGAGGTTATGCATAGAGAAAATTAGAAGGCCCAAACCCCCAACTAGAACTCAATCTGGCTACTGCAATAATAGAAAATAAAAAGTGTTCAAATAAATATATTAAGAACAAAAGAAGGGCTAGGAGAATCTCCGTCCTTTATTGGATGCAGAAGGAAACATAGTAACAAAGGATCAGGAAAATCTGAGGTACTTCTTTGACTCAGTCTTCAATAGTAAGACCAGTTTTTCTGGGGGTACCCAGTTCCGTGAGCTGGAAGACAGAGACAGGGAGCAGAATGAAGACCCCATGCAGTGTCTGCCAGCTATAAACTATTCAGAAGGGACAGACAAAGAAGGAGTGGTGGGAGAGCTCCTCTCTGTGTCAAAAGTGGGTCTGAATGCACGGAGGTCTCTTTGAAGAAGAGCAGTGCACCACTTGAGAGCTCATGGGTGAAAATTAGCAACCGAGACAACAAAGAAAACTTTATAGCTGGTGCCCACTACAGGCCACCCAGTCAAAAAGAGGCTGATGAAAAGTTCTTTCTTCAACTGCTGGAAGCAACATGGTCTTGGGCCCTGGTCCTGACAGAGGTATTCAGCCACCTGGACATCTTCTAGAAAAGTGCAATAATGAACAGCAAGCAGTCCAACAAAGTAGAGGAGTGTGTTAAGGAAAACTTCCTAGTAAAAGTGATGGAGAACCCAACCAGAGGAGAGGCACAGCTGGACCTGTTGCTCAGTAGAAGAACTGTTGCAGAAGAACTTACCAGAGAAGTCGAGTCTAGAGATGGAATTCAGGCAGGGGAGGCAGGCGCCCAGCATGGCTGTCAGGACCTCTTAGCCAAACCAAAACAAAAAGGAAAAATGCATGTGGAGGCAGGGATATACATCCTGGAGAGATGATAAGGATATGGTCTGAGAGTGCAATGAGGGAATCAGGAAACTGAAGGAACAGCTGGCACTGAACTTGGCTAAGGATATGAAAAATAACAAGTAGAGTTTCTTCAGGCACACAGGATAACAAAGGAGATTGAAAGAAACCATACTCCCCACTTTCATGAGTGAAAGGGGAGATCTGACTACAACTCATATGGAGAAGCTTGACTTAAAAGATTTTTTGCCATAGTCTTCACTGGAAAGGATTCTAGCCATACCACCCAATTCATAGAATCCAAAGGAAGGCACTCAAAGAAGATCAAGTCCAAACCATCTCAGAAACCTCAACATAGACAAGTCTGTGGGACCTGACGAGATGCATCTGAGGGTCCTGAGGGAACTGGTGGAAGAATTTTTAAGCCATTATCCATCATACCAGTCTGGCAGACTGGTGAATTTTCCAGTGATTGAAACAGGGGAAATGTACTCACCCTTTTTAAAAAGTTAAAAAAGAAAAACTTGGGGAACTACAGGACAGTGAATCTCAACTCTGCATCTGGCAAAGTCATTGTATATCAGATCTTCCTGGAAAGTATGCTAAGGCGCATGGGAAACAGAAAGGTGATTTGTGATGTCCAGCATGGCTTCCCTTAGGTCTTGCCTCAAAAAGCTTTCAGTGGTGTGTTACATCATCTTTGGATAAGAAGAATGACTATGTAATCTGCCTAGACTTGTTCAGTGCATTTAGTACCATCCCACACAACATTCTTCCTCTAAAACCAAGAGAAATGGATTTGATGGATGGATGGCTTGGTTGATAAGGAATTAGCTGGATAGTTTAACTTAAAAAGTGCACATGCAGCACTTACAGGACAATCAGTCCTAGCCAGCATGGGTTTAGGAATGGCAAGTCCAACTTGACTAACGTGATCTTCTAAAACAAGGTGACCTGTTTAATGGATGAGGGAAAGACTATGGATGTTCTTTACCTGGACTGCAATAAATAGTGACGCTATTTCCTACAGCATTTTACTGGAGAATTACCTGAATACCTTATCTAACAGATTCAAAACTTCTGTTCTCTTGAGACATCACAGACCATGGAAAGACCTGACAGAAGTCAAGCTGGCCAATTGCATCAGATTCATTAAAAAATGAAAGTCGAACAATTGTGGTGATAGGATGAAACTTAAATCATTCATGGAAACTTGGATTTTGAGTACCGGTCCAACAAATGTGTTCAACCCTTTGTGTACTTAAGAGGACAGATATTTCTTTTGTGTTTAAAGCACACATTTTCTGAAATGGTTTTCTTGTCTGGAGCAGTAAGTTCTACTTCCTTGGAAGAAGAAAACCTGCAATTCTTTTTGCTGTTTTAACCATTGTACCCTTAAGTTTGAAAATAAAGTTTTTTTAGGAGTAGAACATGTAAATATTGGGCAGGAAGGTGCACTGGCAAATCATGAGTTTATTTAGGTATTGCAAAAGTCAAAATCACAAAAGCATTTCCTAATTCTGCATAGGTCAATTCACTTTAATTCATTGAAATGTAAAATAAAACATAGTTTTTACTAGTACATGATTAATTCTGGACATTGTAAAATAGCAATACTGGGGTTGTTCCCTTTTGGTGCCTGACAGATGTCCAATTATTTGCTTCACTATGATACAAAGATCAGTTTACATGTTGTTTTTATTCAGAAAGACAAAAGGTTAACCTCTTTTTATATTTTATGTTTTCCAATTTTCATGCATCAAAGTATTAGTTTCAAAGTAACTCAAACTATGTCAATGTAATCCAAGCAGCAATCTAAAGAGCTCAACATTGAAAATGTAACTCCACATACATTTTAAAATTCTCAAGGAAATAAATGATGGCCTTCAAGTAATTCATGCAAGTTTCAGAAAGAGATGTGTCATGGAATACTTCATTCAGCTTGTACTGTTGATAACTGAATGCTTTTCTAGTACTTATTCACTCAAGTCATCTGTGCATTTCTAGTTTTTTCTTGAATGCTCTATGCCAACATTAGAACACTCTTGTGTAATGGAAAGACAATTAATAAACTTAATAAATTGACAGCAGAGAGTTTTCCTTCAAAAGCCAGATTTGGATGTAAAGTAGCTCATCAGAAGAAAACAATTATGTTCCAATTAAGAGCCGATTGTCCTTTGAGCTAACTAAGCAAAAATTTTTGCACTTGCTAAGAGGGACACTCCAGTCCTGCAACCCCAGCAGCTCTGAATGTTATGCAAACCCTGGGCTAAAGGGATGTTCTCTCCTCTTCCATTTTGAAGCCAGGCACCTAACAACAGCCAGGTGGTCCATCTCTAAGGCAGCAGTTCTTTGAAAATCAAGAAAGGTCAAGAGTCCTTGACAAGATACTTCCCGTGTTCTGCCATTTCAACCTCCAAAGAAAAATTTTGTTATTTGATTGATTGAAAGCATTTTATGAAGAGAGATTCATTCAGAAAGCTAGCGCCAGAAGAGATCTGTTGTTACTCCCTACAGCTGTAAAACACATTTTTTTTTAATGTTGCCAAGAAATGAAGCAGCAGGTGATTTCTTGCATGCAGCCACTTTCATGTAGCAATGTGTCTGTGACACTCTCTGTTCCTTGCAATTGTCAGGGCAGGGCTGAAGAGGCTGTGAAGACTCAAAGAGAAAATTCTTACAATGGAAGGAAACATCTTTTGCAGCAGAACCACTCTATGAAGAGTCCAAGAGCACTATCAGTCGAAGTGTTGACATTGATCTTGTGGCACGGTGACAAGTCTCTCAGGGTGTGTGATGAGGACCAAGCCTATCCACTTTTCCAATTTCTCCTTGGTTCACCTTTGCAAATCACTTTTCCAAGTTTAGTTTATAAACACACTGAACATTGAGACTCTTCCTGAACATATCCCCTGTCCCAAGATGCTGTCTTTGCACTGAAAATAAAAAAGCTGAACTAAACAGCAAGGAGGTAAAAGATTGGCAACATGACACAGTAAAAAAGCAATGAAATAGATTAAGGATATAAGGGTCATCTGCATTCATGGGACAAAACCTGACCAGTGTTTCATCTTGGTTTTTTTTCTTCCAGCAATCTTCCAGGTCACCCTGTGACTATTCAGGCACTGCTGAGTCCCTGTAACAAAGCATTTCTTGAAGAGACCTTTAAGGACTGCATATGGTCATGCACTACCATGCATTGCAAACTATGCAATGCACTCAAATGAAAATCATTCGATTTAACTTTCATCCCTTCTACATTCACCTCTGTATCTGCACATTCTGGTGTAGATTCTGTTGCTTGTTAGGAAAAACAGTGACTGCATAAGTGACAGACTGCTGCCTGCAGAAAAGCAAAGTACACACCATCAGATACTGCCTGCACATGAGGGGGAAGATTAATCACTTTTGCGTGCGACATAGGGCATCTAAGCACTCTGAAGAGCCATGGCTGGCCAGGTACTTACATCATTAGTGTCTCCATTCATTACTTACGGATTTATTCCTATTAGTCAGTAGCAATGTAGAGGAAGAGAAGGGCTAGCTGGTAAGTGAGAAAACAATGAAAGAGGCGCTCATCCAAGCTCAAGGCTAAACAGATATGAAACACCCCCAGAATTAATGACGGACTTCTGCAGAAGATCCCTCTGCAGCACTACAGACCACCCATCTGGAAACAGACATTGTGCCACAGTAGTCCAGGTAACTCACCAGCCCCTGAAGTCCAGGAGGGGTGCCTAGGCTGAAGAGTGTAAGGTGCAAGTGTTACCCACAGATGGCTGTATGTGCGTTGGAAAAGTCCCATGGACCCATGTGGGGAGCCCAGAGCTAGTCATGCTCAGGGGTAAGGGGGTCCTGGAAACATCAACTGAAGCCATCTCCCCATTCCCCAGCCTCTTTCCAGGACTTCCACAGTGTGTCCAGGAGTAAAGGTGGAGGCAGCGTGGGTGATCATGAAACAATGCTTCACAAACTACCCCACAGCAACATGACAACTACCTCACAAGCACCTATGAAAATGAGCTGCATTTTTTAGTTCTGTAATACAAATAAGCTTGGGAAAGAGGGAGGGAAGTGGGGCATGGTTCCACACTGTTACTTTACCCAGATTTCCCTACCATATCTGTTGGTCCCATCATATTCACCAGACTCATGCAGATACTTTTGAATCTGGCTGCAGAAATCAGACACCACGACTTTGTTTCACTGTAGTGAAATTTAAAAACAGTTGCATTTGATTATCATATTTATTCTTGTAGTATTATTCATAAATTTTTCTATTATATTTGCTTTGTGAAGCACAAGATGTGTAACTTGGAGTCTTTACCATGTTAGTGAAATAAATATTTATAACAGTCCTTAAACTGCAACTGTGTTTAAAGTTATACATTTTTGTATTTACTGACTTTTCCCACTCCATCCCCTCCCCCAGGATTTTGCCTCATGTTAATTGCATCCAGATTCTGCTACTGATACTCAGAAGCAATGAGCATCAACCATATTCCTCATTTAAAGCTCTATGTAGTGAGTGATGGAGCAGGTTCTGACAATAACTACGTAATTACCTGTAGAACAATGACCAGCTGTACTGAAACAATGGTAAGCAGACTTCTATACTCTTAGTGACACATCTATTCTATCATTTCCTTCTTAGGATGCATTAGTTTTGTAGCAAAATATTCCAATAAAAACTGGATTCTAGTTTTACTAGTGTTTTTTTCACATCTTAGGAAAGATGCAAATCCAACATAACCAATATTCCAATGTCCGTACATAGCCTGAAGGCTCAAGAAATTCAGTGATTTTATCCATTCACATGATTTGTTAACTCTGATACCTAATGGTAGTGATTTCTCATATTTATGCTAATTTCCACCCCCTGCAATATCAATCTAACAGGTTGCTGCTTAAAATAGCAGCCATCTCCATTAATCACATCAAAATTCAGTCTCATCCTGTGTATGTGTTCCCCCTCTCTGCTCACTTTGGGAAACAACCATACATTTTGAAGCCAAATCTAGAGTCTTTCCAAATCAGAAAAATCTGAAGAAAATTCTATACTAGTTTGATAATGACTGCCCTTAAAAACACATCATATTAAATTAATACATTTTCCCATCAGTTTTCTCTGGTGACATATAGAGTTATAGAATCATAGAGTGATAGAATGATTTGGGTTGGAAAAGATCTGAAAGATCACCTAGACACTTTCCACTAGAACAGGTTCTTCAGAGGCTCATGCAGCTTGATCTTGAATGCTTTCAGGGATGGAGCAGCCACAGTTTCTCTGGGCAACCTCTTCCAGTGCCTCACCACCCTCAGAGTAAAGAATTTCTTTGTAATATCTGATCTAAATCTACCCTCTTTTCAGTTTGAAGCTATTGTCCCTTGTCAGGTCACTACATGTTCTTGCAAATAGATCTCTCCATCTTTCTTGTAGGCTCCCTTCAGGTTCTGAAAGGCCAGAATTAGGTCACCCCACCGCAAAGCCTTCTCTTCTCAAGGATGAACAATCTCAATTCTCTTAGCCTTTCCTCATAGGAGAGGTACTCCATACCTCTAATGAAACGTGCGCTACAAAATTCTTAGCTGCACAACTGAAGTACAGTTCATGGCAGATTCTGTAGAAGGCTTCACTTCTTTGATTTTCAATAACAAGTGTCTAACCCTTTTCTTGAAGGATCCATATGCAAAAGGTTTTTCACACATTACATGGTCTTCATGACAGAGGCTCCAGGAGTAAAAAGGAATTATGTCCCTTTTCTTCCCACTAATAACTCACCTTTTGTAATTTGACATCTGGGAACCTGATAATGCTATGTGGCGCTGCTGACTTGACTTGGCTAGATCTAATCCTGATTAATAAGGATGTGAAAGTAGAATTCAGCTGCATATTAATGACCATATCAAATCCAAGTCAATTAATAGTATTTATATAATGGAAAGTGCTAAATGCCAATGCAACAATACTTATCAGCCTTTCAGTTTCTGTTATGAATTGTTGTCATATCATATATTACATTGTATTTAATCTTCTGCTCCAAGCAGTTTTTCTTGTAAGTATGTTAATAGATAATTCATCTCCTTGTAGCTTGGTTGCTTCTCCAATAGACCCAGTTTAGCCTCAATTTGTCATTGAAACTGTGTCTAAAGCAGTTTATTACTGTTCCTAGTTTTCAAGGCTCATTGTATTTACTCCCTGCAATGCTAAGCTGCATAATTCTATGCTCAAATGGACAATCAACTCTGATGATGAAAACTTTTTTGATACTAGGCTTTTTAGAAGTTGTTAAATACACATTTGCAAGGTATGGCTCTTCCTGGTGAGATCTTCAATATTTGGAGGCAACTGAATGTACAGCTTCAGTAATTTTTTGTGTTTGATCCTCTTTGAATCTAAAAAGATGATAATTCTTAAATTCTTTTTTACTAGACTGAGTTGCTGATGACCAAAATGCTAGTACAGATTCCTTAATTTCTGAAGAACATGACTTTCTTGTACAGATTACGTAAGTTATAGTTTATTCTTCAGTCTATTTTAATAATGAGCACATAGCAGTACAATCACACATGCAGCTTAATTCTATTAGTTACGATACTAGGTTATGAAGTACAAAACCTTTTGTTTTGTTTTTCTTTTATTGATTTTATGGCTTTTTACGGGAGGGAGAAGGTTTCTGACTGCGGTACAAGTAAAAAGTATAACTTGCTTAGTTTCAGTTCCACTCAAATTTTCACACAGGGAAAAAATAATCTCCAAATATTTTACAAAAAGAGAGAGAGTTACAGCACTGCTTTAGAATTTTTTTATTTACCATATTTTACAGGAAAAAAAATCCAATCCTTACTAAAAGAAATATTTGTTGCAATAGGATCAATAATACAAATGTCCCAAATTCAAAGGATTCAACACATTACCCAAAAAATAAATAATGAAAACGTGGAGAACTTTGTCACACATCACAATAGTAGCAAAAATCAGCTTGAATACATATCTTAAAGTTTTGTCTGACAGCTTTTAAGAAAACACATTCTGTTGTACATTTCAATATTAACTTCTAACTATATTACAGTGTTATGATGTTTACAGCATTGGCTGGACTTTTGAAAATACTGCTAGCTCTTATATTTTTTATGTGGCCATGCCTTACCTATTTGGTTTCCTCAGTGAATAAACAAAGTCAATAGGGCCTATCAGTGTGCTTTTAAAATTACAAGCTTTTTTTCATGAAAGATTGACCTGAATGTCCATTCTTTAGTACTTCTGTTCAATCACCACTTAGATATATGAGTTTTAAGCATGATGCAGACTTCAGTTGGCAGAACAGTCACTAAAATGTTCAATACTTCTGAAATGTAAATAGTCTTATAATTAAAGGAAATATTTAAGTACTAGTAACACAGACTTAACAATTCAAGCCATACAATCTGAGCTGTTGAGTTATATTTAAATTTTCTATTGTTGATTTCTCTACAGCCAAGCAAATTAGTTGAAAAACTAGTCTACATATGCATTTGAATCAGACCACATTCAGCTCTTCCTCTTAACTACTTGTGGTAGTTTAAATTTTAGGCTTTGGTGGGGTATGTTGTTTTTTAGGCCTTCCCTAACAACTGGGGTCAAAAACTAAGGAAGTATTCCATCCTATTCCCTTACGTAATCAGGTGCATATATAGATAGG
>VWZG01008847.1:35233-45641 GCA_013396735.1 Grallaria varia
TATATATATATATAAAGCCAAAACCAGAACAAAACAAAGAGTAACATTTTCAAAGTAATCAAGTCCTGTCTGCCCCTTCGGCGCAGTTCTATTTACAGACAGCGGGCGGCGATGCCGCGCCTCGGCAGGCAGCGGCCACCAAAGTCACGCACGGGCTCCGCCGAGGCAAAGACCACAGGCCTGCTGGTTCCGAAAATCTCACGTGGGAATGGCAGTCATGAGGGACAGGGTGAAACCTTTCTCGTGGGCAGTGTAAAGACCCTCTCCTACCATCCTTTGTCCGAAAGGGTTGGAGAGCTGGGGAGTCTCCTCTGCAGGTGGTGTTGGCCTTCAGGGAACGTGTAGCAAATTCAGGTAGCGGTGATTGCGCTCCCTCCAATGAACGACGCAGAGCGCATGGAGCAGGGCAGCCAAACCACGGCAGCTCCCACCAAGTGCTTCCACCTGCCCAGCAAATGGTGGCTGGCACCCACACTCCAGCTGGGGGAGAGAAGTGTGGCAAAAAAAACTCAGAAAAAAACCTCTCTTCCCCTTCCCCACCCTTTTGTTAGCTGGTTCAAGGAGTAGGTAGTGGGGGAGGGGAGATGGGCTTCAGCTCCCAAACCACCGTGCTGGTAAGGGAGAGGAAAAAAATTCTATGCAAGATTTTGGAACTATAACACCCAATTTTCCACATAACTGGTAAATCAGACAGTAGGATAACACTGCAAATTCCAGACTTATGCCGGCTGAAAAATTTAATTTCTGAATGGAAAAAGAAGTTGTTTCAAGAGGGATCAGCAATTCTAGAGTGTCTTTTCATTCAGTCCTCATCCCTTCACAGCAGCAGTTCTATCCTTTCAGGCTTCAAGCTGAAAAACCACAGCCTTTAGTGAAATCTTTCATATACTGTTTCTAAAGCAGACCAAGCAATTACTTCCTGTAGTGCTGCACAATTTTGTCTCAATTAACCCCTTGCAGATATTTCAGAATAACCATGTAAAGTAAAAGGCAGTAGTCAGGCAAACTAGACTGATCTCAGTAGACAATTCTAAGTGAGGCTAAAATTAAAATAGGCAATGCAGTACAGTATTAAAGATAGAGAAGCAAGCTCCAAAGGCATGCTAAACACCATAAAGATACTAGTTTATATCCAAGAAGAAGCACAAATTTCTTGCTGTGCAGGGTAAATGTACACTGAATTCCAGAGGGGAAGTAGTGATCTTTGAAAACATTTTCCTGCATAACCTTGACAACATAACTTCTTCCTCACTTCTCTTGGAAGTATTTGCTTTCTTGCTGTAGCTGTTCAAGGAGGATTCTTTGTCCAGCTTCTCCATGAGATCTAGACTAGATCTTTCCCTGCAGTCTCCTGAACGCCATTTCTTTCCTGAGAAGAAAGGTAGTATGCTTCAAAGTTGAATTTTACTACACCTCTGCATCTCTTCAGACGTTTTAATGGGTATGTTTGATATACTGGAAAGACCAATAAATATCTTTTCTGTAGTTTCTTTTGTTGGCTCTAAAACATAACAGGGTAATATAACTATATTTTTTTACTATTGGTAGAATAAATTGTGCCAACTGCCTTCAATTAAAAAAAAATTAGTCCAGGGCCTGCTTAGAAAGCAAAACATAAGACAAAACATAACCCAAATTTAAACTGGTTACAATTTGAAAGCAAAATCTGAGTAGAACTTATAAAGCATTGGGATTGCTATTGCATTTTGGTAATAGTGCACTTGTGTTTCAGAGTCAGGTACTGCTTATTTGATTTCTTTATCTGTGACTAAAGGCCCTTTTCTGATATTTTATTTCCAACTTGACAAGAAGTTTTGTCTGATTAATTGGTTTCTGTGGGGTCTATGCAACCTCACTATGACCACAAATGGTCATTCTCAAAATAAAAACTGGGCCACAATGACTCACTGTCATCATCTGCAGTCAGAACTCTCATTTATTATTTAACATAGGTAGGTAGTGGTACAGATTCCATAGCCAAAAATACTTATTAGGCATCTTGTATCAGTCAATTTTATAGCTCAAAAATGTCCTGAATAATGTGATGTAGCTGGACCTGTTTGGACCTGAGGATTGAACTGTGTCAACTCCAGAAATCCCTCAAAATGTACACTAGTCTATTTTATTGTATTATCATTATGCATCAATGAATCAGCCAACACTAATCCAGAATACTATGTTCAGTCATACTATTTTTCTGCTAAGAATGATCTACTCCCTCCCCTCTTCATCCTACAAATGTATTTAATTAGAGAATTAGAATCTCTCTTTAAGACAGTTTCTTGCTAAAAAAAAAAGTCAGCACTAACATTTCAGACCAAGGTACTCAGGGCACCAGGGTACATCCATTCCTGCAAATCTTAAGAATTGACACCCCTCTTGGAAATCTGCTTTGAACTTAATTGCATTTTAAGGGAATTTTTTCCATATGGTCATTGGGGATCTTCCCCTCTTTTGTTTATATCTACTGTCTCTCTGTCTCTCTTCCTCCCAGAAGAGCCTGGCACTGAGTTGTTGTTAGGTGCTCTGAAACTGTCTCTGCTTCAGGATGAACAAGTCCTGGTCCCACAGCATCTCCCCACAGGATGATTGCGGCCCAGTGACCATCCCTGAGCTCCTCTAGATTATAAACGTTGTTCCCTTGCTGGGAGACTGAAAACTGAATGTGGTAACCACAGAGGGACTAGCAAGTCCTGAGCAATGGGGTACAATCACTTCTTGGGGACTCTTCTTTGTGTTGTTTGTACAACCCAAACTAATAATAGTCTTAATTGCTGTTCAGGGACACTGCTGGCTGGTATTTTCTTACCCCAGAGCTGGAGAGCTGGTAAGTTCCTAGTCTGTATCATACCAAGAGGCATGATTGCTCCATCTCAGTTGCATGATTTTGCATTTTTCCTTCAAGAATTTGATGAGCTCCTTGTTGGTCTGTTTCTCCTTGCCTGTCAGGTTCCTCTGAAGAGCAGTCCCACTCTCCAGTGTGTTGACTGGTGCCCTAAGGATGAAGTCATAAATGAACTTGGTAAGAGTGTACTGTTTTTGTTCATTCACATTGGTTAAGGTTTTCAAGCAGCATATATATCAGGACAGACTCTTAAGGAGCCTCACCTGTAACTAACTCTAGGTTACCAGAGTTAACTAGTAACTACTACAATGACCCGGCTAATTTTGTCTCTTCTTCTTGTCCACATGCCTACAACATCACATCCTAACCTAATAGCTTGTATCCACCATTTATTCACAGTCATTTTATCACAAGGTCATGCATTATACTTTCCCAGTATTCCACAATGACTGTTTCTTATCACCTTTTTGTTCTTCATGTGCCCAGAAATGTGTTCCAAGAGGACTTGTTCCATTTTCCCAGGCATCCAAGTGAGGCCAAGTGAGTTCTGCACTTTCCAGCATGATCCTTTTGGACTTTTTTAATATGGATGTGACATTTCCCTCTCTGCAGTTGTTGAAGATAGCCTGCAATCTCCATGACCTTTCAAAGATGATAGTGCATTCTTTAAAGGACATTGGCCAGTTGTCTGTGCACCATCAGATATAGCCAACTAGGTCCCATGAAACTTCATGGTTTGAGTTTCTTCAAGTGACTCACAACCAGAATCTTGTCAATTACTGATAGTTCTTATATTTGAAACTTGCCTCTAGAAAAAAGGGCTGGGAGACCTTGCTGGTAAAGGAAAAAGGAGTTTTCTGTGTTGTCTGAGGGCAAGAGAAAATAAAGTTTTACCAAAGTGTCTATCTGTATGCATAATAAGACAGCAGCCAACATTGATCTTTAAAACATTGAGGGATATAAGCTAATGTGTCATAGTGAGATATTGTTCTCTTATTTGTTATGTAAGCTTGCAATCATGTGCAAAATTTCTCCATGAGGAAAGAGTCCACAGTTTTATTACCAATAATAAAAGTATAATTTTCAGGGTATCTGTGGGTATTTAAGCATAGATCTTCCTCAATTCAGTAATTGCAGAACACTGGATATTTTTTCTGTTTTGCGAATTTGCCATGAAGTAATTTCACCTTGAATTCATAATTAGGGTATATTATGCTGAATGGGTATCCAGACAACTAAAGGAACACAGAATTTCGGAACAGTTTGGAAACTGAAGTCCTCCTTAAAAAATAAGGGAAGAAAAAAGCCTATATTGAGTCACAGCAGGAGCCACACCATCCCACTTCTGCCAGCAGCAGATGTTAAGAAAAAAAAAACAATTCACATATAAGAAACACTCTTTGTGAAAAAAGGGAGATAGTCATGTGGGCTTTGTAATATTTTACAATGTAGGACCACATATAGGACAGGTTAAGGACTCCTGAGATTAAAAAATTATATCATATTGTTCTGTCATACTGATTAGCAATGCTTATAAAAATCAGAGCAGAGCTGGGGAAAGTGATGACATTAGCATAGGCATCTATCTAGTATGTTAGGCTTAGATCTTTAAAGCTACTTAAAGGACTTGAATATCACTTCTCGGAATATACAGGTCTAACAGTTATGNTATTGCTTAGCTGTGCTTAGAAAATGATAAAGTACACATGTTATAAATTAAGAAAAACAAGTGAAACTTTTTTTAAGCTAGGTGTCTAGTGCTTCAGTCGTAGAAGTACACTTCACACTTGGGATGCAATTCAATTTGATGAAAGGTCCTTTAAAATAAAGGGATTTCTGAATAAGAATAGTCACTGGGAAATAATGATCTAGCAACAATATAGTTTTGGAGTCTTCCAAACATAAAGAAATATCTAATTTTCTAAGCTTTTTCTTACAATATTGTCTAGACACTTTAACAGCCAAGAATTTTTGGTCATCTGAGGAAGCAAAATTTCTCCAGGTAAAATGACAAAATATATTACCCAAATTCAGGCAGTAGAAATATCCAAAGAGGGGAAAAAGTCATCAGATGTCCTGCTGTAGTTGATTCTAAGCAGACAAAAAGCAAGATGACTCTATTTGAAACTGTGTTTCTTCGCAATTTATATTTCATTTTAGACACTGGAGTCTTTAAAGTGCATATCTTTTCACCTACTCATCAATGGAACTTAACTCACATGCAGAGAGCACAGAGCATGCACTCTATAAGCAGCAAAATTACATTTTGAGAAAGGATTAAAACCCATGAACCTCAGGAAAAACAGAACATGATGCCTTAGGAATGACTGAATGATTCTGTGAGAAACAGAATCACAAACCCAAGCAAATACACCAAAATGCTGGTGACTGTTCTATAGTTTTAGCCCACAAGTTATGTACTTATGTATCCCAACCTGGGGTGACTTACAACAAGAATTGTAAAAATTACTTCCGTGTCTGGGTTTCTCCAAATCATTGGTAAAACTGGACATAAATTCACAGTATGGGTACCTGTGCATTTGATAGAGCTTAAAATAAGACTTTCTATATGTGTTTGAGTATCATTCCTATAATCATGGTACCCATTATCTCCTCTGTCATTTGTGTATTAACAACTCTGTGAATGTGAAGACAAACTCATTTTCACAACCAAACTAAATGTTGAGGCAGACATAGAAAACCAGTACATGGAAGGAAGTGAAAGCTGTGAAGTGATAATAAAAATTTGATTAAAAGGCTGGAAAACACATATTTGAAATACATGGCCTTTCTCAGACATTCCTTGTCTTTTGTTGGAAAGAAGGTTTGTGGCCTTTTTTATTTGTTTAGGTATTGGCACTTAGAAAAATCCTGCAGCCAGTGGCCAGACTCTGAATCAAATGTCAGCTGGTTCGTAGCAAGGAAGCAAAATACCTGTGTATTGCATAGTGTTTACATCTTCACCTTTTCTGTCACCACCCTCACCATACTACTTAGATGATAATTTCTTAAGAGAAGCAACTGTGGAGGAACTGCTTTCAGTGACAGTGCAACGATTTTGTAGTGCAGAGTAGCAATATTGAAGACACAATTCCCATGCCATTGTTGTGACATTATTTAAAAAAATTCAAAGGGTTTCTCCACCAGAAATTCTACTCATACCACCTAATTCAAACAATGAACATGACTGATGCCTAAAACAATATATATGGGTTTGCAACACCAAATTTTCTCAGGACTGAATTCATAGTCAGTACCACAGTATGACAAGCATGTATAAAAAAATCATGTAGCTAAAGAAATAAGATTTGCTAGTAACTGTATTAATACTGTAAAACATGGAACAACTGCAAACAGTTTCATGCTAAATGTGGTTATTCCCTTTCACATCTACCTTGAGGTTTGAAACCAACCAGAACAGTGAAGCAGACAGGGCCTACCTTCTTTTCAGCATCTCCTGCTTTGCTTAAAAGAGAGTCTCGAACGACTTTGTTCATTTGGACAGTGGTCTCAGACACACAGTGTGATTCTTCGGGTTGTCCTGTGCAGGGACAGGAGCTGGATTTCGGTGATCCTTGTGGATCCCCTCCACCTGAGGATATTCTGAGTTTCTATGATTCTTTGTCTCCTTCAGCAATAATGAATTCCAGTTTCCCCTTTGACTAGTGTTGGGAGAGACAATACCTGTAACAACTACACTTGCATGAGTAGAGGAAAATCCACTAGTTGCCAATAATATTCTTCAGCTGGACTCTAACAGGCTTCTCAAGAGTCCCTCTGAGGAACCATGAAACAAAATATTTTAACAAAATCATTAAAGTAGTGGTACAGATTAATGCATAATTGTTTTTCTAGAATAATACGTCACTTACTGACAAATAAAACCATGTTAAAGAGAATTTTCTTTTTTTTTTTTTTTGATAGTGATTAGTGAACTTGCAAATTTTTAGACTGAACACTGTGAAGTGAGATAGTGTCAGGATCTTGGGAAAAGATTAGACAAATTGCTAGTATTCAAAAACAAATACTAAGGCAAATAGACAGGAATGTACCTCTAATATCCCTTATCCAAGATTACAAATGATGGAGTCCACACAGCATAGATAGGGTTGAAGGTCAAGGTGAAGAACCATTCACACATTTTACCCTGTGAAGGAGATGAGAAGCTGCAGGGTGCACAAATGAACTCAAGTCTTGCTTCATATACAAAGATGAAATTCACAAACTCACCTCCTTAAAAATTCTTATCTTAAAATATAAAGTTTATGCCCAGGGAATTTTACTAATATTAGCTTCATTAATACTACTTTTTATGTTATTTCAAATATCCTTCCAGATCTCTGACACAAGGGCCATAAATATTCTTTCATTAGAGATCCAGAGTCTTAAAAGGTTTTTATAAGAGATTAGTATTATGATCTCTCATGTTGTCAACTACAATCAAAATAATTTTAATTATTATGTGGTGAGTTTGGTTTCCTATACTGTCTTCCCTATTTTATTACTACATGTAACTTCCCATTGAGAAAGTTTTCTGTTTTTCTCTATGTCATTGTACTGTTGTCATTAAATCAGTGAAGAATAGGTATAAATCGGTAATGTATGAGTGAATAGTCTGTAGAATCATGAAATAAAATTTATTCTAATTTAGTTGGCTGGCTTTGGTAAACTTTAATGGCTTAACTGAATTATTTAGGAAAATATGCCACTAATTATCAATTATTGCAGGACAAATAAGAGTTCTTTGTCAATTGCCTTCATCCCCTGCACATGCACATACATATCTAATATCAATCAAATGATGATGTATATGTAACCTCACATGTAAAAGAGAAAACCCTGCATTTAACAGTTAAAGTTACCCTAATAATTCCACCTTGTACATATATTTAGTATTCTCCCTCAGTTTTTTTATCATTCAAAGTAGATGTTACTTTACTAAAATAAACAAACAACTCATCAATCAAATGAAACCGTTCCCTATTTTAAGTGCCTGGTACTCATTAATATACTTTTATCCACTGCTAAAGAGTTGTTATTTCATAAATTAAGAAATAATTAGATATTGCAAGAAAAACTTTAATAAAATTAGGTAGTGAAAAAATTAGCAGTATATAACCTCTAGAGTATGGTTTCTTCTTCTTGCCCACAAGACAGGTAATTTCAATCAGAATAATCCACAACAGGATTAGAAGTACGTATCTATCAGTGTCTTATATGCTGCACAGTTGCACAAGATATTCCATGTTTCTAAAGTGCCATATGTGCTCATCTTTTTGAGCTTCTAGTTTCAATCACTAAGCTGTCAATGGTCCTGAAGGCACCTACAGACTACAGATTTGATCATGCACTGGTAAGTAGCATGGGAGCATATAGCTGTGTGGTGGCGAAACAAGACAGTCAGGTCTTCATATTCATCTTTCCCACGCAAACACTCCATGCCCTTTGATTGTCACTGATGGGCAACATGACTTGTCCTAAGATAAGAACACCAAGTGGAAATTGTGAGAGGAACTGTCTGGGTGCTTTCATCCCAGAGATGGGTGAGCTTTGATGACTGAGATTGACTTCGTTGTATCAGCCTGCAAAAGGGTACAAAACGCTGCTGGGGACAAGGCCAACTGGGCAAACTGCAGGCAGCTTCTGGGTGGTCCATACTCCCTGCAGCCCCACACTGGTCAAGATCTGGTCTTATACAGTGAAAATATTGTTTTGGAATTGTGCATTCTGCAAGGCCAAAACCTGTAAACCAGTACATTGCTGAACCTGCTGCATATTGTAACCCTTTAGACCTGCCTGTATTGTATACTGCATTGACAATATATAGGTACTGTATTGACAAAAAATCTAATCATAATGGGAGATCAGTTATCTTTTCTTTGGACAATTCCCATCTGGTGTTCTCATTTTAGGACAAACCATACAGCCCATTAGAGACCTTTGCAAAGGAGAAGGTGTGTGTCCTTGCGTGGAGGATGCCCAGGAATACTATCTTTGTCACGGCCAGAAGCTGGAAAGGAAAAGGCACTGGAGGTCCTCTGGCATCCATTGAGGCGTTACTTGCTGAGAACTGAAAAGAAAGTGAATTAAGGCAAATACTCCTATGACACTAGGACCTTGGAAGCTGGCTTTGGTACTGTGACGGCTTCTTCCCACTCTGTGATTTGTGGTGTGCTTAAGCACAGAACATGAGATTAATATTCCCTCAGAAAACACGGTTTCCTGACATAAAAAATAATTTTACTAACTGCTGAATTTCTGCTACAAATTTTTCTAGATAGCTCTATCTTACTTCTGAAAAATGAAGGAGGTAGTTAAATGTTTGGTAGATGGCAGTGAAATAAATTATCAAAAATCAGTTCTATCAAACATTTTTGAAAATAAACAAGGGAATTTTCCTAATGTTAGCTTCATTAATACTAAAATACTAAAAATTATACTAAAAGTATATGTCTTTTAAAGTTCATGTTTGTTGTTAAATCAAGCATGATCTGGAAAATTTCCCTGAGCTACCAAATGCACTAGAAAGTTTTAAAAAGTTCACTTACCAAAATTAAACATAACTTTTTCAGACTAGATTAATCAGCAAAATGTAATGAAATTTTTAAAAAGCAGTATCATTGTTAGTCTTTCTTGGTAGCTCAACTTTTCCTGTCTTCTAGTTATATTTTGTTATTGTCTTGATTTTCCTAGTTATTTATTCAAATATTAGTCTTGTGCCTGGTTGTAATATTTTTGTGTTGTGCCTCCTGAACTTACGGTGTTTTGTGCCTTGATTGAAATAGTCTTCTAGTTATATCCTAACATTACCCTTTTCTCTTATCTTTTTGTATTGTTTTTAATGAAGTGAGCACCAACTTGTCATACTTCCCTGTAAGAGGGTGATTTGCCTCTAATGAGCTAATTAGTCTGTTTCTAATTAGCCAGTTTGCTTCTCCATCAGTAAACAATTAGCATTCAGCCGCTTTTAAGTGCTAATGAGGTAATCAGCTGGGCGGGATACGCTCACATAGGTGCGCATGGGCAAATTGGAGCCACCTAACTTTCATGTGAAGTTAAGCTACTTAAGCCATTCCCACAGCGCTCGGGGTCCGCAAACGCGAGCTGAGCCCCTCAGTCGCCCTGCAGCACCCCGGGGTCCCGGGGCCGTGCGCAGGGGCAGGGAACGCAGCGCGCCCCGCGCTGTCCGCAGCGCTCAGCGCTGCCAAAGCCTCGGCACGGACCCCGCGGGGGGACCGGCAGCGAAAGAGCGAAACGCGCCCGCTGAGCACACACGGCAAACCCCGTAGCCCGCACAGACGGGGCCAGAGCGGGCTTTGCCCGGGAACCAGAGCTGTTTAAGGCAGTGCCCAGGGCCGCCTCTTGTCCCGTCGCGGTTTCGGGTCCCGGTCCTCGCCGCCGCTGTCGGCCCTGCCTGCCTCCCGACTGCTCTCAGTTCTTGCCCTTTTCGGCTGCTGTTCCTGCCACCACTGAGGACACGTCCTGCCTGCCTCACCTTCAGCCTGCAAACAGCTTCTCCCTGGTAGTGACAACCTTTCTTGCCTTTTTTTTTTTTTTTTTTAA
>VWZG01008848.1:0-22775 GCA_013396735.1 Grallaria varia
GGGTGTCATCTGTGTGCTTTGGGATCCTCAGTGTGTCACTCTGTGTTTCGGGGTCCTGGGTGTGTTTTGGGGTCCTAGGGATGTTTCAGAGTCCTGGGAGTGTTTTGGGGTCCCCGGGGGTATCTTGGGTGTGTTTCGGGGTCGGTGTCCCGAGTATGTTTCGGGGTCCTGGGAGTGTCACTGTGTGTTTTGGGGTCACAGGGGTGTCCTGGAGGTGTTGAGGGGTCCCGGAGGGGTCCCGGGGGTGTTCTGGGTGTATTTTGGTGTTCTAGGGGTGTTTTGGGGTCCTGGGTATATTTCAGAGTCATGGGGGTGTCCCGGGTTTGTTTCGAGGTCCCAGGGATGTCCTGGGTGTTTCAGGGTCCTGGGGGTGTTTCAGGGTCCTGTAGGTATCCCAGGAGTGTTTTGGGATTCCCGGGGTGTTTCGGGGTCCCAGGGCTGTCCTGGGTGTGTTTCAGGGTCATCAGGGTGTCCTGGGTGTGTTTTTAGGTCCTGGGGGTGTCCTGGGTGTATTTTGGGGTTCTAGGGGTGCTTCGGGGTCCTGGGTATACTTCAGAGTCGTGGGGGTGTCCCAGGTTTGTTTTGAGGTCCCTGGGATGTCTTGGGTGTTTCAGGGTCCTGGGAGTTTCCTGGGGGTGTTTCGGGGTCCTGGGGGTGTTTCGGGATCGCAGAGATATCCTGAGAGTGTTTCAGGATTCCGGGGATGTTTCGGGGTCCCAGGGATGACCTGGGTGTGTTTCAGGGTCATGAGGGTGTCACGAGGTTTTTTTGAGGTCCTGGGGGTGTCCCAGGTGTTTCAGGGTCGCAGGAGTGTCACAGTGTGTTTTGGGGTCTCAGGAATGTCAGGGGTGTCTTTTGGGGTCCTGGGGTGCCCCCTGCCCGCCCCTCCCCGCCGTGTCCCATGTTCAGTGTGCCCATGAAATGCTCAGCATTCTGTGGTGTCTGACAGGGCTGAGTCGTGGAATCGTGGAATGACGGAACTGCAGAACCACAGCCAGAGTGGGAGAGTCACGGAACTGCAGAATCACAGAACTGCAGAACCACAGAAGTGCAGAACCACAGAACTGCAGAATCACAGAACTGCAGAATCACAGAACTGCAGAACCACAGAACTGCAGAACCACAGAACTGCAGAATCACAGAACTGCAGAACCACAGAACTGCAGAAGTACAAAACTGCAGAACCACAGAACTGCAGAATCACAAAACTGCAGAAGTACAGAACTGCAGAACCACAGAACTGCAGAATCACAGGCTCAGAATCTCAGGCTCTCAGAAGTGTAGAATCGGTCACAGAGAGTGACAGAGTCACTGAGTCACTGGAATTACAGACTCAGCGAGTCACAGAGTGACAGGAGTGACTGGATCACAGAGGCACAGGCCATCAGAATGACAGTCATGGAATCACAGTCATGGAGCTGCAGAGTGACAAAATTGCAGAATCTCAGAAGTAAAGAATCTCAGAGTCACAGAGTTACAGAATCCCAGAATACTAGAATTATGGAATCACAGACTTGTGGAATCTCAGAATCACAGAACTGGAGAGTTGCAGAACCATGGAATCACAGAGTGACAGGATCACAGAATCATGGACTCTCAGACCCATGGAATCACAGAATCATGGAATCATGGACTCACAGACCCATAGAATCACAGACTCAGAATCACAGAATCAAGGAATCACAGAATCAGTGTCACAGAATTACAGAATCAGAGAGTCGTGAAAATATGGAATCACAAAATCGTGGAATCACAAAACCACAGAGTCACAGAATCCCAGAATCATGGAATCAACAGCATCACTGAATGACAGACTCACGGAATCATGGAATCACAGAGTCACCTACTCATGGAATCACACAGTTACAGAATCAAAAAAATCACAGACTCACAGAGCCACAGAATCACAGAATGGCAGAATCCCAATATTACAAAATCCCAGAATGGGTCAGATTGGAAGGGTCATCTGGTCCCACCTCTCTGCTCCAGCAGGGCCGTCCCAGAGCACACGGCACAGGATTGAGTCCAGACAGCTCTGGAATATCTCCAGTGAGGAGACTGTCCCCCGAGCAGAGCCTGGTCCATCACTGACCCCTCCCTGCAGGCACTGGCAGACATGGGGAGGGCCCGTCTCATCTCGGTGTCGACTCTGGAGGCTGGACAGCCCCAGCTCCCTCAGCCTTTGCTGGTCCCAGAGGTGCTCCAGTCCCTTCAGCATCTTTGTTACCATCCACTGGACCTGCTCCAGGACCTCCATGTCCCTGCTGTCCTGAGGAGCCCACAACTGGACACAGCACTCGTGAGGTAAAAGAACATCCCTATGTCTGTCTGTTCTTATGGCTGATGATTAAAAAGCGTAAAAAAAAAAGTCCTCCGATGCACACTCCCAATAGTGGGATCATCCTATTCCCCCCATTAATATCCAGCCTTCTCCATGGTCTTGCTAGACCCTTCTTGGGACATCTTTTTCCCCCTTCCCACAGTCCATGGCTGTCGTGAATCCCCCTGAGGGACCCCCACAGCAGCCTTAGAGCCCTGCGCCCTTCCAGCGCTAGATGGTAGCAAAGCGCCGAGATGGGGAAGGGAAAATCAGGCTGCGTTTTCCTGACAAAAGGCTGAAAATCCCGCCTGGTGATGTGCGGAGTGAGGAGCTGGACGTGGTGGGAGGGAGCAGGGGAGAGGAATGGGGTGTTGGAGGGGAGAGGGTGAGAGGAAGAGCGAGCTTTGGGGGATCTGAAAGCAGCTCTGGCGTCTCCAGGAAGGTTTGCTTGGCACCGTGTGGGGCGGGGGGGAGGAAACAGGTCTGAGTTTCAAGGGGAAAGGTTCAGACTGGGTGGACAGAGGAACTTTTTCATCACCAGACCAGCCAAGTGGAGCTCAGGGAAAGGTTCTTCCCCCAGAGAGTGGTGGGGCACTGAGCAGGCTCCCCAGGGAATGGGCACTTCCCAAGGCTGCCAGAGCTCCAGGAGTGTTTGGACAGCAGGACAGGGTGGGATTGTTGGGGTGTCTGTGCAGGGCCAGGATGATCTTTGCGGGTCCCTTCCCACTCAGGATATTCCATGACTCTCTAAATGTCAGAGTGTGTTGCCTACAGCAGTTGCGTCGTCTCCTCCTTTGGAGGGTTTGAAGACCCTCAGCCACCTGGGATGATCCCAGATCTGACCCTGCTTTGAGCAGGAGATTGGAGATCAGAGACCTCCTGGGGTCCCTGCCAGTCCAAATTCTGCTGTGGTCCTACAAAATGAGCTTGGAATCGTTCTATGAATCTCCAGGGGCTTCCAGAACCCACATGAGCTTTGGCTTCTGGAGACAGGGCATTCCAGAGCTGAATTACATCTCGTGTGGGGAACTTTGTGTGATTTGCCCTTTGTGTGGTTTTTGCTGTTAGCCAGAACCCTGCTGGTGCCGCCAGCTCCCAGATCTCCTTGCTGGTGGTGTCCTGGTTGACTTCTGGATTCTGATGGATCACAAATGTTCCTGTGAGCAGAGGGGAGGTGCTGTCTGGGTGAACCAGGGCTGCAGAGCGGGGAGAGAACAGGTGGTGAGGAAAAACAGGCCACCAAAGTTAAAAACCCACCACCAAATGACAGATAAAACTGAAGAGAGATGCTGGCAATGGCCGTGTGACCTGATCTTGGGATCAGTGGGCAGGTGAAAACGTTTCCTTGAAAACCTCTGGCTCTGGGGGCGATGAGAGGAATTTTGGTGATCACGCTCAGGCACGTGCCTGGGGACTGAAGGGCCAGGAGGGGTTTCAGGGAGGGAAGAGGGCCTGTGGAAGGAGCTGCAGGTTCCCATTTCCACTGGTTGGGTTGGTTTAAGGAGCAACCAGAGCCTGCTGTGGTGCCCCAGGTCAGTACGAGGGTGTGCGTCTGTCCCGCCTTCCTCCCCTTGCTGGGTGGCTTTGGCAGCATCCCACCAGATCCCATCATGGAACAGGTTGAAAATGGGATTTAAACAGTCTGCTCCCATTGCAACCTCCCACCTTCGGGGCTTTTTGGGAGAGCTGAACCCAGTTTCCTTCCTACAGGATGTGCTGGGAGTGCCCTGCAACGTCAGGACCTGCCTCTGCCTGTGGTTTTGCCTCCCCCGGGGGGGTCTCCCAAGCATCCCGTGCCAACCAACAGTTTGGAAAGGTTTGGAAATGGGTCGTGATTGGGATATGGGACGTTCCAGAACATCTCCCCGGACGTGCATCTTCTGCCATCACCTTTCTCATTCCCATTCCAGCAGCTGCTGTGCCGCAGGGGACATTCCAGGTGCAGTCAGGGGTTGTCCATGTGTCTGGCCATGCCCTGCCTTGGGCTGCCTTGGGAATTACAGCAATTCCTCCCTGTGAGTGATTTGGTGGAGCGCACAGCACAAGGAATTCATCCGCAGGGTGTTGCTGGGGATGGCAGGGAGCTCGGGACGGGCAGGACACCTGTGGTAGGCACAGAAGTGATGGGTCTGAACATGCCAGCGGGGATGAGGTGACTGACTCCAAAACGATTCCCGTATCCCTCTCCCTTCCTCCAAACAATCCCTCACACCCTGTCGCTGCCCCCTCACCTCAGCCTTACTTTACTGAGCTGTGTTCTCTCTTCATTATCAGCTTCATCCACCGATTACAGCAGCTTTTTATCTTGCGTTTGGCTCCTCTCCTTGGCTGCTTTCCCTTTGCCACGAGGTCTCTGTGCTCTTCCATAGCCACTCTCCCTCAGCCACTGCTGGGACTTCCCTCTCCAGATGTTCCTGCTTCCCTGGCAGCAGCTCACGTTCACTCATCTTCTATCTCACCACAACTCATCCCATCAACTCGAGTTCCGCATATTCCTTTCCCCAAGTTTCTGTTCCTTTAGCCCAGAAGAGCAATAATTAGGAAAACTCCAAACTCCAAATTCTGCCGTTGCTGCTGGCAAGGAACGCCGGGGAAACGCAGGTGGAGATTTTTGGGCAGGAATGGGGAGTAAAGCTTGAGTAAGAGGGCGGTTGGCATCTTTGGGTTCAGTGCCCACATCTGAGCCAGGCCATGGCCCAGGGCTGACGTTCTCATCTTGCTTGTGCCGGTGGAATTCAGCTGATTCATTGGCCCCTGGGCTTTAAAAGGTGCCCTGAGCTCTTCAATCAAAGGCTGGTGCTAAGGAAAGCTGTGCGGGCTCCGGGAACACCAAATGCACATCTGCGAGGAAGGGCGAAGGCACAACCACCTCCCTCTGCTCCGGCTGAGCAATTCCTTATCGGCAGGTCTGGAAACGCTACAAAGGTGGGGAAACAACCATCTGCCTGAGCAGATCTGCAGCCCGGGGCGCTGGGGCTGAGGTGGCTTCCAGCAGCTCACAGGGGATGGACACTCTCTCTGGGGGTTTGTTTGTGTCTCCATTTCAGATTCTGACCCATTTTGTGACCTCAGAAATGATGCAAAGTGCGTTTATTCTACATACAGTACATTACACATGATATGTTTTAAGTCCTTATGATTTTATTCTAATTAATAGGAGTTCCATCAAGGCATTGGGTAGGTCTGCAGTTATTTCAAGGATAATCTATTTGGCTTAACACGTTCTTGGACGTTCCTGTTTGTTATTTGACAGCATCAGAACTACAAGAACTTTATAAATCAGGGAAGGCTTAAGCTTTTAAATGTACAGCGAGCACTTAAGGTGCATGATCTGCTGCAGCAAAGGCACAGCGGGTGCGGTAATGTCCAGGACTCAGCTCCAGGAGCACTCAGATCCCGGGAACAGGATGATTCCAGAGAATGTGGTCACTGAGGAGAAAAGGAAAACCACTGCTGCGGGGTTACGTCATTTCCTTCAGTAGCTGTTTGCTGTTTGTGGATCAGCCTCTGCCTAATGGAGACCAAACAAAGAGCTGGAACAACTCCTTAGGAAGCCAAGGAAGGACCCACAGAGCAATTGGTTTAACTCCGGTTTTCTGGGTAAAAAAGGCTTGTGAGGAGAGATTTGCAATACCAGGGAATGATGCTGATGAATGTCTTGGATGGGATTTACCCCACCTTGCTTTAATTGCTCAAAAATTTGCTTTCTTAATCAAAATTCATTAGTCAACAGATAATCAACAGATCCTAAAATAGGTGAGATGGTTCTTCCCTGCAAGGTTTAGTGGTGAGCATGGTGGTGGGGCTGGGTTCGAAGTTGGACTTGATGATCTTAAAGGTCTTTTCTGACCTTAATGATGCTGTGATGCTGTGATGGGTAGTTGGCATTTCCTCTAGAATGTGAAATATTGAGGATTCATTGAGGAATGAGGTCACTGTGAGTCTCCCCAACACATGGAAACGTTCGGTTTTATCCCAGCTCTCTCCCTCTGGGATGTGAGCAGGCAATGATTTACCATGGCTGTGCATTCAGTCTCCTTATCCTTCAAAACTGCTCTTTGTTACATTTACTGGGAATTTCCCACATGGAAAAAAAGACCCACAGGAACACATGATTTACATTCTCCTAAAGGACAAGTGCCAGCTTCCCCCACAGAGCCTTCTGCTCCCATCCAGAGTGTGGGATTTGATTCCCTTCTCGCTAACATGAACGAAAAGATGGATTTGCCTTGTTCAATCTGAGGAAGAAACTCTGTTTCCAGCACAGCCCTGAATAGGTTTTTTCCTGGAGTGTTTTCCCTTTCCCAGCACAGCCCTGAATAGGTTTTCTCCTGGAGTGTTTTCCCTTTCTCAGCACAGCCCTGAATAGGTTTTTTCCTGGAGTGTTTTCCCTTTCCCAGCACAGCCCTGAATAGGTTTTTTCCTGGAGTGTTTTCCCTTTCTCCTGTGCTTTTCCCTTGCACAGTCTGGTGTTTTTCCACTGATTTTGCAGGAGCTGGAGGTCACAGCTGAAGGATCACGTTAGCAGTGGTGGGAAAGCACTCACTTTGTAGGGAGGGTGGAGTTTCCATCACTCCAATGGCTGGAAGTCATCCCTCGTCTTCCAGAATCCCCTCGGTGCTCGCAGAGCCAGACAACTCCTGAAATTCCCTTGCAAAGCATCCCAGAGCAGCTCGGGCTGTGGGATGCACCCCGAGATGTCCAAGGGATCCACAGGCAAGCTCACATGAGGTCTGGCATCCCTTAGCAAGGATCTTAGTAAGTGTCTCTATGGCCAGAACTCCAAGTGAGCGCTTCAGAGATGACACATCCAGAAGGAAAAGGGAATAAAGCACCAGCAACGGGAAAGCAGGTTGAGATCCCGAAGGCCAGCAGCAGCATTTTGTTTTCCCACTGCCAGGCGGGTAAATTCCTGTTCTGATGGATGGAGGATACTCCAGATCCTGCCTTACTCCGAGTCAGATCCTTGGCTGGACGCGGGGATGTGCCAGGGCTGAGCCTCGAACAGTGGAGATGCTGAAGGGGAAGAGAAATAATGTCAAAATCAGATTAAACCGCTCAGGGAATCCACATTGTAACCATATTTAGGTGATCAACCAATCCTGGGGATTTGGCTGGCGTTTAATGCCTCAAATGCCTTTACAAAGCCGGAGCACATGGGAAGGTTGTCTCCCTTCATCATCTCATTGGAGATAAAATAATCATCCATCAAAACACCTTTGCTTTTCCTGCCACTCCCTGGCGATCTGCAAACATTCCCTGGCAAAGCCCAGCTGGAGCGGGACCTAAAGCAGGTGAATTTACCTTGGGAAAAGCCTGGCAGAGTTCACGAAGGTCCGGGGGAGGTCACGGAAGGAATTAAGATGGGATTTGTCTCTCTCTGATATATAAAAAAACCCCACCATATTTTTCCTAGCAAATTGCCTCTAATCCAAATGCAATCCCTCGGGGATAATTCCCTCGGGATCGCTTCACTGCAGTGGTGTCTGTAGGCAGTTTGCGTCCCCGCTAATGCATTCCTGGGATCACTGCAGTGCTGTCTGTAGGCAGTTTGCTTCCCTGCTAATGCATTCCTGGGATCACTGCAGTGCTGTCTGTAGGCAGTTTGCTTCCCCGCTAATGCATTCCTGGGATCACTGCAGTGCTGTCTGTAGGCAGTTTGCTTCCCCGCTAATGCATTCCTGGGATCACTGCAGTGCTGTCTGTAGGCAGTTTGCTTCCCCGCTAATGCATTCCTGGGATCACTGCAGTGGTGTCTGCAGGTAGTTTGCTTCCCTGCTAATGCATTCCTGGGATCACTGCAGTGGTGTCTGTAGGCAGTTTGCGTCCCCGCTAATGCATTCCTGGGATCACTGCAGTGCTGTCTGTAGGCAGTTTGCTTCCCTGCTAATGCATTCCTGGGATCACTGCAGTGCTGTCTGTAGGTAGTTTGCTTCCCCGCTAATGCATTCCCGGGAAGCCACCACAGAGCTGCTGCCACACCAGCAGAATTCCCTGGATTGACCGGAAGGGCCAACCCCACATCCAAGGCCCAGAGCCTGCCCTTAACTCTTGATGGCTTGGCCCTAATCCAGAGTACAACATTCCCATGGCTCTGTCTGGGCTGTGGAATTCCAGGATGAGGATCCTATTGCATGGCTTTAGCACTGTGAGGGACTGTGACCCTCTGGCATGATCCTGATGGTTTCATGTCCTGCTTTCTCCATGGTGAAGTCTTTGTGTGTTTTTCTTAGGCCTCGTTCATGGAATCATTAAGGTTGGAAAACCTTTCATGGAGTTCAACCATCCCCCAGCACTGCCAAGGCCACCACTGCCCATGTCCCCAAGTGCCACATCCACATGGGTGTTAAATCCCTCCAGGGATGGGGACTCCACCCCTGCCCTGGGCAGCTGTGCCAGGGCTGGCCAGCCTTTTCCAGGAAGGAATTGTTCCCAGTATCCAGTCCTATATCCAATCCCATCTCACTCATCCCAGTGCTTCCCCCTGTGTATCATCCTTTGTGTTAAGATCCTTCCCTGCATCTCCCACAGAAGGATTTGTGATCACTCACTTCCTCCTCATGGAAGTTGGCCCATGGACCTGTTAAAAATGCAGGATGCCCAGGAGATCCACAGGGATGCTGGAGATCTCCATGTGCTCCATCATCTCCCTTCCAGACAGGGCCCCCAATAATTACTGGATAATTGTTGCCCTGTAGGAGGTCTGCTCACTCCACCTCTGGGATCTCCTTGAAAATCCTGCCAGTCTCCCATCAGAATCCCGTTTTCCCTTGTTCCCTCCAGGTTCTCCATCCACTGTCCTTCCTCCACAATTAAACATTCCCAGGGGTCACAGATTCCAGTCCTTGTGGTGACGCCCCACTTGTGACCCAAAACCTGCACAAATGTTGGTGCTTCCCTAGGGCTCCCAACAGACTTTCCCAGGGGGCCGCAGGCACCAAGGACCTTCAGGAGACACTGGGAGCACCACCATGAAGAGCTTCCCGAGCGAACCCCAGACCGAAATGGCACAAAATTGTTTTGGATTGTGTCATTCCACCTCCTTGTTTCCGGGATCAGCTGCTTTCTCAGCTGTCATTGAACTCTGCCTGGAGTTCATCGCTTTCTGCTGGAATTTGCTGAATGTTCTGGTTCCAGCCCAACCACTCTGGCCCCTCTGGGCTTGGATCCAGGACCTGGCAGAGTCCATGGCCTTTGGATCCACAGTCACATCTTTTGCTCTGCCAGTGAGTGCTGGTGAGTTAAACCCAAGTGGAGCCCGTGCCAATGCTCATTCCAAGATGACAGTGGTGTCAGGTGGATTTGGGAAGTGCTGGATGTGACAACTCTGGCCGTATGTCCTCTTCTGAGGCAGCAGATCCCTGTCATCTGCATTCCCACCATCCCATACACTGCCAGTGTCACCTCCTTCCCTTTGTGCCCCAAAATGTAACAGTTCTGCTCGTGACAAGGACAGTGGGATTGGAATGCAAGGTCCTGCACCAGGAGATCCCAAGCTCAAACACGGGCTGGAGGATGAAGGGATGGAAAGCAGCCCTGAGGAGAAGGACCTGGGCTTGATGGTGGATGAAAAGCTCAACATGCCCCATCCATGTGCTCTCCCAGCCCCGGAACCCCCCGTGCCCTGGGCTGATCCCACAGCAGGGCAGGGGCGGATTCTGCCCCTCTGCCCCCTCAGGTGACACCCCACCTGGAATTCTGAATCCAGCCCTGAGGAACAACAACACAAGGACGTGGAGCTGCTGGAGAGAGTCCAGAGGAGGCCCTGGAGATGCTTCGAGGGCTGGAGCCCCTCTGCTCTGGAGCCAGGCTGGGAGAGCTGGGGGAGTTCACCTGGAGAAGGGAAGGATCCAGGGAGACCTGAGAGCCCCTGTGAGTGGAGAGGAGCTGGGCTGGAATTCCTAGGGAAGCTGTGGCTGCCCCTGGATCCCTAGAAGTGTCCAAGGCCAGGTTGGACAGGGCTTGGATCAGCCTGGGATAGTGGAAGATGTCTCTGCCCACGGCAGGGGGTGGCACTGGATGGGCTTTAAATTTCCCTCCCACACCTGGATCCATGAGGACACCTGGAGAAGGGAAGGATCCAGGGAGACCTAAGTGTCCCTTCCAGGGCCTGAAGGGGCTCCAGGAGAGCTGGAGAGGGACTTGGGACAAGGGCTGGAGGGACAGGACACAGGGAATGGCTTCCCAGTGCCAGAGGGCAGGGAGAGATGGGACAGTGGGAAGGAATTGCTGGCTGGGAGGGTGTGGCTGGGCTGGGCTGTGGCTGCCCCTGGATTCCCTGGGAGTGTCCAAGGCTGAGCTGGATTCCCTTGGAGCGACCTGGGATAGTGGAAGGAACAAGATGAGCTTTAAGGTCCCTTTCCACCCAAACTATTCCATAATTCCATAATCTGGATACCGTCAGTCTCTAGAACAGCCCTTCCACGGGACAAGACATCTTACTAACATGGAGATCTGCTGTTCATCCCGGTGACTCCTTCCCTTCCTGCCCCACGTGCCTTTGGCCCCGGAGCCCGGACGGGTGCCGGCCGTATCCCGGCATTCCACCGGGAGCTCCGGGCCAGGGCCTTTGCTGCTGCCCCGGGGGGCACGTTCCCAGTTGGCAGACGAGCGGCCCAGCAGGGACGAACTGGTGGCTTTGGGACAAACCCGGCATCTGCAGGGAGTGATATCTGGGAAGAGAAGACAACATCGACATCCCAACAGTGTCAGAGGGACGGAAAAGCTTGGAATCCACTGAGGAATTCTATGCATTCTATACATTTCATTCCTAAATGATCCCCCTGAATGGTACAAGCACAATGTGCTTGCTTTGCTGGTTTATTTGTTTTTTTACCTGTGCTGTGGGGTGAGTTTACCTTAAGGACAAAAGGACCCCATTAGAAATTGATGGCAGGAAAGCTAAACCCACATTAATTAATTCTCCCCATCAATTGATATGTTAATGCCCAAATCCTCCCCCTGTGCATGTGGCTGTGACCGATCCCAGCCCCACTTGGTGTTCGAAGCCTCTCAGCACGAAGGATGGGGTTTATTTAACAGGAGCTGTGTAAAAATTAAGCGAAACAAACCAACCAACCCTCCAAAAACCCCTTAAACAACAGAGTTTGCTCCTTGAGAGAGACCCCAAAGATTCAAAGGGGGGCTTTTTTTGGACCGATACGAATAGTGAACAAATATTATCATGTGGAGTCAATAAAATTCAAACTCAGGTTTGCAGAATATAAATGGATATGGGTGCTGAGAGCCCTGAATCTTCATGGGGGCTGCACCTGTCCCCTAGAAATGTGATTTTTTTTACTCCGAACACCAGTTCTCCCCCCACTGCAGAGACATGGGGGGTTCACGTGAGACCCTAGGGAGGAGCGTGGCCCTTCATTCATTCACAGAGCCAATTAACTTAATTCATCGTAATTTACTATTTATTGCAATTGAGCTAATTGACTTTAATTTATTCTAAATGAAGTGGGAGCCTGGTCACATTTTGTGCTACGCTTTATTAGTGATTCCTAATAAACTCCAAAACCTTCCGGGCTGACTAGAGGAGAACTGATTCACGCCATGCAAATGTGGAGCCACTGGATGGAATTGCAGGGCTTGGGTCATCACCCTAATTAGGTGTTTGTTCTCTTTTGGTGTGTTGTTGCCTCCTGAGCTGGGAGCTCCATCTAATAACCCTTTTTTCATCTTCATTGTTGCCTGTAATATACTTTAGTCTCACTTACTTTCTGCCCTTGAATCACTGATCTATTTAAGGGCTTCGTTTTCCTTTGACTTGATGCTTGCCTGCCTTGGGCACTTTTTCTTTCATCATGGTCTATTTTTCTTCTAAGGATTTACTGAAAGACTTGCACATTAAGCCTCTTTATTTTGACTTGATTAAATGAGAGCCTTTTCAAAGGTCTTCATTTCAACGAGGTTGCCCAATGCTACCTTAATAACAAATGGAAATTAATTCTGGATTATTCCTGGCGAATTAATATTTATATATATTTTTCTGTGCATCAGCCTGGTGTAACCTTGGCTTTATTGTCTTGTAGTGCTGCAGTCATTAATGGCTGGCGTAGAGTTGGCTTTATGTGGGAATAAAAAGCGCAGTGGACAGCTCTAAAATCAGGAGGGACTTCCAACCAAGGTGCTCAGGTTAATTAACTTTGAAGGACACATAACTTTGCTAAAATCCGGGGGGAAAAAATCAAATTCACTTATTTTAGGCCTGAATGGAGATACTTTCACTTCAGGACTGCCGATAAAGTGTGCAAGGGGAAGCTGAGCCCCTCTAAGGGCTACACAGAGAGTGGCAACTGTAAGACATGGGCTGAATAATTATAATTACTGTTATTATTTATATCACTTCAACAGCGTCTGAAACAATTTCCTGGCAAACAGGCTGGATTTGGGTCAGGAAAAGTCTCCCCACCCCAGGAGACAAAGCCTCTGTTTTATGCCAACCTGCTTTAGCTCATCTCCCCTGGCTTTCATGGACACACATTCCCAGCTCTGCTTCCAGAACCATCCGACACACTCGCGAGCGTGCCCTCCTTCTGGGGCTTCCTCGTTGCCGTATCTACAAAACCCACGGAGCTTTCCGGAAGCCCAACTTCCCAAGGCTCCTTTGGTGGGATGGACGATGCCCTGTTTTCGCCAGCTGGGAGCACAATGAACCCTCAGTGTCAGACCTTTGCTCAGGCTCAGCTCTCAGACAACAAACGACCATCTGGCTCCAGCCATCCAAAGTTGTGGGCAAAGAAGGGAAGCTTTGGGAAGAGCTTGGAGTGTCCTGAGGGAATTGTGCCAGCGTTTTGTGGGAAGCATGGAAATGGACACTGAGCAGAGGGAGGAGGGGCAGAGAACGAGGTCATTGTCCCTGCACACACAGTCACTGTCCTTTTCCCACCCACGGCAGAGCTCCTGGGATTATCAGCGTTTACAAAGTTTTCCTCAGTTTCCCATTTGAAATAACATGGCTTGATGGTCAAGGACCTGCAGATGGGCTGGGAGCTGAGAATACCAGACCTGTGAGTGTTGTGTGCTGGGAATATCAGGCATGTGAATATTGTGTGCTGGGAATACCAGACCTGTGTGTTGTGTGCTGGGAATATCAGACATGTGAGTGTTGTGTGCTGGGAATATCAGACCTGTGAGTGTTGTGTGCTGGGATCCTGTTCCTTTACAGCAGAAATGTTGCTCTTAGAGCATTTCCACCCCTTATATCCATGATTTTGTGCTCATCCTGTGCTTTTCAGCATTCTCTCCGGGAGCCCAGAGACACCAGGAGACACACTCAGACTCACTGCTTTGAATTCCCTCATTCTGTCCCATGGGATTTGGATGTGGAAAGGGAACAAACACCTTCTGAGGTGCTTATGGACCTGCCTGAGTTCCCCCAAACACAGCCTGGGAGTCTGGGTTTGACTCCTGGTATTGGAAAAATGTGGCAACTGGGCATATTCCAGTGCCATTCCCTTGATTTGCACACTGGAATATTCCTGTGCTGACGCTTCACTGTATTGACATGTTACTCCTGATATTGGAAAAATGTGGCAAAGGGCCATATTCCAGTGCCATTCCCTTGATTTGCACCCTGGAATATTCCTGTGCTGACACTTCACTGTATTGACATGTTACTCCTGATATTGGAAAAATGTGGCAAAGGGCCATATTCCAGTGCCATGCCCTTAATTTGCACCCTGGAATATTCCTGTTCTGACACTTAATTGTACTGCCTTTATTCATAGGTGCATATAAATGTCTGAATTGATAAATTTATGTCCATCTACAAACCTGGCTGAGTTCCAGGAGTGCTTGGACAGTGCTCTCAGGAACGTGGTGGGATTCTGGGAATGGCCCATGCTGGGAGTCGGACTCGGTGATCCTGATGGGTCCCTCCCAACTCAGGATATTCTATAATTCTCCAATTTTACATCAAGAGCACATCCCTAAGTGAAAACGGGGAGTTGGACCGTTCCTGAGTGTGTGTGAGAGGGACCCAGTCGACCCAATTCCAGGCTGGAGATACTTGCCAGGGATTTTTCCTTGCGGAGCTGGTGGGATCCACGTGCCGCCCTCCTTTTCCTCTCGGCCGCCTGTCGGCTCAGGTCCGGGGTCTGCCCTCCTCCCTTCCTCCTCCTGCAGAGTCCAACAGAACAGGATTAGGAAATGCTGGTGAGTCGCTTCCCTGGGATTCAGAAGAAGAAAATCTCCCCAAAAAGATGTGGTTTAAGATAACACATTTTATCTCACCTGGGGCAGCCCAAGGGAGCACAAATCAGATACCTGTGCTCAGAGAAGGCTTATTTTGATTTATGATAGGCTGTTTTTTAAGTTATGACAACTTCCTAGCACTCAAAACATGCCTGTAGCTCCAGACTTGCTGCTTTAGGCTAAATCCAGATAACACATTACAGAAGCTTGGGGAAATCCGCACTAACGAAGTTTAACTAAATCAATTTGTGAGTTTCCAGTGAAGTGCAGTCAAACAGGCTGGGGCACTGCCCCTCCAACAAGGTGTTCAGGGTCTGGTTTTATAGCCAAATGCTTCTAGATATAAAATCAGAGAATCATGGAATATGTGAGTTGGGAGGGACCCATCAGGATCATCGAGTCCAACTCCTGGCCCTGCACGGGCCATTCCCGGAATCCCACCACGTCCCTGAGAGCACTGTCCAAGCACTCCTGGAACTCAGCCAGGTTTGTAGATAAACATAAATTTATCCATTCAGACATTTATATGCACCTATTAATAAAGTAAGTACAAATAAGTGTCAGAACAGGAATATTCCAGGGTGCAAATTAAGGGCATGGCACTGGAATATGGCCCTTTGCCACATTTTTCCAGTATCAGGAGTAACATGTCAATACAGTGAAGTGTCAGCACAGGAATATTCCAGGGTGCAAATCAAGGGAATGGCACTGGAATATGCCCAGTTGCCACATTTTCCCAGTACCAGGAGTCAAACCCAGACTCCCAGGCTGTGTTTTGAGGAACTCAGGCAGGTCCATAAGCACCTCAGAAGGTGTTTGTTCCCTTTCCACATCCAAATCCCGTGGGACAGAATGAGGGAATTCAAAGCAGTGAGTCTGAGTGTGTCTCCTGGTGTCTCTGGGCTCCCGGAGGGAATGCTGAAAGGCACAGGATGAGCACAAAATCATGGACATAAGGGGTGGAAATGCTCTAAGAGCAACATTTCTGCTGTAAAGGAACAGGATCCCAGCACACAACACTCACAGGTCTGGTATTCCCATCACACAACATGCACATGTCTGATATTCCCAGCACACAACACAGGTCTGGTATTCCCAGCACACAACACATGTCTGGTATTCCCAGCACACAACACTCACAGGTCTGGTATTCCCAGCTCCCAGCCCAGCTGCAGGTCCACAACCATTGAGCCACATAAATCCAAATAGGAAATTGAGGAAAACTGCAATCTGTTTATAACCACAAATCAAGGGAGACATTCCCTTCCCAAATATCCGAACTGGGAATGAACTGGGCATCTTGGTGGACCTGGCAGTGGTTGGTTTGAGTCTGGACTCGATCCTAGGGGTGTTCCTACCCTGAATGATGCCGTGACCTTTGGATAGGACAGAGAGCTGGCCTGTAAATGAATATTAACCTCTACTGCTGCATTCCAATGTCCATCCCTGTGCTGTGAGTCCCATTTCCAGGAAAATTGAGGCAGCGAGGATGAGTTTCTCCGGGGCATCAGAGCCAGGATGAGGATGGCAGGTCTCTCACTCCCAGTGCCGACCTCGGTGTTTCTCCTCCCCCACCGTTTTCCTCCCTCGAGGAACGTTTTTCATTCCCACAATCCCAGCAGGAGCAGAGAACTGGGCTGGCTATTCAGGAGCAGGGAAAGCACGAAGAGCCAAGCGCTGGGATTCCGAGGGACAGGGACACACCACGTCCTTCTCACGCGAGCGAGCCCCTCTTTGTCAGGGCCGCTGACAGAACAATTACTGAAAGTAATTATTTTCTCATTGGGTAAACACTCCTGGACAATATGCAACTGTTTTTTAGAGCCAGCCTGCGTCCATAAATTATCCCCCTGAATTAGCGCTGCCTTCCAGAAGCCCCGAGCTGGCTGGGAGAGGGGGAGGAAGGAGGTTGAATTTGGGCTGAGCTGTCGTCATGAGAAGTAGCAGGGCCCTTTCTTGAGGCACAAGGGCCACGATGCTGGCAGGGATCCAGTGCGGGGCTGGAATCGGAATTCATTATTCATGATGAAGTGGGAGGCAAGCCTTTTGATTTATCGGCAGCATGAACACCAGATGCCTCCCAGCAGAACTGGAACACTCACAGACTGAAAGGCCTCTCCTGGTCCTTTGTAGGCAGATCAGAGTCCCACAGAAAAATCTCCTACCTGGGTTCCACACTTCCCATAAAAATCTCTCACTTCCCCTTCGCAATATTTCTTTGTGCCCAAAGAGACAAATCCTTGCTGATCTCCAGGGGTTGGGGTTTTTTTTTGGGTATAACAAAATCTACTGGAACAATCCAGGCAGCAAACAAACCAGACCTACCAGAAATCATCCCCATGATAAATTGCAACACCGATAGTCAGGCCATAATTCTGCTGAGGGATTTTGATAAGCCCTTCCAGGCAATTTGTAATTCAAGCCCCAGCTGTGTCTCTCGTCTCTCACCTCACCACTCCCTGGGCTGCGCGTCTGAGCCTTGCTGCCCTCCTTTTCGCTGCTCACAGCTTTTCCCACACTAAGCTTTTCCCAGCTAAACCAAACAACCTCCCTGGGAACACGCTCAGGGATCTGTGTCCCAACTCCTTCGCTCTGTGGTGCTGTTTGTCACCAAGCGCCACTCAGACCTTAGAGGGCGAGCTCGTGCCTTTCCGAGCAGGGAGACAAGAAATCCATCAGAAATTAAAAAAATGCGGGTTTCGATTACCACCCAGATTGCAAACGAACACCAGTAGGAGATAATGAATCATCTCAAAAGGCCAACGAAGAAACAAATGACAAATCTTTGTCACCCCGGGTGATTTTTCACACAGGCAGATGGTGTAGGACGAGGGGGAACAGTTTTTAAACTAAAAGAGGAGAGATTTAGATATTGGGGAGGAATTGGTGGCTGGGAGAGTGGGGAGGGGCTGGGCTGGAATTCCCAGGGAAGCTGTGGATGCCCCTGGATCCCTGGAAGTGTCCAAGGCCAGGTTGGACGGGCCTTGGAGCAACCTGGGCTGGTGGAAGGTGTCCCTGCCTATGGCAGGGGATGGAACTGGATAGGCTTTAAAATCCCTTCCCACACCAGATTCACAGAGACAGAGAAGGATCCAGGGAGCCCTTGGAGCAAATTCCAGAGCCTGAAGGGGCTCCAGGAGAGCTGGAGGGGGACTGGGGACAAGGCATGGAGGACAGGACACAGGGAATGGCTTTCCACTGCCAGAGGGCAGGGTTAGATGGGAGATTGGGAAGGGCTTCCTGACTGGGAGGGTGAGGAGGGGCTGGGCTGGAATTCCCAGAGAAACTGTGGCTGCCCCTGGATCCTTGGAAGTGTCCAAGGCCAGGTTGGAGCACCCTGGGCTAGTGGAAGGTGTCCCTGCCCATGGCAGGGGGAGAAACCGGATGGGTTTTAAGGTCCCTTCCCACACCAACTAGTCTGGGATTCCATGAACTCTGACATTGAAATGACAATATTCCAGCGTGGACACCCTGAACTGCTGCATGGCAGAGCCCTGCCCTGTCTTTGAGGTCAAGTGCAGAGGGACTTGGAGCTCAGACGAGATTTTTACCCAGGTCCAAAGAGTTACGAAAAACTCAATTTTTTCATTACCTCTTAAATTCTATGAAATTCACCCTGGAATTAGGCAGATTAACTTTGCTCCAAAGCAGCAGCAGCCGATGACTGGTCTCCCACGTTGCTTTGATGGTGGCGTCAGGAATTCCTTTGATGTGATCCATGTTTATGCGCAAAGAGTTCTCTCCAAGTCCAGTGTTCCCGGGCGCAGCAGAACTCCAATGGTTTGCTGGGCCTACAAAGTGCTCCCTCCTGTCATTCTTTCTCTGCCACCACTTTGTCCTTCTGCTGCTTCCCTGCCAGTCCTGCCACGTCCTCTCTCACGCTCTCCTGACCTCAAGAAACACCCATCCCTTTCCATATTCGCTCAGGCTGTGGCAAATCCCATTTCCTCTCCCAGTCTCCCTTTGGCAAACCTCGGGAAATTGCCTCGATTGTTTCAGTGTCTCGTTTGACCCTGATTTCGTTACCCCTGACGTCCATTTTCATACCAGGAGCAGTTGTTGCGCCCTTGAGCTCCGAGAATCCATCAAATCTGAGGAACAAACTGCACCTGACACAGCCCGTGGGGGCCGGAGATTTTTATCTCTGCTTTGTCTTCTACCTCGGCCAGGCGGGGTCTGCCTGAGCCCGGAGCTGGATGCACTGGGGTGGATCATCCTACACAGCATTCCTGGGAGATTCCAAGCTCCACCAGCTAGACCTGGACAGCGTTGGGGTTCACCAGTGGTTCCAAACAAGACTTGGCACCCCGTAGGGATGCTCTGCCCCCATTGTGCCGTTGAGAGGTCACCGAGACCTGCCCAAAACACCCCTTGTGCTGCCATCTCCACCCAAACCTGACCCTGAGGGACACTCAAGTGTCTCGCTGCTCCTGCTGCAGAGAGAGAGGTGGTGAAGGCCTGACCTCTGTCATCTGCCAAGAAACAAAGGGTGGACGACACCCTAAAGAGCCTGCCTGGGAGGATTTCTGGGAAGGGATGGCAGAGGGGACTCAGCCGGCGATATATCCATGGAAAAGAAGCACCAGGACACCAGGATGCGAGCGGGAAGCTGGCGCAGCACCTGAAACGTTGCACCTGCACCGCTGAATAGTCACCACAGAGGGGCCCACGCAGCAGCAATTACCTCCAGCTTAAGTGATATTAAAGGCAGATCCTCGATAAATGCGCCAATCTCGCGGAATTCCTGTCTCTCCTTGCAATAATCCTCAGTAATTGGGGATAAACACCAGATTTGCTGGAACGTTGCACAAATGGAGAGGGGCTCAGCTCGTGCTCAGGAGAAGAACACACCGAACGTGTTGGCTGGGTTGTTACTGCCCCAGAGTTGTTTGCTTCAGGTTCTCAGCTGCATCTGCAGCTTCACGCCGGGAAAAGGGACTTTTAAACCCTTCCAATGAGGTTTGTCCCACTTTTTTTCACGGCCCACACAGGAGAACCCTAAACCTCACCGTAACCTTTGGGAGCAACACGTTTAAGGCAGGGAAAGTGCTCAGAAAGGTTTGGAAAAACTGGGAAATGACATCAGGACCTTTGTTTGGCAACAAGAAGGAGTTTGGGCCAAATATTTAGTCAAAAGCCTCAAAGAACTCAGCCCCAAAGTGGTGCCGGAGTTTGGAAACACCCCCTAGAAAAGAGGGTGAGGTGGAAACTGGGAGGCTCTTTGAAGTAGGGCAATACCCAAGGACCGGGGGACGCGGATTAAGAAGTGATTCATACAAGGCTTTTTGCGCCGGCACTGGGAACTCCATGGAACACCCCGGAGGAGCGGTGGGTCCGGCGAAGTTAATCGCGTTGGGAAAGAGCCGCGCAGCAGCTCGACTGCCAAACAATCCCTCGCTGGGGTAATTCACGGCCCGATTGTTCCTGGGCACAGGGATGGTCTTGGCTCTATCGGTTATTTGCTTTAATCCGAGCCGGGCGCCGAACCGGTTGGTTCCCAAGGTTTTTGTTGGCACAGCAGGGAGGAATCTCCTCCTCCCTGCACGTTCACCGCGGTGAGTCCGTGCCGTCCTCTCCACAGGGCTTCCCACAGGAGCCAGGCGATGGTCAGGCTGGTCCCCGGGCTCAGATTCCCCCTGGGCAGTGTTGCCGTTTCCCATCAGCTGGACTGGGGTGACTGCCCTGAGCCCGTGAAACCTCAGGGGTGGCACTAAAAGGGACTTGGGTAAACACATCCCACAGTTGACTCTAGCAGCCTCCTCCTGCTGCTTGTTGATGCACAGAAACGTGACCACAGAGCTAAGATTTGGGAAACCTGTGATGCAAAGGAACATGTGGGGCTGTCCTAACACAGATCGACGCTCCTTTTGGGGTGGGAATGCCTTTCTTTTCCCAGTGGCTGACCAGGGAATCCCGGGAGCCCAGGAACTAGCGGGTCTAGGTAGTCTATCCCAGGCAGTGTAGGCACAATCACCATTCATTATTCGAATGTCCTACAGTTCACACACCTCTGTCGCCCGCCCTCCAGTTCAATCCCCCGAACCTCTTTTCAGCCAGAAGGCCTGTGGAGTGATGGAATCACATTTTATCCCAATTAATTCATTCCTCTGTGCAAAACTTGCAGAATCCCCTCAGGTTTGCAGCTCTGTTTAAAAGCTCTTCAACAAACTCTTGCCCCAGTTCCACCCATCACACCCCCCAGGACTTACAGCTTGAAAGGACATGGAGCACCACAGCTTCAACCATGACTGGACCCACGCCCATCCCCAAAAACAGCCAAAAGAGCCGGAAAACGGGTTTGCAGCCGGGCTGCTGAGCTTCCAGGCTCACACGAGGGGCAAGGCTACAAAGGACACAGGACATCCCGTGGCCCCGGAGGAAGCAGAGGGGTTGGAGCTCTTACGCCTGTATCGCCTGCTCGATGGGGTCATGGTTGTCCAGGTAGTTGTAGCGGACGGTGTCCATGGGATGCCTGTCAGATGAGCGCCAAGGGGGCAGCTCTCTCTTCTCCTTGGCTGTCCTCTGTCCTGGCTCGGGAGGTTTGGCCTCTGGGGTGTCACTTCTGATGGGCTGCACGTCGATCACTACGAACTCCTCCTTGGAAGGAGGCTGGTAAGAGGTTGGAAGAGGAGAATCAGTTGTAGGCCGTAATGAAAGTTAGCTTAACTTTACTTTAGACTTACAATAATTGGGAATTCACTTAGCATTGGTTTTCCCAAGCTCCACTGAGGACTGTGGACAGAAAGAGACCCCCTGACAGTGCCTGTCCCATATCCCATAATCCCTACTAGGATGAGCTGAGCTGCTGTGGAGATGCACTGACTTCTCCCTGTTGACTACAGAGGGATTTTGCTTAAAATTACAGGGCTGAGTTTTGAATTCAGGGCAGAGGAATCCCCAAAATACACTGAGGCAGAGGGGTTAGGAACCAGACTACCCAGTTTCCCCCACCCCAGAGGTGGTGGACGTGTACCTTGGGCCCGGTGATCCGCAGCTCTTTCACCATCTCAATGTAATGTCTCTTCCAGATTCCTTGCTCGAAGGGCGTCGGAGAGAAGTTGATGTACCAGCCAAAGCGCAGGCACTTCAGCATCCAGAGCTGATCCAGTTCTGACAGGTGCTTCCAGTACCAGCTCACCTGGGAATGAACACCCAGTAAGTTAAAAACCGGGGGGTTTCAAGTGTCAAAGAAATCTGGGAACACAATTCCCCCGTGTCCTTAAACCAGTTCAGTTCCTCAGCACTGTTAAGGCTTCATTTAAACCTTTTGGTGAAACCATTGAAACCTTTGATTAAAACCATTTAAACCTTCAAGGTCTTCGTGACATGGGGCCCTCCCAACTCAGGATATTCCATAATTCTAAGTAATTTCCTGGCCTATGAATGGATAGTCTGAGTTGGCGAAAGATATTGGAGCAAGGTTTAGCCGAGCTGAGATTTTGATATATTCTTGATCTTATATGGAATATTATGTAAGTGCAGTAATAATGTCACCGGTACCTGAACTTGCTCATCCAGAACCACTTGGGGCATCACCCCACAGCACTTTGGTTCATGCAAACACATTTTTGGAGTCTCGGCCACCGTGCTCCAAATCCCACCTGTAACTTCTCAGCTTCTCCTCTTGACCCTGGAGCATTTTAAAGGGCCTGTTTTTCTTAAAGCGCCGTGTGTGGCTCTTTGCAAGAGCACAAAGCGATACTTTTCTAAGAATTGAGGACTCTGCACACACTGCAAGGTACTTTGGAGGAGTGTGATGTCCAGAAGGCACCAGGTTTCCTCTTCGGGAATAACCAGGCTTGAAAGTGCCCCATTTTAAGTGCTTTTAGGATCTAAAATTACTCTGCACTTCCACGAACCTTGGCTGCAAGTCTGGCTTAATTTAGGATGTGAGGAACAAGCATCACTCAGCATTGCAGCAGCCACCAAGCCAGGCCCCTTTGTGTTCTGAGGAGCAGCACTGGTGTGTCTTCACCAAAAACCAGAAGGTTCTTGTGGTTTTAACTCCCCCAAACATCGCATGTGGGGCTTTTTCACCTGCGCGCAGCGACAGAGGCTCTGTGGGTCCAGGAAGGAGAAGATGTACAAGGAAAGCACCCGGGGAAGCCTCGTGGTGAAATCCACGGCCTCGGTGGGCACTCGGTCCTGGAGCTGCCTGGCACAGAACTTCTGCTGGGAAAGGGAGCAGCGTTCCAGCAGGTCCGCCAGGATCCTCCTCCTCTGCCCATCCGTCCACTTGTCAAACTGCCAA
>VWZG01008848.1:22806-38420 GCA_013396735.1 Grallaria varia
AAAAGGGAGTTTCAGGGTCAGGGAAACCAGAGGAGCAGCTTCCGAAAAGAGAGCACGCGTTTGGAAGGCAGGGAAAGTGCACAGGCAGCAGCTTGTGGTGACTCAGCCGGGAGCGAAGGGACTGGGAACAAACGCAGAGGCTGCAGGAAAAGGAGCTCCGAAGCCACATCACATGGGATTTATAACCCTCAAAGCACCTGGGATGGCCCAGGCCAGGGCTCGCTCTTGCTCACGGGACTCTTTGCTCCTGGGACCGGCTCCCTGATTCGTGCAAAGGAGAAGACTCACATGGGTGTTCACAGGAGCAGCTCCCAAATCCCGAGCTCGTTGCTGGTTCCTTGTCTCTCCTGACACTTCCGTGGCCCCCACTGGTGCGATATCCCAGCGCCTCATGACTTCTGAAGTGTTTGTTTGTCACAGTCCCACCACGCAGGAGAGAAATCGGAGCAAAGAGAAACCAAAGGAGCTGCTCGTGTGTCACCAGGAAAACCTGCAGTGCTGATAATCCCAGAATTCCAGGATGGGTCAGGCTGGAAGGGACCACAGTGGGTCATCTGCTCCAACCTCTCTGCTCCAGCAGGGCCGTCCCAGAGCATCGTGTCTGGATGGTTCAGGCTCATGTCCACATAGATCGGGGTTGTGTCCAGATGGTTCGGGGTCATGTCCAGATGATTCAAGGTTGTGTCCAGATGGCTCAGGGTCATGTCCACATGGTACGGGGTCGTGTCCACCTGGTCTGAGGTCGTGTCCACATGGTTCGGGGTAGTGTCCACATGATTTGAGGTCGTGTCCACATGGTTCAGGGTCATGTCCAGATGGGTCAGGGTCGTGTCCAGATGGTTCAGAGTCGTGTCCAGATGGTTCAGGGTCATGTCCACATCCAGCTCACCAAGATTTTCACAGCATTTCCACGGCAGGTGCCTGAAGAGGAGGATAAGCCAGCAGTGGAGGAACCTGAGGAGCAGCGGTGGCTTTGCTGCGGTGACACCAGTGGGGCAGAGCTGTGCCAACACCGTGGTGGCGGTGGCTGGCATGTCACCGGTGTTGATGGTGGGGCATGGAAAGGACCCTGTCAGCAGGAATCTCCTGGGAGCAGCCTGACCTCATCCCCACAATCGCTGTGATCTGCCTCCGAACCTGCCAGGGCAGTCCCGGCTCTGAGGGCAGTGCACAGTGCCAGGAGCAGCAGGAATTCCCGGTGGGAAGTGCAGGCAGAAGGGTGGCAGGGGTGAAAGGTGGGCTTTGGACAAGTCCTCATCCTATTCACAAGAGCTATTTACAAGGGTGGGTTTACACTGACAGAGCATGATCAGCACATGGGGTGGTGGCTTCCAGCTTCCCTCCTGCCCATCTTGCTGGGAAATCCAGCTGCTTGGTCCTCCAAATATCAGAAGGATGTGGAGCTGCTGGAGAGAGTCCAGAGGAGGCCCCAGAGATGCTGCGAGGGCTGGAGCCCCTCTGCTCTGGAGCCAGGCTGGGAAAACTGAGAATGTCCAACCTGGAGAAGGGAAGGATCCAGGGAGACCTGAGAGCCCCTTCCAGGCCCCAAAGGGGCTCCAGGAGTGCTGGAGAGGGACTGGGGACAAGGGATGGAGGGACAGGACACAGGGAATGGCTTCCCAGTGCCAGAGGGCAGGGAGAGATGGGATATTGGGAAGGGATTCCTGGCTGGGAGGGTGGGGAGGGACTGGGCTGGAATTCCCAGAGGAGCTGTGGCTGCCCCTGGATCCCTGGAAGTGTCCAAGGCCAGGTTGGAGACTCCTGGGCTAGTGGAAGGTGTCGGAGTTGGAACTGGATGAGCTTTGAAGTCCCTTCCAACCCAAACCATTCTGGGACTCGATGACTCTCCTCCCTTGCACAGCAGGAGCAGCTTTGACCCAAACTCCCCTTCTTTTCAAAGGGAAAACTGTCCTCTTTGGGGAATTCCCCTCCTTAGGGAATGCTGCTTTTTCCTGCTTCCTTCCTTCTCCCAGGCCGGCCACCCCCAAACCACATTCCCTGTTTTCACGGGGCTCTTTCCTGAGCTCAACTTTCCACTCGTCCCCTGCAGGTCAAATCCCATCACATTCACTTCTGCCTTTAACCTCACAGTTAAATTTAAGTCCTTTCTTAAATGTGACCTCCAGAAATTAAAAATAGTGAGAGAAATACATTTCCCCAGGATTTTATTATTAAGGGTGAATGGTTTAACGTTCAATGTCCCTTCCTTGCCCTTTCAGAACAAAACAGATTAGAAATTCATGGTTTTTTCCCCGCCCCTGCTTTCCCTTTCCCCCAAAATTCACGCCCGGGTGGAGGAGTGACAGAATAATAGTTTAAAATACCCCGTGCAGAGGAAAGGTAATTGAGAAGTGACTTCTTTCCCGATCATCACTTTATTTTCACTTGGATGAGTTCCAGCACTGGAGAGGAAATGGCTCTTCTCCTTGCAAACACCTCTGCAAGACCTTCAGGAGGCTCAGAATGAAGAAAGGGCAGAATTGCCATTCCTGAGGTCCCAGAGGGATGGAAATCAAAGAGAAAAAAGGTCCTGGGTGTCCCTTTTCAGACACAAACAGTGAGTTCAGGAACACTCCCCTTCGCTCTCATTCCTGTTTCTCATGTCACTTCTACCTCTTATGATGTTTAGCAGGGTATGAAGGGAAAATGAAGTAGGACCTTGGGATTTGGGGCTTGAAAAGATATTCTGTGGGTCCCTTCCAATTCAGAATATTCTGATATTCCTTAATAAAACCACAGGGGGATGGAGGAGGTTCTGCCTGTGCCCTGCTCACCCTCAGCTGATATAAAAGCCTTTCTCTGCCCCACCAAGGGGGAAGGTTGGGCTGCAGACACTCCCCCACTCCCGGTGACATCGTTAAAACAATCCCCAATTTGCCCAGTTCCATTTCTCCATTTCTCCCCTCTGAGTGAGCGCCGGCGACAAGGCGGTCACCGGCTTATTCTCTTCCACATCAAGAGGTTGAGTGAACCAGTCAAAACAAATCGGACTCCACTTCCCACCAGATGGATTCGCTCCTCTTTAACCCCTTCCATCCTGCCAAAGGAAGGGATTCCTTCCAGCATCCTTTCAAATCCGTGCCAGGGGCTCACGGCCCCTTCTCCCTCTCACCCGGCAGCAGCCAAGGAGTTAAACTGGCAGGATTTGTCCCTTTTCCAGCTCTAACCAGCAGGTCCCCATCCTACACTTGGCTGCCTCTCTGTCCATGCATCCTCCCCTCGCATGTGATCCCGGCAACCCGACCAGTCGGACCGGATTCCCTTGGCTTCTCCTTTTCCCCTTGCCTGGGCCTTCCCCAAAAGCCCTGGCAAACAATGTCTCCCTGGGGATGGGGTGACATCAGCGCTGGCACCGGCCGAGCACTTCCGCCATCGCTTTCCAATTAATCCATGAGCGCACACACACAAATAACGCAGCCTGACACCCGGGCACAGCCCCGAGCTCAGCCCACAGGGGCCCCTCTCTGCTGGGGACGCTGCTGGTTTCACTGGTTTGGGCATTTTGTCCCTTCCCAGTCCATCTCCAGCCCAGCACAGCGCCCTGAGTTCATGGATTATGATCCACAGGCAAAAGTGGGAGTGGATTCTCCGCTCAGCAACGCTCTTTTGAGGCACGACCTGTCAAGCAGTTGGAGAAGGAATTTTCCCCCATCTTCTGCCTGATGGAGGGATTTGTTGGAGACCCAACACCAGACCAGAGAGCCTGTTCTGCTTTTCCAAAGAGGCCCCTCTCTGCTGGGGGACGCTACTGGTTTCACTGGTTTGGGCATTTTGTCCCTTCCCAGTCTGTCTCCAGCCCAGCACATGGCCCCGAGTTCATGGATTATGGTCCACGGGTAAAAATTGAATGGATTCTCCTCTCAGCGAGCCTCTTTTAAAGCATAGCCTTCCAAATGGAGGAGGAATTTTCCCTCTTCCCCTCCATCCCTAACCATCTTCTCCCTGATGGAGGGATTTGTTGGAGACTCCAGACCACACCAGAGAGTCTATTCTGCTTTTCCAGAAGGTTGGTCCTTCAGTGGAAAAGGTGGAGGAACACTGAGGTCCCCAAGGCAGGATCTGCTCTTCCTAAGCCATTCCTGACAGTGAATGTCTAACCTGTTGTCAGAAGACTCCAGGCATGGAGATTCCACCCTCATCCCTGCGCAGGCTATTCCAGCAGGGAATTACCGGTAGAACTGTCTAAATTGTGTCCCCGTCACTGTAACTCAATCCCTTGATTTCTTGTCCTGGATCAGATCATTCCCTTCCCCTTTTTGAACATCTCCTGTGTATCATTAGAAAGATGTAGCTGCATCTTTTCCCATCTTCCCTTCAGCACAGGGATTGTTTCCCTCTTTTTCCGAGTCTGTTCTCACATCCAGCTTGTTCTCAGAGGATCTCCAGCTTTCCCAAAACATGGGGAGCAGAGCTGGGAATGACTCTGCCTTCCAGACAGCCCTTTGGGGGTGTTTCCCGTTATTATCTCCGAGATGCGCCCGTGGCTTGTCTTCCCTTTGGGATCCACCCGAATTCCCGGCAGCTTGCGCAGAACTGCCTCGTGTTTGGGTTTTTCTCAGAGCTCTGTAAATGTCACTTTTACAAGGGGTGCTTATCACTGGTCCATATCAAACTGCAGATCTTTTTGCCCTCATTTCTTAACCCCCAAAGTCCACGAAATCCCTCCGAGCCTGGCATCGTCTGCAGACAGAATCACGGGATCATTACGGTTGGAAAAGACCTCCAAGATTGTCGAATCCAACCACCAAATCCCCATTCATTTTCCATTCCGTCATCCAGATATGACCAAAAATGCTCGGCAGGACTTAGGACAGGCTTTGAAGGGAGTGAAGAGCAGCTTTTGTGCCCTCTGCACCCTTTTCTTGGGGGTGGCAGGAGCACAAGGAGAGGGTTGTGATGAGAGTCCCCAAGCCAGGGTCACGCGAGGGGTCAGAAATAGGACCTTTTCGAGATGATTCAGCACTTTGTGTGTGTTTGGAGGGAGGTTCTTTTCCAGATTTTTCCTCTTTCAGTCCTAATAAAAACATCTTTGCCCTTTTTTTTGCCAGCATTTTGAAACACCCAGCAATTTCCAACAGATTTCCAAGGGGTTGAGGTCTCTCCATTGCTGACTATCCCGCTGAAAAGTGTTTTATGAACAACAATCATCCGATTGTTTCGTTTTCTTGGCGTCCCTGAAATTCCCTATTAGCAAAATGCATTTGCTTCAACAATTTACGGAAAATCTATTTCCTGCAAAGAAAAATAATCCTTAAAATCAAAGTGTTTGCCTGTAAAGACCTTTTCATATGTAAAAAAGGTTTCACGAGTGACTTATTAAGCATAAAAACCAAGCACCAGTTCCAACCCAAACCCTTCTACGATTCCGCGTGTGCCCTTGGGAGATAATGTGGGATTTATGACACATTTCAAAGGCTTTCCATCAGGCCATGGCAATTCCTGAACGTCCAGCACCTCCCTTGAAGACTTCACGGGCTTTTCCCGGGGTTTCTTATCCCTCATTCCCACGATGGGATGTGATTTCCCAACTTCAGAGCTTTCCAGGATGTGGGCACTGAGGGAATTTACACCTTTGCTTTCCTCGGTTACAGCTCGTTCTCACATCAGGAAAACGAATCCCTTTTGCAAAACAGCGTCATTTTTACGTTCCCATTTACGCTCCCATCTCTTGATCGGTTCCAAAATGTCTCTATCACTAAATATGCATTTAAAGAGAAAGTTTTACCCATTTTCCAAGGAGGGCTCTTCTTTCTTCGAACACCTGTAAAACACACCCAAAGAAAACGAAATATTTAAAGGGGATTCGACAGGTCCTGATTAAAATACACCTTGAAAAAACAACCTGCAAAATAGAACAGATGAGTCTGGAAGAAACTGGTGGGGATGCTTTAGTCCAAACTCCCAGATGGGATCAACCAACGCCAGTTGCTCAAGACCATGTGTCCCTAAACCTCCACAATGTCCCCAAACATCTAATTCTCCCATTCCTAATTGTTTCTGTGGCCCTCCGCTGGCTTTGTTCCAGTAAGTCCATGTATTTCTTGTACTGGAGAGCCCCGGAATGGGCACAGCATTCCAGATGTGACCTCACCAGGGCTATGTAGAGGGGAACAATCCCTATTCCTTGACCTGCCACCATCATTCTTCATCATGTAACCCAGTTTTCAGTGTCCCTTCTCTCTCCATTCCTGCTTCATCAGCTCATCCACTCGGATATTATGGCAGAAACTATCGGAAAACTGACTACAGTCTGGGAATTGATCGGTTTTCCTGGATGTCTGTTCTCTCCAGGACTACATCCTGTGTGATTCTCCCACACAGATACCTGAGGAGGTCTCAGTTTGCTCTCCTGAACTCCAGGGCTGTGATCCTCCTGGTTGTGTCTCCTGGTATCCTGAACTCCATCACCTCCAGCTCCCTGACCTTCACATTCCCAGTCCTTCCTCCTTTGGAAGTTTGAGCTCCAGCAGGGCCTCTCCCCCCGGTGATTGTTCCCTGATGATCCGTGTCAGGAAGTTATCAATGCACTCATGAAACCTCCTGGAGTCAACACTGGAAGTGTCCAAGGCTGGGTTGGACGGGGCTTGGAGCAACCTGGGATAGTGGGAGGTGTCCCTGCCCGTGGCAGGGGGTGGGATAGGATGAGCTTTAAGGTCCTTTCCAACCCAAACCTGCAGGGATGTGGAGTGCACAAACCCTCCAAGGCAAACTTTTGCCAGGGCCTCCTCACCTTCCCAACCAGGAATTCCTTCCCAACATCCCATCTCTGGCTTCCTTCTGGCAGTGGGAAGCCATTCCCTGTGTCCTGTCCCTCTGTGTCCCAAGTGCCTCTCCAGCTCTCCAGGAGCCCCTTTAGGTCCTGAAAGGGGCTCTCAGGTCTCCCTGGATCCTTTCCTTTTCCAGGTGAACATTCCCAGCTCTCCCAGCCTGGCTCCACAGGAACTCTGCCCTTTGGCCATGCAGTGTGTGGTGACTCCTGTGCTTTGGTGAGACCAGAAGCTGAGTTTCCACCTCTTTGTTTTAGAAATGTCATGAATCCTCACTTGGAGTCCCTGGATGCCTGGAATTTCCTGACATGGATCTATCTCCGAACTATCACATAGCGACGGATTCAATCCCAGGGCAGCAAAACCATCTGGAGGAGGAGGATAACAAGACCAGCAGGAACGTCTCCTGAGAGGGCTGAAAAATGGTATTTTTTTATTGGCACATTGGCGGTTTTTATTTCATTTATTGGCTTTATTTGTGTGGGGGATGCTCAGCAAAGTGTAAAAAAAACCACACCAAAACCCAAACCTAACAGGCCAAACTTGGGAAAAGGTTTGCCCCAAAACCCAAACCCAACAGGCTGAATTTGGGAAAGGATTTGCCCCAAAACCCAAACCCAACAGGCCAAACTCGGAAGAGGATTTGCCCCAAATCCCAAACCTAACATGCCCAACTTGGGAAAGGATTTGCCCCAAGCAAGCCATGAATAGTCAAAGATTGACATTTCGGGCTGGAGAACTGGAGTGGAGCAGGGAGATATTTCTGTAACCCAGAGCAATGTTAATGGGCTCTGATCAAAGAAAGACACGTGTTTGCTCGCAGCGTTCTTGGAGTCACATCTGAGCGAAGCTCGTCAGAAAGTTCTGCCTCTCCAGGCGCTTGGAAGCTTAATTAGCAACAGAACGGCCCCAAATTGGTATAATCACCCCCTGCCTTCATCGAGGCCGTGTTTGTGTCGTCTCCTCGGAGGCCTTGGAGCTGTTCCTGCCCCGTGCCCGAGCTGGCTGGCCTGGGATGCAGCTGGAGGGCCCCGAGATCCCCCTTCTCACCTCCACGTCTTTAAATAAGCTCAGGGTCAAGGCTGGCTCAGGCAAATCCCTCCACCCTTCGCTGTAAGTGCCTCCGGAGGCTCTTCTTCCTCACACCTGAGGCAGTGCCCAGAGGGAGGCAAATCCTCTCCCAAATTCCATTGTTTCCCTGCACCCTCCGCACTGGCACTGGAGTCTGTGGGACACTCCATCTCCTGCCTTTGCTTCATCCTCAACTGCAGCACAACCTCGGCATGTCCAAGACTTCACCTCTGCTTTTCTGACGCTGCAGAATTCCAGATTCCCTAATTCTGCCTCCCTGACTTTGGTTGGTCTTTGAAACAGTCACAAGACTCATGGAATGGTTTGAGTGGGAGGGGACCTTAAAGCTCATCCGTGGGCAGGGACACCTTCCATGATCCCAGGTTGCTCCAAGCCCCATCCAACCTGGCCTTGGACACTCTGCCCATGGGATCATAGAATGGTTTGGGTGGGAATGTACCTCACAGGTGACCTCTTCCGACCCCCCCTGTTCCCACAGGAACACCTTGGAGAGGCTCTTCTGTTCCAACAGCTGCTGGAAGGGCTCAAAACCCCTGGTGGGGCAGCAGGACTTGGGATGTGCAGTGGGCAGGAGAGGGATGGGTCCTACCAACAGTGGTGAGGAGATGTGAGATGTTAGGGAAAAATCCTTCCCTGGGAGGGTGGGGAGGGGCTGGGCTGGAATTCCCAGGGAAGCTGTGGCTGCCCCTGGATCCCTTGAAGTGTCCAAGGCCAGGCTGGATTCCCTTGGAGCAACCTGGGATAGGGGAGGTGTCCCTGCCCATGACAGGGGATGAGATGGGATGGATTTAAGGTCCCTTCCCACACCAGATCCATGAGGACACCTGGAGAAGGGAAGGCCTCAGAGAGACCTTGGAGCAAATTCCAGAGCCTGAAGGGGCTCCGGGAGAGCTGGAAAGGGACTTGGGACACGGGATGGAGGAACAGGACAACAGGGAATGGCTTCCCACTGCCAGAGGGCAGGGAGAGATTGGAGATTGGGAAGGAATTGCTGGCTGGGAGGGTGGGGAGGAGCTGGGCTGGAATTCCTAGAGAGGCTGTGGCTGTGAAATCCCTGGAATTGTCCAAGGCCAGGCTGGATGAGCTTTAAGTTCCTTTCCCACCCAAACCATTCCATGATTCTCCAATCCTACGACAAGCATCCTCTTGAGCCCGGTTAAAAATCCAGGGAAATCCCCGGGCCGTGTCCCCAGGATCACCCAAAACTAGACAGTAACAAATTTACGACGCTAATTGTCCCCAGGTCTGCTCCTAGAAACGATTTGGGTGGAGTTTTGATGCTCGTGCCTCGGATCAGCTCAGAATTCCCACCTCTCCTGTCCCTTGGACCAACAAATGCATCTCTCCCGCATCTGTCTCTCCCTGTTAGTCCCACCCTTTCCATCTATAAATTGTGTTCTCCCTTCCCACTGAATCCCAAGATGAGCAGACGTGTGACTGGAGGAGAAGGGCACCTTCTCCCTCCCCAGCTCCCCGTACGTCCCTCGGAACATCTCCCGATTCCAGACGTCAGCGCTATTTCTGTTGCCACTATTTTTTCCCTCCCTTGGCTGCCGAGCTGTTTGAGGATGTTCAAAAAGGACTTTCAGTGCTTTAAAAACTGGCTCAGACAGGAGAAAACGCTTTTTATTATGAATTTCCGGGGAATTACTAAGGTTTGGAAAAGACCTCCAGTATCGACTCAGCCGCAGCCCGGCGCAAACCTCCAACCGCCTGAGGGGGGGAAAAAGGTGGGGAAAAGGTGGTTTTACCCACCCACTTGTTTCTGGTTAGATCATATTTTATTGCTCGGGGATCTGGGTCTGTAAAAACACCTTTTAAGCGGGAAACAGCCATTAAAATGATTCAAAGGCCGAGAACGCGCCAGATTGAAAGGACTTCAAAGAGCTCAGTCTGTTTAGTTTTTATCAAATGAAAAGGATTCAAGTGGTGGCTTGAAGAGGGATAAAAGTCCTTCCACAGGGGAAAAATGCTGGATGCACAAGGGTTGGATAAGCAAGCGAAGGAAGGATCAAATTAATTTTAATGCTGGAGGTGTTCAGACAGCCGGCAAGGCTTCGTCTTTTTTAAGGCAGAGGGGATTAATCGTGAGAGAATCGTGAGGGAAGTGATGAAAGTGATGAAAGGAAACCTGGGAACCCCCAAAAGGAAACCTGGAAAATCTATTTTAGCCCAAATTCCAGTTACTGAGCTCAGGAGAGGGAGAACTGAGTGAAACAAGAGGGCCCGGGAGATGCAGGAAGTCGAACTCCAAGAGGAGGTAACGGGATGAAATCCTGGGAATGTGACCTGAATTCCGAGGGAGGAATGGGAGGCCAGAACCCCTGAGTGACATCAGCAGATCCCACATACGGGATCAGAGTGGGAGGCCGGGAAATGCATCCCAGCGTTTATGAGATGATGCAGCACCTCCAAAATATGAGTCCAGCCTCATCCCCGCCAGGCTCAGCGGAGAAGGCTGGCATGGGGTGGAACTGAGTCCCCGGGGGCAAAAAAAGGAATGCTTGACCACCCTCTGGTAAGAAATAAATGCACATTTGTGGTTTAAAAGCAAGTGATTTGGCAAAATAACAGTATTTCCATCAAACACTTGTTTGCTTTAAACGATGCCCTTAAAAAGTTTCCGTTTTTCCACGTTAGTTTTTCTGTGTATTTATACACCATAAAGACATCACGTGTCCGATCTCTGCCTGCTTCAAACAGCCAACAAAAACCTTTAGATCCTCATTCCATTCCTTGTGACCAAAAAAATACACTGAATTTTCCCAGGACTCGAGAATTCCTGGAGCGAATTTGTTTTGGGAATGGAGAATATTGAAAAACCTTGGGAATATGAGGATATTCAAATAGCCAGGACATGATCCTGAGCAAATAAATGCTCGAGGTGCCTCTGCCTGGAGGGGCTGGGCTCGATGAGCTCCTGGAGGCCCTTCCAGCCTCCACAATCCCACATTTCTCTGAATTCCAGGCCCGCGACTTGCCTTGTCGTTCATGAGCTGGTGGTTCAGGGGGGTCCACGCGCTCATCCGGAGCTGCAGCTTGGAGCCATCCCCGTTCCTGGGAGGGGCGAATGCCATGGATCCAGCACGTGGTGGGCACTCCTGTCGGCACTGGCTGCACGGAACAAGGACCAGAGTTATCCCTCTGCTCCTCCACTGCACGGAAAGCAAATTATTTCAAGGAGGAACCCGGTGACACCAGGAAAATTGTTGGAAAATCAGGTAAAGACAAGGATTTTATTGTATGTACCCACAGGAAACCGTGAGGGCCAAAAGGAACTGAAATCCCTGGGAGTGTTTCCCAAGGAAAGGCTGGACGGGGCTTGGAGCAACCTGGGATAGTGGGAGGTGTCCCTGCTTGTGGCAGGGGGTGGGATGGGATGAGCTTTAAAATCCCTTCCCACACTGTATCCATGGGGACACCTGGAGAAGGGAAGGATCCAGGGAGGCCTGAGCGCCCCTTCCAGAGCCTGCAGGGGCACCGGGAGAGCTGGAGAGGGACTGGGGACAAGGGATGCAGGGACAGGACACAGGGAATGGCTTCCCACTGCCAGAGGGCAGGGAGAGATGGGACAGTGGGAAGGGATTCCTGCCTAGGCTGGAATTCCCAGGGAAGCTGCGGCTGCCTCTGGATCCCTGGAAGTGTCCAAGGCCAGGTTGGATTCCCTTGGAGCAACCTGGGCTGGTGGGAGGTGTCTCTGCTTGTGGCAGGGGGTGGGACTGGATGAGCTTTGAGGTCCCTTCCTACCCAAACCATCCTAGGTTTTTCCAATGCACTAATAAATACTTAATCAGGCAATTTTAGGGACAATTTCCTCATGGAAAGGGTTGCCAAGCTTTGGAACAGGCAGGGATGGAGACTCCATCCCTGGAAGTGCTCAAAAAGCACGTGGATGTGGCACTTGAGGATGTGGTTTAATGATGACCACAGAAAACACGTGGATGTGGCACTTGGGGCCGTAGTTCAGTGGTGACCACAGTGGCTGATGGTTGGACTTGATCTTAGAGGGCTTTTCCAGCCTTCACAAATTTCACAATTCAATGATTTTTTTTTTTTTTTACTGTGTGAACGATCACAACAGGGGCCTCACATGGGGTTTCTTTTCCCAGTTACTGGGACTGAAAACTGGAGATAACTTGGACATCTGCTGGTTTAGGTGGGAACATCACACCAAGTCTCAAAGGGAAAGGGGGCAGTTTGTTTCTGGAGGCCTGAAGTGACAAAATGAACCCCCAAATGGTCCAGAATCGACTGAAATCTCGCAGGGTCCCCTGTCCAGGCAGGGCAGGTTTGGGTGGTTGGGATTGTGCTGCTCTTTGAAGCTGAAATTTCCCCATGAAGTAAATCAGACCCTGAAAAAGCTTTTCCCTTCCCTTTGGGACGCCAAAGAACTGGACGGCATAAAATTGTTAAGGTTGGGAAAGACCTTTAAGATCATGGAGTCCAACCCTCTTTGAAGTAATTCATTAATTCTTGCCCAAACATAGGAAAAATTGGGGGGTTTTTTTCTCTTCCTCTCCTATCCTGCCGCTGGATTCAGCAGGATAATGCCATTCCTCACCTCAGGAGTCCAATTTCCAGGCTGGAGGCTGGAGCTGCAGCAGCCTGAAAAGGAAATAATTTCTTTACCACGTTAAAAAATATCCCTGCCCCCTGCATATGCTCATTGCTGTAAATCCTTGGGTTGCTCTGAAGCTCCGTGGCAATAAGATGGATAATAGGATTTTTGGAACAGAAGGAAAAGGCAGATCCGTGAAGTAACTCCCCACGTTGTGTTTCCAGCCCAACCCTGAACCCAAACACCTCCCAACTCACACAGAGAGAGGACATTTCATTCTAACACAGCTCAAAACAGGCCCCTTTATCCAGAAAAAATTCCTGTTTATATAAAAGGATTCATCTCCAAAACCCACTGCAGGACCTGCCTGGGCACATCACCTTTGGATTGATTTCCCCTTCCTTTCTTTCCGAAGTTTTCGATGGAATCAAAGAAATATAAAGACAAGCCAATGATCAAAACTCTGTTACGTTTTTCTCTCTCTGCATCTGGGGATGTAACACGGTCCATGGAAATAAGTTGCCTCCAAGAACCAGAGCTCTTCCTGCTTTTTTTTTGGGGGGGGGGCGGGAAGGGATAAAGATCCTCAAATAACATCTTGTCTGATCACTGCAATTTTAACTTTCCACAGGGAAAAGACTCGCTGAGCTTTCCGCAGCCGGACGATGCCAGTGGATTGTTGTGCAACCGAGTGGGTGTTTTTGGGATGCGCTTTGGGCCGGCATCGCTCCCTGGGCTGGTTTGGTTTGGTTTTCCTGCGTGGCCCCTGCCCATTCCAACGGGGAGAGGCTGCCAAAAAAACAGGTCCAGCCACCCTTGTCCTGTTCTTCAGGGACAGCTCTTCCCATTAGTCCCATCCCAGTTTTCCCCACAGATGTGGGATCTTGCTGCCGCGTTCCCAAAGCACCTCTGGGGCAGTTCATAGCCCAGAGAGCCTCTGGACCCTCTTGGGAGCCTGGAATGTGGCTCAGAGCCCTGGAAAAGGTGTGCCTACAACTCCTGCTTCTCTCTCCAGCTACAGGACGCCAGGGAAGGGCTGGAGCTGTGCCAGGGGAAGTTTGGGATGGGTTTCAGGGGAAGGTTCTTCTCCCACAGGGTGGTCGGGCACCGAACAGGCTCCCCATGGAATAGGCAATTCCCAAACCTGCCAGAGCTCAAGGATTGCTTGGACAACGCTCTCAGGGACAAGATGGGGTTTGGGATATCCTGTGCTGGGCCAGGAGTCGGACTGGATGACCCTTGTGGGTCCCTTTTTATTCAGGATATTCCATGATTCCTGTACTGGGCCAGGAGTCAGACTGGATGACCCTTGTGGGTCCCTTTTGACTCAGGATATTCCATGATTCCTGTGCTGGGCTGGGAGTCGGACTGGATGACCCTTGTGGGTCCCTTTTTATTCAGGATATTCCATGATTCCTGTGCTGGGCCTGGGAGTTGTACTGGATGATCCCTGTGGGTTCCTTTTGACTCAGGATATTCCATGATTCCATGAGCCTGTGATTTTATCTTTTTGCCTTCCCACTAGCCCAGGTTGCTCCAACCTGGCCTTGGACACTTCCAGGGATCCAGGGGCATCCACAGCTTCTCTGGGAATTCCAGCTGAGCCCCTTCCCACCCTCCCAGCCAACAATTCCTTCCCAAATCCCATCCAAATCTCCCATCTTTCCGTTTCAATCCATCCCTCTTTGTCCTGTCCCTTCAACCAGGGCCCCACTTCTGTTATCTTTGGACTGGCTGCCCAAAATAACATTCCAGAGGTTGCTCCGGCTTGTTCTTCCCGTATCCTGGGATGAAATTCATCAAGCTCAGCTGATCCCAAAAACATTCCGCCCTCAAGAGACACGGGATGGGGTTAACAAGGATCAAGCTTTAAAGATAAACAAGGAAAATGTTGGTTCATTCCCAGCGAGGAAAAACTCTTGACACACAATGCCAGAAAAATCATGGATTCCCATTCCAGAAAAAATAAAAAGGGAATGCAGGAGCAGGTGGCAGGAACTGTAAATGCCAGTGCAAGAGAGATTTGAGGGAAAGACCGAGGGAAATCCAACTTTTGTGAGTTTAGATGGGGTTAAAAAGAGGAAAACTGCCTCAGGTACTCCAGGTGCAGTCCCCAGGAACAGTTCCCAGTTTGGATGGAAGGAAAGGCTTATGGGGATCCAAGGGATCCGTAATTTTGGGGGCATTTGAAGAAGACACGTCATTCCACAGGGCAGGAAACGTGGTGTGGTCTTAAAGCCAGACAATTCCACTTGGAAGCCACTGGAAATACTTTCACTGATTCCGGTACAAGCCGGGTGGAGTTTTCGGTTTCAAACCCCAAGTGATTGCACTGAAGGAAGCTTAGCAATCCATAACGATCGCATCCCATTAACCGAGGGCACGGGAATAACTCCCTTTACCTGGGCTCATCTCGGCCTAACCCTCCGGACCGGCATTCCGAAGGTTTGTGCCAACCACGCTCCAAACAACCCCCACGGGAGCAGCCCCGCTTTTACCCACCTGTTTTTGGCCACATCCCTACAGCAAAGAGCCCTCTGTGGTGCACTCAGGGCTTTGAGGGCCCATTTTTTTCCCAGTCACAGCGATCCACGTGACAATCCAAGGAAATGGAGGGAATTTAATGGGATCCATCTCAAGCTAAGACGGGAAAGTAATTTTGATTGTAATTATATCAGAAATTAGCAGTGGAAAAAATGCGACAAGAACAGGCTGGGCAGAGAACGGACGGAGAGCTGAGGGGAAGGAGCTGGGGCTGAAGCCAACAGTGCAGCGAGGCCGAGTTATCCATGGATATTGGTGCTTTTCCCACTCATTCCGTGATTTTATGCTCTTTGCATGATGCCTTTGCACCCTGACCCCGCTGTGGGACCCCCACTTCAAAGCATCGCAGGGTCCTTCAGGTTGGTGAAACACCAAACGTTAACCCCCCGTTAAACCAGGCCCTCGAGTGCCACATCCACGTGGGTTTTGAGCACTTCCAGGGATGGGGATTCCATCAGTGCCAGTGCTTGACCACCCTTTCAGGAATTGTTCCCAATATCCAACTCAATCCTCCCCTGGCACAGCTTGAGGTCATTCCCTTTCCTCCTTTCCCTACTCCCTGGTAGCAGAGCCCGACCCATCCCTGGATCCATCAGGGAGCTGCAGAGCCAGAAGCTCACCCCGGATCCCTCTTTTTTTCCTGGACAATCCCC
>VWZG01008848.1:38598-53246 GCA_013396735.1 Grallaria varia
AGTGCCAGCACAAGGACCAGATTGTGGCCACACCAGGGCTGGCCCAAGCCAGATGACACTGGTCCCCTGTCCCCCTCTGTCCCTGCAGTGCTCAGCCATGCCCCACTGCAGTGACACCCCTATCCCACACTCTCCCAGGGCTCCAGTGTCCCCCCCATGTCCTCTCTCAACTCTGTCCCAGGGCTTCCCTGTCCCCCCCTGTCCCCTCAGCGCTCCATCGTGTCCCACTGCAGTGACACCCCTATCCCACTCTCTCCCAGCTCTCCAGTGTCTCCCATGTTTCCCCAGAGTCCCATCTCAATGCTCTCCCAGGGCTCCCCTGTCCCCCCCGTCCCCTCAAGGCTCCACCATGTCCCACTGCAGTGACACCCCTATCCCACTCTCTCCCAGCTCTCCAGTGTCTCCCATGTTTCCCCAGAGTCCCATCTCAATGCTCTCCCAGGGCTCCCCTGTCCCCCCCGTCCCCTCAAGGCTCCACCATGTCCCACTGCAGTGACACTCCTATCCCACACTCCCAGCGCTCCAGTGTCCCCCTTGTCCCCTCCTATGTCCCCTCTCAACTCTATCCCAGAGCTTCCCTGTCCCCCTCTGTCCCACCAAGGGCTCCATCATGTCCCACTGCAGTGACACCCCTATCCCACGCTCTCTCAGGGCTCCCCTGTCCCCTCCTGTCCCCGCTGCAGTGACACCCCTATCCCACACTCCCCCAGGGGCTCCAGTGTCTCCCATGTCCCCCCCCCCAGTGTCCCCTCACCTTCCTCCTTCCTCCCCCGGACGTCGCCTCCTCCTCCTCCGCCTTCTCCTCCTCCCTCCTCCCATCCGCATCCCGTCTCCATGGCAATCCCGCGGCGCCCTCCAGCCAATCAGTTCCCCCCACCGCGGTTAGAACGGGCGGAGGGTTCCGATCTACCTAGCAACCGGCGGGGGCGCGCCCCCATTGGCCGAGCGGCGTGCCGAGGGGCGGGGCGGAGCGGGGTGGGCGTGTCCGGGCGGCGGGAAGGAGGAGGCGCCGAAGCCGCCACCGCCGCCAGCGCCACCGGCGCCGCCACCCCGGGGGACACCGCGGCACGGCCACCGCCACCCCCGCGCTCAGGTACCGGCCGCGGGGCTTGGGGACACCGGGGAAACGGGGGGACACCTGTCCGCGGGGCCGCGGAGAGAGGCGGCCACCGCGGTGGGGGCGCTGGGAGGGCGGCCATGCGGGGAATGGAGAGGAGCGGAGGGACCGGGATGCTCGGCCTGAGCCCCACCGAGGGGACCGGGATGCTCGGCCTGAGAGCCCCGCCGAGGGGACCGGGATGCTCGGCCTGAGAGCCCCGCGGAGGGACCGGGATGCTCGGCCTGAGAGCCCCGCCGAGGGCACCGGTCCGCCACCCGTGTGTCCCCCCGGGGACCGGCGTGATCCTGCCGGACTCCTCCCAGGCCCTGGTGCGGGTCCTCGGGAAGAGATGCCGATCCCCCGGGAAGGGATGCGGATCCCCGGAAAGGGATGCGGATCCCCGGAAAGGGATGCCGATCCCCCGGGAAGGGTTGCGGATCCCCGGAAAGGGATGCGGATCCCCGGGAAGGGATGCGAGTCCTCGGGAAAGGATGTGGATTCTCGGGAAAGGATGTGGGTCCTCGGGAAGGGATGCGGATCCCCGGAAAGGGATGAGGATCCCCCGGGAAGGGTTGCGGATCCCCGGAAAGGGATGCGGATCCCCGGGAAGGGATGCGAGTCCTTGGGAAGGGATGTGGATCCTCGGGACGGGATGTGGATCCTCGGGAAGGGATGCGAGTCCTTGGGAAGGGATGTGGATCCCCGGGAAGGGATGTGGATCCCCGAAAAGGGAAGTGGATCCTCGGGAAGGGATGCGGATCCCCGGGAAGGGATGCGAGTCCTCGGGAAGGGATGTGGATCCTCGGGAAGGGATGCGAGTCCTTGGGAAGGGATGTGGATCTTTGGGAAGGGATGCAAGTCCTCGGGAAGGGATGCGGATACCCAGAAAGGGATGCGGATCCCCAGGAAGGGATGCGAGTCCTTGGGAAGGGATGTGGATCCCCGGAAAGGGATGTGGATCCTCGGGAAGGGATGCGGGTCCTCGGGAAGGGATGCGAGTCCTTGGGAAGGGATGTGGATCTTTGGGAAGGGATGTGGATCATCGGAAAGGGATGCAGATCCCTCGCCCTTCTCCCCCCGCGGCGGGATCGGCGGGATGCCAGCTCTATCCATGCGCCTCCTCTTTCCCTTTTCCGCACTGGGAAGGGCTGCATGTGTCCTAGACAGGCATCTCCTTCCCTCTCCCTGGCCGTGGAATCCCAGAGGATGCTGGTCTCGCCTGTGCACTCGTTCCCTTCTCCTTTGAAATGCGGTGAGGATCCAAGGGGAAAAGGGCATGGATGCAGGTTATCCGCTGCTCATCCGCCTCCTTCCCAGGGAATATGAGCTCCAGGAGAGAGCTGCTACACCCATCCCTCTGGATCTAGTGAGTGGAATTCCTGGCCTTGGAGAGAGAGGAGCTTGGAGGTCCGTTCCAACCCAAACCATTCCAGGATTTTAGGAAAAGGGTTTGTGCCTTCCCGTTCTCCCTCTTTCCTCCATGGGCTCCTGAGTGAGGCAGAGGACACGTGGGATGACGGTGCAGTTGTCCCTTAGGAGGTGACACGGGTGGGATAGGCTGGGATTGCTTTCCCGTAATTAAAAGGAAGCTGGGAGAATAATGTATCCCGTTTTTGTGCCTTCCCGCGGGTGGGAATGGGCTGGGGAAGTGCCCGTGGGCAGGGAAGGAGTTCCTTTCCATACCTGTGCCCATGGCCAGGACGGGGTGGGGACTGACCAGGGTGACATTGTCCCCTTGTCCTCTCACTTGTGGCCGGGACGGGGTGGGGAGTGACCAAGGTGACATTGTCCCCTTGTCCTCTCGCTCGTGGCCGGAACGGGGTCGGGAGTGACCGAGGTGACATTGTCCCCTTGTCCTCTCGCTCGTGGCCGGGATGGGGTGGGGAGTGACCGAGGTGACATTGTCCCCTTGTCCTCTCGCGCGTGGCCGGAACGGGGTGGGGAGTGACCGAGGTGACATTGTCCCCTTGTCCTCTCGCTCGTGGCCGGGATGGGGTGGGGAGTGACCGAGGTGACATTGTCCCCTTGTCCTCTCACTCGTGCCGGGCTGTTGTTTTGTCTCCCCGTTGCTCTGGGACAGATGGCTGGGAATTGATCCACCTCCGTCCCTTTCTGTCTGAAGTCTGACGGGTTTTTTTTGTCATTGTTCCCCCCTCTGTTGCTCCCTTGGGAACTTTGAAATTTATTTTTGAAAAGAAACGCCCCGATGGGACTCAACCCTTTCGTCTCACATTTTCCCCCCTTCGTAATAGTCGTCTTTACGTGCCATAACTTATCCTTTACGCCAGGAGTTGGCCGAGCTTCTCCTGGTGATAAATAATGTCTAAATCCACAAGCACACGAACAAACTCCCGTTTCCGACGCCTTTTCCCTGCATTTTGTTTGCAGTGCCTCAGGGGAGGGGGGTGGATGAGGAGGAGACGCCCCCTCCTTTTTCATCCTCGGGTGTCGTCGAAAGAGTTTGGGGTTTTTTTTTCCTATCCACGTGAAAATAACCACAAAACTCTGGTACGGAGAGGCTCTGACAGAGGGTGCCCAAACGGGATCTGTGGTAAGCAGCTCTCCCGACGCTCAGGGTTGCTCATTACAGCACCCGTCTGTCTGCACCAATTAATAGCTCATCCATTCCTCCTTCACCAACCTTTCGCAAGGAGATGATTCTCTTTTTTGCTCAATTCCCCCCCCTGGAATTATTGTGTTTTCCCAAGGAGGGGCGCTGGGTGCATTTGATGTCCTTTCCCATGTCTGGTTAATATATTCTTAATTTCCTTTCTGCTGCTCGAAGTAATCCCTTGAGCAAGTGGAGAAGTCCTGGAAGAGCACAAAGGAATTTTATCTACTTTTTGTGTAGTTAAAACTTTGTTGTTTTGGGGGGGGGGTTGTGGCTTTTTGAGTCTATGTTTTTGCATGTTATTTTCAGTTGGAGGCCGTGGGGGAGTCAGAGGAGAGGTGGATTTTTTTTTGGAGCCTCAGCTTTCTGTGTCAATAATACGATTTGCACGAAGCATTCGTGGAATTTTTCCCAAGATTCCATATCCTTGACCTGGATTTTCCCAATGTTTGTGCCTCGGGCTTTAAGTGGTGTGAGAACAGCTCACCTTAGGTTGCTTCTGGACCACTGCAAAGTGATTCCGCTCCAAGTGCGGAATAAAACCTTTGGGATTTAGGGGTCAGAGAAAAAGAGATTATGGGAATGCAACAAACTCTAAAGGCTTCTTTTCCTCAGTTTGAGGAACTATTGTTAAAACGTTCAGACCAAAGGACTGGATTCCAAGGAAATCACGGGAATCACGGGATGGTTTGGGTTGGGAGGGTCCCTGAAGATCATCCAGTTCCCCAGGCAGGGAATGATTCAAAACTAAGTAGGGATTGGTTTTCTCTGTCTGGAACTCGTGACCTTCTGGTCAGGAGGGGAGAAAACACAAAAGCCTTCAGGGTGTGGTGGTGCTGCCTGGAAAATGGGAAGAGTTCAACTCTTTGTTCCTTTTGAGAGTCGCCAAATTGTCAAAAAGTCACTCTGAGAAATGGTACCCTCAGATCAGAAGGACTTAACCTTTCAAGCTCCTACGAACGTGAAATTGGGCTAAAGTCAGGTGTGGATAAATGTCACACGTCTTAAATATTGTGGCTGATTTTGATATTTTAAAATCATGGTGTTGACAGGACTTGCTTCAGAGTACGAGCAGGACACTCCTGGTTGGTCGTGCCGCTGAAGGTGTAGACAGTTCTCTCTTCTTTCAGTCATATTTTATTTTTTGCCCTGGATTTGGAACGGTTTTCCAATTTCTATTCTTGGGTGCTGCCTCAGCTGCGGATCCCCCATGATCTCCGTGACGGGGGGGGGAGGAAAATCGCCGAGGAACTGAATTTAACAACACAATTCTTTTTAACATCTTTATTTTCCCTGTTCACGTGTTCATTTTTAACCCGGCCCGCCTTCAAATCTCTGCAGCCGAAAGCGTCGCCTCGCGCGATCCCGCGGAGAGACCCCGGCATCGTTTGGGGTTGGAAGGAACCTCTCGAGATCATCCTCAAGAACTTTATGCTGCTGATTTTTTCTGGCCGTGAGACGGGTCCGCGTAAACAAAAACGTGCATAACTGACACCAGATATTCCCAGACATCTGGGAATTAACTCCTTCCCGTCTCTCTCGCTGCGGTTGCTTTCAGGAGAAAGGAAAAACTCGGAGTTTCATTCCCCTCCCTGAATGTCCAAGGAGAAACTTGTCTCTCTCAAGGCTGGAAGTGTGTTCAGAGTTTGGGAATATTAATAATATCGGGAATATAAACTGGGGGGGTTCTGGCTCAGACACTTCCTGAATTTCTGTTGCCTTTTTAATGGCGATTCACTTTAAATGGACTCGTTAGAGACTGAATTTTGCACATTTTATTGCAGCAAGACAAAATTAATTCTTAAAAAGGGGCTTCTTTGTGCTCCTTTTTCAAGCTCTCCCCTCCGATGCCCAGGTGATGAGCACGATGTCCTGCCGCGTCCGCTCCGGCCCTTCGGTGCTGGGAAATTCCAGACCCGGACCCGGGGGGCAATTCCTGTTTAAATTGGCTCCATGGGGAGAGCGGAACAGGCGGAGCAGCCCTTTGCTGTTCCCCTCTCGTGGACCGAGGTGGGGCCCAAAGAACACCCTCTCCTGGCTTGTCCTCAGCTGCCGTGGTGGTTCCTGGAGAGGACCACGGATCTGTGGAACTCCAGTGGGTCAGAGACCACCAAACAAAAGCTGTTTACAACCAGATTCAAAGGACAGTTGGGAGCTTGTTGGGCAGCCAAGCCTTGGTAGAGTTTGGTGGGCATCTAAGTCATGGTGGAGTTTGTTGGGCCACCAAGCTTTGGTGGGGCTTGTTGGGCACCCAAGCCATGGTGGAGCTTGTGGGGCACCCACACCATAGTGGAGCTTGTTGAGCACCCACGCCATGGTGGAGCTTGTTGGGCCACCAGTCTTTGGTGGGGCTTGTTGGGCACTGAAGCCATGGTGGAGCTTGTTGAGCACCCAAGCCATGGTGGAGCTTGTGGGGCACCCACGCCATGGTGGAGCTTGTTGAGCACCCAAGCCATGGTGGAGCTTGTGGGGCACCCACACCATGGTGGAGCTTGTTGAGCACCCACGCCATGGTGGAGCTTGTTGGGCCACCAAGCTTTGGTGGAGCTTGTGGGGCAGCCAAGTCCTCAGCTGCCGTGATGGTTCCTGGAGAGGACCACGGGTCTGTGGAATTCCGGTGGGTCAGAGACCACCAAAAAAAAACGGTTTACAACCAGATTCAAAGGACAGTTGGGGCTTGTTGGGCCACCAAGCGTTGGTGGAGCTTGTTGGGCCACCAAGCTTTGGTGGAGTTTGTTGGGCACCCATGCCATGGTGGAGCTTGTTGGGTGCCCAAGCCATGGTGGAGCTTGTTGGGCAGCCAGGTCTTGGTAGAGCTTGTTGGGCAGCCAAGTTCTCAGCTGCTGTGGTGGTTCCTGGAGAGGACCATGGATCTGTGGAATTCCAGTGGGTCAGGGACCACCAAGAAAAAGCTGTTTACAGCGAGATTCAAAGGGCAGTTGAGGCTTGTTGGGCACCCAAGCTTTGGTGGAGCTTGTTGGGCACTGAAGCCATGGTGGAGCTTGTGGGGCACCCAAGCCATGGTGGAGCTTGTTGGGCCACCAAGCTTTGGTGGAGCTTGTTGGGCAGCCCAGTGGCGAGCTGGGACTTGTGGGGTGACTGCCATGGTTTCGTTTCCTAATTATTCACCAGAAGTTTACAAGGCCACGCAAAATAACGAGGTGCCGTCGACGTGAAGAGGCGCCGAGTCCCAGCTGGCCCAGTTTCAGTGTGGTCAACACTTGTGGGGCTCCCGCGGGTGGAGTTGGAAGTGTCATAGGAGATGCAATCCATGTTTTCATTGTCCTTTTTGGGTGGAGTCTTTTGGTATCCCGGCTTTCCTTCCATTAATTTCGTCCATCTTCTATTAATTTCATCCATCCTCTATTAATTTCAACCATCTTCTAATAATTTTGTCCATCTTCCATAAATTCCTTCCATTAACTTCTTCCAAAAATTAAAATAAAAAGCACGATTAAAACTCGTCCAGGGACCTTCTGGTCTTGCCCAGGAGAACCTGAAGTGATTTTTCTGCCAGTAGGAATTCCTGGAAATGTCCCGGTCCCACATTTTAACCAAATTCAAGGGTTTATTGTGTGTTCTGTCTGTTGTTTCAAGGCCACCCAATGAAAGGAGAATGTCACTCCTCTGCTGCTCCGTGGGGTCAGTTGTGTGGGAATGTGGTTAAATGCTTTAATAACCTCCACTAATTCATGATATATTGGACTAATTTGTCATAGGAGATTCAATCTCCATTTTTATGATCCTTATTGGGCAGAGTCTTTTCACCATCCCGGCTTTTCTTCCATTATTTTTTTCCAGAAATTAAAAAAAAAAACAGGTTTAAAACTCATCCAAGGACCTTCTGATCTTGCCCAGGAGAACCTGAAGGGATTTTTCTGCCAGTAGGAATTCCTGGAAATGTCCCGGTCCCACATTTTAACCAAATTCAAGGGTTTATAGTGCGTTCTGTGTGTTGTTTCAGGGTCACCCACCCGAAGGAGGACGTCGCTCTGCTGCTGCTCCGTCACCATGGGGTCAGTCGTGTGGGAATGTGGTTAAATCTTTAATAACTTCCACTAATTCCTGTTGTGTTGGAATGACAAAAGGGAATATTTCCTGCCCATCCACCTCAAACTCATCATCATCTCCTGGACTGAGCTGAGGATGGTGAACACAAAGACCGTTTCAGTTTGGAGGAGCCTCAACCAAGGGCTGGGAATACCATCGTGGAGGTGAAACCCGAGGCTCCGGAAGCGGCGCCGTTGCCGGGGCGGAAGGATGGCCGGGCGCTGGCTTTGGTGCTCCCTGTGGCTCCTGGATGTGTCGGTGGGGCTCGCGGGAGGGCACAGCTTGTTCTCCTGCGAGCCCATCATCCTGAGGATGTGCCAGGACCTGCCCTACAACACCACCTTCATGCCCAACCTCCTCAACCACTACGACCAGCAAACGGCAGCTTTGGCCATGGAGGTAGGACTCATTTGGGTCTTAAATATATAGATACATTTTTTTATCCTTTAGCTAACAAATGTTTGGTAGTGGAACCCAAGAAGATACTTATGTTAAAAAATAGAATCAGGACAATTAATAATTTAAATATAACCCCAAACCCTGCTCACATGAGTTGTGTTGCAGTAGATACACTGAAATATTCCACGGCTGCAGAACTTGCCTAATTCAATATAACTGCATGTAAAATGCTCCGAGTGTGCTTGTTTGAGTGTACTTTAAATATCTATGCTCTAGTTTGCACAAGGCTTTTAAATTCCCCTTTTTTTAAGTTCCCTTCAGTCTATTCTCTGTCCTGCCACCCCTCCTAAGGAGTTTCCTTACTTGGGATTCTGGGACCTCACTAAAACCCGTGGAAATTCGGAATATCAGGCAAGCCTTGCTGTTGGCCCATTCAAATTTCCGTCTGGATGGGTCCAGATCAGGTTTATTTGTATTTTTGAAGCACTGGGGTGTCCTTGTGGTAAATTCCCTGCGCCGAGAACTGGAAGAATAGTGGCGTGATTTCCTCTTTGAACGCTCTTCCTGACTTAATTTAATTGTTCTCTGGAAATGATGCAAAGCCTTGGCTTTGTGGAGCTTTCCTGGGGAAGGGTTGGAACCAGCGGAAAATAGAAAATTGAGGTTCTTACCCTTAAATTTGCTCTGTTTGGGGGAATTATGGACTTGTTTGGATGGTTTGGTGGGAGGTGTCCCTGTCCCTGGAGGAGCTTCTCGTCTCTCCCAACCTGACCCGACCCATTCTATAATTCTGTGATTCTACTTATTTTCTAACCTCTTTTCAAGCAGTTTCCTGCTCTTTTCAGTGAATCCCCTTTTGCCCAGTGTGGTGCCATGTCATGCTGGAGTTAAACCCCCCCTGTCACACCAGAGATTTCGGACACCCCAGTTTTATCCCCCAGGTTTTCCTCTCCGACTGGAAGTGTTCCTGCTCCTTCACCTGCCCCTTTGCCATGCGAACTTTAATTACTTTTCTCTGGCCTTGCCAAGGTGCGAGGACGAGGAACCAGCGCGTCACTCCGGGGGGTTTATTTCTCATTAAAATCACACCTTTTGCCGCTAATTGCTCCCTGCTAATGGCTAAAATTCATTTATTCTGATTTTCCTTGCGTGTCGCTTTCATGGCCACTGCCGGAAGCAGAGCAATAATTTACAGACCCTCAGCCCGAGCTGCGAAATCCGGGGCGATTATTCCCACCCTCTGGAAAGCGTTTTGTGCCACAGGGATGGGAGTGGGAGGAGAAGGGAGCGCCCCTTCCCTGCGCCCTGGGCTGGAAAACACAACTTAACGGCACGGATTAGCTGGCGCAAAATGCTGTTTTGCTGCAATTCAGGCACCACCTCCGTGCCAGGGTCGCTCTCAGGCTTAGCACGGTGGGCTAATTATCCCGGGATAATTAGCATTTCAACCAGTGGTTTCAGTCCGGGCATGGATTATGGGCCACTCCCGAGAAACAGGGGGAAGGCTGGGAGGGGGATGAGCCTTTTATCCGGTTTAAATCCACTGCAGAGTTTTGAGCAGGAAAAACGGGATGAAACCCCACAGGTTTCCGTAAGTGTGTTCCCACTCCTCGCGTCAGCTGGGATTGCTCCTTAAATCCGCACTCAGCAAGATGGAAACTTTGATCATTGGACTTTTTGGGCGTGATTTCGTGTCGTGGTCGAGTGGATGGAGCGCCCAGGTGTTGGACTGATTGAAGTCCATTCAATCTTGCGTTGTGGCCTTTTCTCTCGTCTCCAAGCCCTCCCCAAAGGCTGCAAACGTCAAATTAAACAGCAGCAAAAGCACGTGGTTCGTCTCGTAGCACTTTTTCACCTGCAGTTCCCAATAAAAACGTAGGAAAAATTCGGGTTGTTCGCCCTGGAGGGACCCAGGAGAACAAAGAGGGAAAGTGGAGCAGAACAGGGAACTGTTGCAGTTCTTGTTTTCCCATCGATAAATTCCGTGTGCTTCTCTTCCCGTGCCATCGATTCCTGCACTGAAGGGACCGCTTGGAAACTTATTTATTGGGAGCTTGAAAAAAAAAAAATCAATGAGTTGCTTTCCTGGGCCTTTGCGCTGAGGCGGCTCCTTCGTGAGCGTAATAAAGGCCAATAAATCCCGTCATCAGGTTGGAGAATCAGCGGAATTGTGGAATTCCGGGATGGTTTGGGAGGGAAGGGACATTAAAGCTCATCCCATCCCACCCCCTTCTATCTTCCACTAGCCCAGGTTGCTCCAACCCAGCCTTGGACGCTTCCAGGGATCCAGGGGCAGCCACAGCTTCTCTGGGAATTCCAGCCCAGCCCCTCCCCACCCTCCCAGCCAGGAATTCCTTCCCAATATCCCGTCTAAATCCACCTTCTCTCAGTCTTGATTAAAGGAAGGCAAACATTACACCAGGTCCCTGCTGTAATCAGTTCCTGTGTCTTTATGTATTCCCAGGAAAGATAATTGCTGGAATTTTCTGCTGTGTTTGCTTTAATCTGGGGGTTTGAAGGGAGAGGTTTCTGCATCCAGGGGGCTTGGAGCATCATTTTACCCCCCAAATATCCCTGAGGGAGCTTTGGATGGAGGACAAACCCCAACCTCCATCCGCCTGCTTGGCTGGAGCGGGGACTGGAACGGGAATTCTTTTCCATGTGCTGAGTTCTAGAAGGAGCAATAAAGGAGGAATGGTTGGGGACAGAGAATGGAGCTGTGGGATCCTGGGTATCCAGGGATTTTCCATCTCCTGTGCCATGGGCTGAGCTGTCCAGGCCGGAGCAGAGCTGGGAGCTGTCCAGTGGCTCTAATTCCTGATTCCAGAGGGTCAGCCCTTCCATCTGCTTGGAATATTGGCAGTATTGCTTGAAATATTTGCAATATTTTCTATAACCAGCACACAAGTTCGTTTGTGACCATAACCAGGGGTGCTGCTGAACCTCCCTCTCCATGTATTCCCGAGGATGCCACTCCCACAGTCCTGCCCTTCCATAAATCCCGTGCTGAATGTGATGGAGAAGGGAAATTACCACTCTGCACCCCCCAGGGGACGTGGCCTCGTTTACCCACCCCTTGAGTCGTTATTGCTGCTAAGAATGACCTTCTGTCTCTTCAGTCCTTAATATTCCTTTGGCTCTGAAGGGTTTGTTGTGCAGGCAGTGGGTTTTATCCGCCCTAAATCAGTTTTCTTAGACAAATGTTTTCATCAGAGAACGTGGAATTTGGTGGCCTGGTGGAACCTGGGAGGATGCTCCGAAAGGTTTGGTCACTGATGAGGAGAAGCAGATTGATGTGACAATGTCCAGCCTTTCTGTAGTTAAATCCTTTTCCTTTTTCCTTACCCCGTTCTTTGTGGGACCTCACAAACGATCCCAGGGATCAAAGGGGAGGGGGACCAGGTGCAGCTGAGGGATGAGTGGATCCCTCCGCGTTGTCTTCTGGGGTTGTGCTGGAGCTCAGACATCTCAAAAGGAGATGATGCAGCCGCCATATGGACGGGGGAGATAAGGCGCCGTTCCTTTGCGCTCTCCCGTTTTCCATATCAAATAAAAAGCAGCAGGAGGGATTTCAGGATGTTGCCACCGTGTGGGTGGCAGGTGGAAAAGGGGCAAACAGGGAAATAATATTATCCTGTTGTCCATTTGTGTCTCGCCGTGTGAGGGAAGTGGCCGCAAGAGGAGCGCTGCTGATTTAGGTGCTCCCAATCCACCGGTGCCTCCGGGCTGGGAATGGTTGCATTGGCAGGAACAAACCACCCGATGGCTTTTGGAATATCTACAAGGGTCGTCGCTCTTTGCCGCAGGACGCGCAGCGACGGGCGGGAGCGCTGCTGGTTTCCCACACCCCGTTTGGGACGTGGCGGGTTCTTGCCCGCGTCAGTCCTCGCAGAGGGCAATTCCACAGAGCCACCTCGGAGCAGAGGACGTGCTCCAAGGGCTGCGTGCCCTTGCCAAGCTCCAATTCCGTGATCTTTGGAGCCTTACCTAATTGTTTTGTCGTTTTTCTCGACTGTGCTTAAAATGGCATCGCTGGAGGATGTAGCTGTGTTTATTCCCAGTCTGGTCTTAACACCTGGGATAAGAGGAATTTTTCCAGCTACAGAATGGTTCATTTAGTGCTGTTTCCTTCCTAGGGTGGAAAATCCTTAACTTCTTACCCCCCTTTAATTCCATTTTATTCCTTTCCACTCCCTGTCTCCTTTTGCCTTTCCCATCCTTCTAAATGTCCCGCTTTTCCCTGGTTTCCTGTATCCTTCACCCCAAACTCCTGGAAGTGTAAGCATATAAAGCTAATGGAAAAGTGGGTTTTAATCAGCTGGTGTTTTGCGAGCACCCTCATCTCAGACACTAATTAGCAGTAAGGATTAATTGTCTCGGCAGTGCATAAGATTGTGATCCCTACAGAGCCCTGGAATTGTGCAGGATCGGAGGGATGCAAGCGGTGCTCCAGTTCGTTAAACCCTTTTCTTCCATTACCTTCATATTCTCTTATTCCCACGTGACCTGTCCCATCCCAGCAATCCAAGGGAATGGAAGAACCTCCTGAGATCCACCTGCAGAGCTGCCCCAGCCCTGGGAACAACAACACAAGGACGTGGAGCTGCTGGAGAGAGTCCGGAGGAGGCCCCGGAGATGCTCCCAGGGCTGGAGCCCCTCTGCTCTGGAGCCAGGCTGGGAGAGCTGGGGGGGTTCACATGGAGATGGGAAGGATCCAGGGAGACCTGAGAGCCCCTTCCAGAGCCTAAGGGGGCTCCAGGAGAGCCGGAGAGGGACTGGGGACAAGGTATGGAGGGACAGGACACAGGGAATGCTTTCCCACTGCCGGTGGGATATTGGGAAGGAATTGCTGGCTGGGAGGGTGGGGAGGGGCTGGGCTGGAATTCCCAGGGAAGCTGTGGCTGCCCCTGGATCCCTGGAAGTGTCCCAGGCCAGGATGGAGCAACCTGGGATAGCAGGAGGTGTCGGGGTTGGAACGGGATGGGCTTTAATGTCCCTTCCCACCCAAACCAGTCTGGGATAGACCACAACTGGTGTCCTCTGGAGAACATGTTACCCAGGCAAGGGAAATGAAGGGTCCCTCACACCTGCCCTCGTGCTCCAATATTTGGGGACTGGTGTTTGAACCCTTTGTGTTCTCTGGGTTCATTTTGGGAAGAAGCCTCTTTTCAGTGCTCCTTTGACACTGCTCTTGTTGAGCACAACCTTTATCTGGTTTTCGGAAGGGCAATGATACGATTCCTGGAGGGAAAAAAACACCCCCGTGATTCCTGCCGTTAAGGAAGCATCGGATCCACCTGAGAATCCCAGTTGTGGTTTATCCCAGACTGGTTTGGGTGGGAAGGGACCTTAAAGTTCATCCAGTTCCAACCCTGACACCTCTCACTCTCCCAGGTTGCCCCAGCATGGCCTTGGACACTTCCAGGGATCCAGAGGGAGCCACAGCCCAGCCCCTCCCCACCCTCCCAGCCAGCAATTCCTTCCCAATCTCCAATCTCTCCCTGCCCTCTGGCAGTGGGAAGCCATTCCCTGTGTCCTGTCCCTCCATCCCTTGTCCCCCTGTCCCTCTCCAGCTCTCCCGGAGCCCCTCCAGGCTCTGGAACTTGCTCCGAGGGCTCCCTGGATCCTTCTCCTCTCCAGGTATCCTCATGGATCTGGTGTGGGAAGGGACCTTAAATCCATCCCATTCCATCCCATTCCATGGGCAAGGACACCTCCCGCTGTCCCAGGTTGCTCCAAGGGAATCCAGCCTGGCCTTGGACACTCCCAGGGATCCAGGGGCACCCACAGCTTCTCTGGGAATTCCAGCCCAGCCAGGAATTCCTTCCCACTGTCCCATCTCTCCGTGCCCTCTGGCAGTGGGAAGCCATTCCCTGTGTTCCTTTTTCCCCCTTTCCTCCCTGAACTCTTAGTTCTTTCATCACCCCCCCAAACCAGCAGCGCTCGCCCAAGTTCGGCGTCGTGGGAAGGGTTTGGTGTTGGTTTTGCCTCTGCTTTTTTGATGCTCATTTAATCCTTTGCATCCCTTGCTCCTCATGCCGTGCACCCAATGGGACCGTGTTTTTCCTCGGCGGTTTTCCAGAGGGTTTTCCAGGGCTCGTCCTCCTGCTGTCTCTTCTACGAGGCGCAATAATTTCAAAAAAAAAGCCGTATATTTGTGTTTTTACGGAGCAGATGAGCGCGAGGTCGTGGCTGTGCTGCTGTGACAGTGACGTCCCGACTCCTCCGCATCCCCTGGAACTTCCCATGGGACCCAGAGCTCCATCTTCCCCACCCTGTGCTCTTCCCACTTCCCACGAGGCATTGTTTGGAAAACATTTGGCACCTTTCACATGGAATTCTCCCGTCCGGTTTGAGCCTCGGACGTGCCCAGTTCCTCTGTGACCTCACATTAATTAACGTGATGGATCTAAATGGGCTTAGGACCAGCACTAAGTTGGGTGCTTGGTCCTAGTTTTGCTTTATTTTATTTTATTTTTATTTTATTTT
>VWZG01008848.1:53455-76788 GCA_013396735.1 Grallaria varia
TTTTGTTTTGTTTTATTTTATTTTATTTTTGGGGTTTTTGGTTTTTTTTATTTTGGTTTATTTTATATTTTATTCTATTTTTTTTTTCCTTTTGTTTTGTTTTGTTTTATTTTGTTTTGTTTTGTTTTGTTTTGTTTCACTCAGAGCACTGACACTGTTGGTTCCGTTGCATTTTGGATGGCCCCTTTCCCATTTTCCTGCTGTCCCAGATGGATTTTGGCCGTGCTGTGCCCCCACCCCAGTTCCTATGGTTACCCCCCCCTTTGTGGGGTGACAAAGGGTGGCATCCCGATCCTCCCGGGTCCAATCGTGCCCTTTGACTCCCTCCCCTCTTCACGCCCCTCGCGGGCTTGGCCTCTCACTCCGCTCCAAGGCTCGTCATCCAAGGGGTTCCCATGGAAACCGGGAAGGAAAATTGAAAAGAGGAGCACAAAGGGCTGCTTGATTTGAATGGGAACGAGGGGGCGAAGGCTCCTTGTGGTTCATCGGAGACCTGAGAGTCAGCTTGGAAAAAGTTGCTTTCAATTTGTAAACTTGTTTACTTGTTCCCCATTCCTTGATTTCTGGAACAAAAGTTGTCACGCCCGGGCGAGGAGAAACATCTTTCTTTTTAAATTCCTCTTTTCCTTCCCCGCTCCCGCCTCCGACAGCATCATTCCTGTGTTTTAGCATTTTCCTCTCTGAAAACTCCCTCAGATTTCCCTTTTTTCCCCCTTTGCCAGGCATTAATCATCCCCTCGGTTCTCTTAACACCCCTCGCCCTGTCTTTGTGGAGGAGTGGATGAGTATGGGAATAATCCATCGCTCACGAGAATTCCTTCTGCCTCCTCACGGTCCATTTTAACCATCCCCGTCCCACCCGGGCAGGCGCGACGTGGAAACGGAACCGTGGAGGGAAATGTCACCACCAAGTCTCCCCTCGGGTGTTGGGTTGGACTCTTGCTGTCGACAATAAAGGGGAAAAAAACCCAAAACAAATCAAGGGAACAGAAACGTTCCGGGACGGTGACATTTCACCTGCGTGTTTTCCAAATGTGTGAAAGTTTGATACAAATCTGCTGAAGGGCACAGAAGTCGCTTTGTCTCCAGGTTTTTCTCTGGGGCTCTTTAAAGGATGGAGTATCCCGTTCTTACAGAAAACCAGCCCTTAACTCGTGTAGGAGAAATACCATTTCAATGGTCTGATTTGAAGATCCATCAATTCATTTTCACAAAATCCAGTGGCTGAAACACTGACCAACCCCGGCCCCTGAAGGGTGAACCAGGATTTCCCTTCCTCTTACTTTGACTCCCAACAACCTTCGTTGAGCGGTGCCACAAAAAGGCACCGTAATTCCTTTTTTTCCCCGCTCTGGCGCTACGGGAGGCAGCTCCTTTTGTGTGGGAATAACAAACTTCCAAGCCTTTGGCTCCCCTCCCGCCTTGGAGGGGCTGCTGGGAGTGCCCTGGGTCACCGAGAGGGGACTCGGGAGCGGCGTTGGATTGAGCCAGGGCTGTAGGATGGATCCCCTCCTGCGCCGGGATCCCATCCCTCCGGCACATCCCTGTGTCCATCCCAAGGAGCTGGTGGGATGGATGATGGGATCTGAGCTCAGGGTGAAGTCAGCGGAGAGCTGGTCCCAAAGTGCCAACAAATGGACATTCCAACCCCCTGTCCTGCTGCTCCGAGTTCCTTTTCCCTGCCTGCCTCTCAGTCCCACACCTGATCATCCCTCAGTTGCATTTTACAGCCTGTTAGAAACATGTCTATTAATATATATATTCATATATGTATCAATATATAAAAATATATATAATATGTAATATATTTTGCACCGCCAGGCAATTATCCCAAGTGGGAAAACACCCCCCTTGTGCTCCTTGCATCGCCCCCATCTCACCCCCTGGGAATTTGATGCAGCCTTTCCAATTTATCCCACCTGTTCTTCTCCAGTTTGATCCCACCGATTCCCTTCCACGTGGATTCTCCCGCTGCAAACTCTCCTCCAGATCCTGGCACTTGCAGTGCTTGGGAGGTTAAGAGTATTTTTAAGGGTTTCCCCTTGCACGGCACCCAACCGGTATTTGCTCCTCTTTATTCTCATTCCTCTGGAAAACAATTTGGGTCCATCATCCTGGAGCTCCCAGAGGAGTTGCACAATCTTTTTGTCCCCTTCATCCCTGTCCCCTCTGTCCTCCCACTGTCTTATTCATCCTGTTATTGTATTTGGGGCTTGTCCTGTTTGGGAGCATTTACAGGGAACAATTTCTCCCCCCGCCCCTCCCCAAAAACCCCACGTTCAGGACACAATCCCCTGGCCCCTAAAAAGGGAGAAACTTCTGCACCTCAGAGGGCAAAATATTCTTTTAGTGTGTTTTGAGAAGAGCAAACACACACATTTGAGACAAATCAGCGAAGGCGCGGTGGGAATTCCCCTCCAATATTTATCTGGTGAATTATTAACAGCAGGCAAGAAAAGTCAGCGTTGGGAACTCGGGTTTGCTTGGAATTTCAGAATAGTTTTGCTGAGGATTCCAGAAATTTGGAGGTTTCTGAGGTGGACAACAGCTGTCTGGGCCGGTGGAAAAGCGGGATACAATTGCAATTATTTTTAATTCTTTGCCCCTCCTTCCCCCCCCCACCCTGTGGTCCCCTGTAGCGTTCAGCTGTGACCTCATTAACTCAGCACTGAATGGAAGGGATGGCACTGTCCGAGGAGCCTGGAGTTGTCATTCGCAGCTGCTGCTGCCTCCAAACAGGCTTCAAAAAAGGGCTTAAAATGCTTTAAAAATGGTTCAAAAGAAGTCATTTTCCATTTTGAGCAGAAATCGGTTTGCATTTAACCTGTTGGGGTAAATTGAGATCTTCTCAGCCTCAGCTTCTCAGCTTTGCGTTGCTGTCTGATGAAGCCGGAGGGGCCTCTTTAATTCTGTAATTCTGTGATTGGGGAAAAAAAAAATAGTGGGATGGACAATCTCCTTTAAAAACGATTAAAAATTCCCAATAAACGGAGCTCCCATTTGCTCCCAACCCACAGACTCGCTGCGGAACTTTGGTCATGAAACAGAGAAAAATCTTTTGGCAAAGACTGAAAAGTTCCCCCAAATCCATCCCATTTTCTCCTTGTGTGTGTCACCTGGGAAGAATTCGTTACTTCATACCAAAAATAGGGGAAGATGACCCCAAGGCTCAAACTTTTCTCTTTTTCGTGGCCTTTTCGCCCTTGCTCGCAGCGCCAGCGGCAGCTCAGGGTGCTTTTGCAGGGAGCTCTTGGTTTTCCACTCCAAAAATCCCGGGACACACTCCAAGTTTTCCCGAGCACCATCACCCAACCAAAGCACATGCAGAGTGCTGAGGGCTCTGGCTTTGCTTTCCCTCTGTGGGGAGCTGGCTGGAAGAATCCCCAAGCAGGGGATAATCCCTTGGGAATCGTCAGAGTCAAACCAGCCTGTGATTGTGAATTGTTAAAAAGCTGTTTTTTGTGTGCGAGGGGAAAAGAAACAGGAAAAGCTGGAGGAGAGAAATTGTAAAATGAAGGGGGAGAGATGATTTGGACAGATTCTGCTCCAGGGAAAAATTCTTCCTCGGGAGCGTGGGGAGGGGCTGGAATTCCCAGAGAAGCTGTGGCTGCCCCTGGATCCCTGGAAGTGTCCAAGGCCAGGTTGGAGCCACCTGGGATAGTGGGAGGTGTTGGGGTTGGAACTGGCTGAGCTTTAATGTCCCTTCCCACCCAAACCATCCTGGGATTCTGGGATTCCATGCCAGAGGGGACAGCAGGGCTGCGGAGTTTGTGGGGCACAGACCCCACATCCGGGAAAACCATCCTGAATTATTTATGGACATGGAACAACCCGCGGATTTTGGGATCACCGACACCACAAGACAGCTCAGCATAGGAGGTGACAGCGTAGCCTGCCTGGAAAGCAACCACCAGGGGAAGGAAGAGCTGTCGGGCCAGTAACCACTTTCTTTTAATTATTGCCCTGGGAAATATCCTTAATTTTGAGGCCAGGACGTGGAAATCTTCCCTCCCGTCCAGCTGTAGGGGGTGTGTTTGCTGGTGGGCGGATGCAGCAGATGGGCTGTGATGTGGAGATCGAGGCCCAGCTGTTAAAATAGCAGCATTCGTGTTACGGAGAAGTTTTAGTTGCTGTCCAGGGTGATGTTTATGGTGTTAATCCGAGAGATTCGGTTCTTACCTCAGTTTGCGTTGCATTATTTGCATGCACAGTCGGGTTTGGATCGGTGTGGTCTGCTCCTTTGCCCTCCATCCGTCCCAAAAATCCTGGCTTTTCCATGGAGGTGCATCCCCGGATCACCCGAGGGCTTTGGATTTTTGGTCCGGGCAGGAACCATCGGGCAGAGTCAAGGAAAGCTTCAACGTGTAGCCCCATGTGCCTCTAAAATCATGGAATGACATCATGGAATACCCTGAGCTGGGTGGGATCCGGATCGCCGGGCCCCGCGACAGACACCCCGAAAATTACACAATTTGGCACAGCAGATTTGGGATTTTTATACGACAGCACATTCCAAACCAGCTGTCCTTCTGGGTGTTGCAGGAGCATTCCTTGAAGGTTTTAGGTTGGATTTGCTGCGGGTTTTCATAGGAGTGAAACGAAGTCATTTAAGCAATTCCCAAGGAGGTGCTGGTCCTAATGGAGCTGGGGAAGACAGGAGAGCTGCTGGATGGGAATTCCTTCTTGGAGAACACCGGATGACCTTCCTAGCTCAGGCACAGAGTCTGCCTTTGTTCCCTCATCGGTGGATCCAGGTGTTTTGGGACAGTTTGGTGGGATTTCAGGAGGTCACACTGGCTGCCAAGGGGGCAGCAAGTAGAACTTCCAGAATTCGTTCAGTATGGTTTTTCTCCTGCAGCTTTCCGTGTGCCGGAGGTTCTGCTCCTCTTTTCGGCCGTGGGTCATCAAACCACTTAAAAACTAAGCTTGGAAAAAAGGGAATTGATCCGCCAAGGTGCTGATTGACCTCCCTGCCTGGGGAGGGGGTGGAATCACGGCCCCTGGAGGTGTTCAAGGACAGCAACGCGCTCCGGGCTGGGGGACAAGGTGGGCGTCGGGCACAGGGTGGGCTTGGAGGGCTCTTCCAACCCGAATGATGATTCCCTATTAAAGAGGAAAGATGTTTAGATGCAAACGCTCGGCAATCTCGACATCCAGGTTTTGATCCTGACTTTTTACCCTACTGATGGTCCAAATATACCACGTGTGGCTTCGGGGTCGGTTTCAGGGCTGGTTTCAATCCACCTTAAGCCCAGGTCAGGTGGCAGGGGAGAGGACAGGGCTGATGAACTGGTGCCCCTTTGTGAAAGTGCCCCTGGAGGCCATCAGATGTCATTTGTTCTCCGGGAGGAGGAGGAGGAGGGTGACAACTGTAACGTCACGTCTGCTTTGAAGGCAGGCAGAAGGTTGCAGGTTCCCTTGGCTGGTCTGCCAAGAATTCAGGAAAGAGGAACCTTTTTCCATCCTCATCCCGGTGGAAAACCGGAGCTTTGGTGAGTCTGCAATGGCCTGTGGTGTATCAAACCCTGTTAGACAATTCTGCTCCATCGGCTGGGTGAGCACCCCCAGTTGGTGAAGTCACACACAGAGCTGTTGAAGTCATCAAACCTTTGGGAAGGACAAGGGAATTCCCTCCAGCAGGAGTTTGGTTGTCCCTGGAAATCCAACTCGTCTGGTTTTACTCCGCGGGGTGTCCGTGTGGTGTCACCCTGGTTGTGCAGGCAGTGAAAATGGAAAGGTGAGGTGGATCCGAGCGGGGATTGGGAATCTTGGCTCTTCCCTGAGCTGGATTTCCCTCCTGTTTGTGATTTCCAGGAACCCCCTCTTTTGGAGCCCTGGGGGACTGGATCTGGCCACTGACTCCGGGGTGGGCTCCGCAGTCAGTGTCGGGAATTCTCCAAAGCAGGAATCACACTCTGCACTTGGAACGTTGTCTTTGCAACCACAGGAGACAGAAATGTGTAATTAATAGGGAAAAACAGTATTTTGAGGAGAATTAACCACTCCTGCCCAAGAGGCTGCTGCGTGTCCAGGCCAAGCGTGTTTTATGGAGCCTCGAGAGGCTCCTAAACCCAGTCCAGGGCGCTGTGGAATTATTTCTCCGGTACTCTGGAATCCTCCCAAGGCCATCACAGCAGGCACATGGAGGGGAAGGAGTAACCTAAACCCACTCGGCTGTCAAATGAAAACCAACACTTCTGGCAGGAGGTGGGGGGTGGTTCCCAGGACCACCAGCCTGCATCCATGGGCTCCCAAAACGCCGAGCCTGCTCCCAGGAAAAGCGCAAATCGACAGATGGGGCCCGTCTTTGCAGCGTCTTCCGGAGGAACTTGGGAATTTCAAATGAAGCAGGAGACAGTTTTAGAGGAGGCGAGCAGATGGCTTTGCTTTTCAGTCATGCAGACAGAGGTTAATGCCGTTTGCTGTCTTTTAACTATTTTCATCTTTATCCTGCCTTTTTTTCCCTCCCCCCTGCAGTTGAGAACTTAACCTTGGCTGGCTCTTTCCGCGCAGCAAATTCAGGAGGGTTTCGTGATTGCCGCCCTTGCGGGGTAAGGCAGGGAAAATAATTGGTCTGGGGTTTTAAAGGGTGAGTGTCTGATTCAACCTTAGCGTGAAAAAATCATCCCTTAAACCCCAGGCAATTACTTGTCATTTTACGGTTGGAGTTACTTAAATAACTGGAGAAATGCAGTCATCTCATTTTAGTGCTCAGGTAAAGAAAAATCTGGTTTTTTTTTTCCTAATGAAATCCTGAATCCAAGGGCAGGGCGAGGCAGGGCAGGGGGAGCAGCTCCTGTGGCTGGATGTGCCCCGAGGCAGGAGATCCCACCAGGGAACTGCGGCAGCGATTGATGGTCATAGAATCACTTCCCAGGAGCCGCAGGGGAGAGCAATTCCCTCCTTCCCTCCAGGAATTGGGAGGATGCTCCCTGTTTGGTTCTCTGTGCCAAGGGCTGAATACGGAAGGGAAAGATCACCGGAATAATTTGGTTTAAATTCCCAAGTAACTGCCTGTTCTGTGGCTGTGGCTGTGCGAAATAAAGAGAAATTTGGTTTATCGTCCCTGGGGGATATGAGAAGTCTGAAACTGAAATGCAGGCCCAGGGGGGATTCAGAGTCCCAATTCTTGCTTTTGCTTTGTAACCAAAAGGGAGGATTTGTTCCCAAAATTATCTGGGTGGGAAAATTTGACGTGTATCATTCCAGTTCTCCTTTGTCTCTCATCCCTCGGGGGAGAAAAGTTGAGGAGTGGAACTGGAGGATCTTTAAGGTCCCTCCCAAACCAAACCGTTCTGGGATTCCACGATCCCAAGGCAAGCAGGGAATTTCTCCTCTCTTTAAGAGACAATGGCTGTGAAAATGTTTTCAGCAGGTGGGAAGGAATTGCAGGGAGGGAAAGAACCGGGAATTGGGGAATTTCTTCAAACGGCTTTGTCGCCAGCGCAGGAAATTGTGGGAAGAGGGAAAAGAGTGCCAGGGAAGGATGTGGAAGGATGGAGAACTGGAGATACATCACACAGTGGCATGTTTCAAATCCTCCGGTACCTCCGGGAGCACACGAGAGTTTATTTCTTCTCAAACATCTCTCGTTTCCCTTCCTGGCATTTCCCAAGACTCGACCCGAATTCCTGAGCTCTGCTCGGCTCTCCCGCCTTCCCTTGTCCTTGCCCCTCTTCCCTGTTCCTCCTGGAACTTCCCAAAGGCACATCCCATCTCACAGAGAGCCCTTTGTTTGGCACCGGGGCCCAATATCATAACTTGCACCAAAAGAGGTTTTTAATGCACCACCACCACCCCCGCCTTTGGATTTAATAGGGAACAACAACATCGTCGGGAGGGGGAAGGGACTTTTCATCCTGGGAGCTGTGAGGGGGGAAGATAATTTTAAGATGATTTGGGAGATGGGGCAGCCACAGGCAGAGCTGCCCAGGGGCACAAACGCTGCTGGTAAGTCCCTTTTTCTGCCTTACGAGGACTTGCCGGAGGGTTTTTAAGCCTCGTGATTTTGAGATGATTTGATTTGATTATAATTCACGAGAGGGGTTTTTGTCCCGCCTGCAGTTGCTGCTCGGAGGGGCTCGATGGAGTGGGAGAGGGCCAGGAAAAGGGAGCTAAACCAGCCCTGCTGGAAGGGAATTCCTTCAGTGCCCCCAGAACTGCTGGAAAAGGCCTCTGGCATCATCCAGGCCACCCTGTGCCCGATGGCCACCTTGTCCCCCAGGGCACCGAGTGCCACGTCCAGGCGTTCCTTGGGCACCTCCAGGGACTCCAAACCTCCCTGGGAAACCCGTTCCGAGATTTAACAACCCTTTTCCAGGAACAAATTCCTCCTGATGTCCAACCTGTCCCTCCCCTGGCGCAGGTTGAGGCCTCCTCCTGTCCTTTGTTCCCTGGGAAACGGGCGAGGATTGTTGGGATTGAGTAAATCCTTCCTGTGTTTTGAGGAATATGCCAAGGCTGAGCTTGAAACCAGACCCAAACCAGGCCCTTCCCAGCTCTGCCAGGGAAAATCCAGTTATCCCAGTGTTATTCCAGGTGTCAAGACTCCCTAGAATCAATTTCTTGGATACTTTAGCTGTGCTGTGAACATTTTCAAAACTAAATGCATTTCTGCATCCGAAGTCCAGCCAAACAGAAGGAGTTCCCTGCTCATGGGAATAAATGGGAATCCTTTCCAGCTGCTTCTGCCTTTTTCCTCATGGATGACCTTGCTCCTCACACAAGTTATTCCCAAATTTCACGGCTCTTCTGCTGTGGGACATTGGAAAAACGAAGGGAATTTGATCAGTTTGGGAAATAATAATAATTATGTTCAAAAAAAAAAACAACCCAGTGTGGTTTTATCTCGTATTCCAAAAATGAACCATTTATGGGAAAAAGGAGATGTCTGGGAAGAACTGGAAGGGTAAAGAGGTGGAGGCTGAGCTTTTCCTCCTCATTGCTGTTGTTTCTCATTTCTGTTGCTGCAGAGGATGAGCCGGTTTTCGTTGTGGGGTCTGTCTGGTTCTGTGTTTTGGAAAAAGAAGTGAAGAAGCTGAACTGGTTTGAAACGTTCCCCGGGAAGCTGCTGTTTGCCAGTGTCACCTTCCTGCAGCTCCTCCTCAGTGACAATAACACTTTATAATGTTAATAATAATAATAATAATAGTCTAGGGTTCTCCAGCAGGTCCATTTGTGCTTCCCCATAAATTCTGCAGTTCAGAGTCCCTGCCCTTTGATCCCTCCTGGCTGCGCAGAGGGGGGAACTCTGACGCCAAAACAACATTTCCTTCCCAAGTTGTGAGTCCCGATATTCTCTGGTGCTGCTCTTTTGGGAGTTTAATTGATCTTACATCAATGTCTTGAGAGCTGGTGAGGCTTTTGGGCAGCACCCAGACCCAGGGGAATGTGTGATTAACTCCTGGAGAGCTTTGAAGACGAGTGGGAGCAGAATGAACCCGCACGGGGTACTAGGAAGATACAACGTGGATTATCGATGTTGACAATTCTTTCCATCCAGACATAAATCCCCGCCCTGTTTATTTCTCCTTCTTTTCCACCTCTACAAAGGCTGTGTTGTCCTGGCTGTGATGGATGTCCCCCCCCTCCCAGAGCTTCCAGGCGTTTCTGCTCTCCCTGCTGCTCAAACCTGCCCCAAAGCCCCGCGGGAGCGCGAGGCTCCGGTTGTGTTTTCCCACTCCTTTTTTTTTCCCGGCTCTGATTTCGGGGTGTTTTCTGACGGTCGGTGGGGAAATGGCACTTTGGGCATGCCCTGTTCTGTCCGGGAGACTTTGGGTAACACCAATGAGGTGCAGTGTGGGGCTGGTTTCCTTCTACAGGCGGTAGAACTGAAATTCCCATCGGAGAGGGGGTTTGTCCGCCCATTTTAACGCAAACCAAGGGCATAAATGTCCCTTGTGAACCCTTGTTATTGTCCCCAAGCCTTCTGGACCGTCTGTCTTCCCCAAACACCCGAGTGGGGTCCTCCCACCAGGCGGAGAAACGAGGTGGAGACCTGCTGGAACTCCTCACCAATGTCCTGCTTTTCTTTTATCCCTTCCCCAGCCCTTCCACCCCATGGTGAACCTGGAATGCTCCCGGGATTTCCGGCCCTTCCTGTGCGCCCTCTACGCGCCGGTGTGCATGGAGTACGGCCGGGTGACGCTGCCGTGCCGCCGCCTCTGCCAGAGGGCCTTCAGCGAGTGCTCCAAGCTCATGGAGATGTTCGGCGTGTCCTGGCCCGAGGACATGGAGTGCGCCAGGTGAGACAGTCCGGCCCCTTCACCATCCCCACGGGAAATTTCACCACCATCCTTACGGTCCAAACCAGATGTCTGAAGGGTTTCCCATCCAAACCAGATGCCTGAAGGGTTTCCCATCCAAACCAGATGTCTGAAGGGTTTCCCCTTCCAAGTGAAATTTCACCACCATCCTTATGGTCCAAACCAGATGTTTGAAGGGTTTCCCATCCCAGGTGAAATACCACCACCATCCTTACGGTCCAAACCGGATGTTTGAAGGGTTTCCCATCCCAGGTGAAACTCCACCACCACCCTTACGGTCCAAACCAGATGTTTGAAGGGTTTCCCATCCCAGGTGAAACTCCACCACCATCCTTACAGTCCAAACCAGATGTCTGAAGGGTTTCCCATCCAAACCAGATGTTCAAAGTGTTTCCCGTCCTGGGAGAAATTCCACCACCATCCTTGTGGTCCAAACCAGATGTTTGAATGGTTTCCCGTTCCACGCGCCTGTGTTTTCCGTTCCCTTTCCCAGCCTCTTTCCTGGATTGGGAGCAGAGTTCCCGTTTCTGTCGTTTGCCCGGGAAATCAGCTGGAAATGGGCTGTTTTTCACAAGTGTAAAGTCTCAGAGCCCCATCTTCAGGGCATCTCCCTCTCGTCGGGCTTGCCCACAGCCAGATGTTTCCAGCTGTGTGTCCCACAAATGCCGTATGGGAACGGCGCTCAGCAACGCTCCGGAGCGTTTGGAATTAAAGACAATACCTTTGTGCTTTATAAGATTCCAACAGCCAAAATACAGGACCACGAGCAGGAGGGAGGTTTCTCTTGCCGTTGGGTTGGAGAGAATGAAAAATTAGAAATTCTCACAGCAAAATGAGTCAGGGGCTGCTTGTGGGGTGTGGGACCCCTCCAGCTCTCCTTCAGGATCTTCCTCCAGCAGTCCGGAGCCTCTGGACAGGCTTTAATTACACAAATAGCTTCCCAATTTCCATTTATTAATGCTGGATTTTGGGTGGAACCAGCTCACTGTTCTGCATGAAAGCAGCAAGTGGAATTTCTTGGGAAGGCTTTAAAATGCTCCATAAAGCCCTGCTTCCAAGGATTCTCATGGAGCCTAAATTCCCGAGGTGGATTTTGTTGCGTTCCCAAAGCCCCTCTTGGGGTCCTTGTCCTTGGATTCCTCTGATTGTTGTTTTTTCACACCTGTTTTGTGGCTTCCATGGATTCTCATGGAGTCTAAATTCCCAAACTTCCTGAGGTGGATTTTGTTGCGTTCCCAAAGCCCCTCTTGGGGTCCTTGTCTTTGGATTCCTCTGGTTTTTGTTTTTTCTCACCTTTTTTTGTGGTTTCCAAGCCCGGCACGCTCCGGGATGGGAAGCTCCGGGTTTGCGGATAAGCAGGGGCATTTCCTGGGGTGCCCGGGATTGTTGGCTCCGGTCGCTGTGCCCGGGGTCACACCTAGAAATGAAGTTACTAATCCCTGCCAAGCATGTGGATGTTCCTTGTAAACCCTTCTCTTCCCCCTTCCCAGATTCCCGGACTGCGACGAGCCGTATCCGCGCCTCGTCGACCTCAACTTGGCCGGGGAGCCCACAGAGGAGACGCCAATGGCGGTGCAGAGGGATTACGGCTTCTGGTGTCCCCGGGAGCTGAAGATAGACCCCGAGCTGGGCTACTCCTTCCTCCGGGTGCGCGACTGCTCCCCGCCCTGCCCCAACATGTACTTCCGACGCGAGGAGCTCTCCTTCGCCCGCTACTTCATCGGCGTCATCTCCATCGTCTGCCTCTCCGCCACGCTCTTCACCTTCCTCACCTTCCTCATCGACGTCACGCGGTTCCGCTACCCGGAGCGGCCCATCATCTTCTACGCCGTCTGCTACATGATGGTGTCTCTGATCTTCTTCATTGGCTTCCTGCTGGAGGACCGCGTGGCGTGCAACGCCTCCCGCCCCGCCCAGTACAAGGCCTCTACCGTCACGCAGGGCTCGCACAACAAGGCCTGCACCATGCTCTTCATGGTGCTCTACTTCTTCACCATGGCCGGCAGCGTCTGGTGGGTCATCCTCACCATCACCTGGTTCCTGGCCGCCGTGCCCAAATGGGGCAGCGAGGCCATCGAGAAGAAGGCGCTGCTCTTCCACGCCAGCGCCTGGGGCATCCCGGGCACACTCACCATCGTCCTGCTGGCCATGAACAAGATCGAGGGTGACAACATCAGCGGCGTGTGCTTCGTGGGGCTCTACGACGTGGACGCGCTGCGCTACTTCGTCCTGGCGCCGCTGTGCCTCTACGTGGTGGTGGGCGTGTCGCTGCTGCTCGCCGGGATCATCTCCCTCAACCGGGTCCGCATCGAGATCCCGCTGGAGAAGGAGAACCAGGACAAGCTGGTGAAGTTCATGATCCGCATCGGCGTGTTCAGCGTGCTCTACCTCGTGCCGCTCCTCGTGGTCATTGGCTGCTACTTCTACGAGCAGGCTTACCGGGGGGTCTGGGAGACCACCTGGATCCAGGAGCGCTGCCGGGAATACCACATCCCGTGTCCCTACCAGGTGAGGAACCCGCCGGGGTGGGGCTGCTGGGGTGGTCAGGGTTGCTCATCCTCTCCGGCTCCTGCCAGGGAAGGGCTCGCCGTACTCGGATCACCCGGATAAGGCTTTTTTTGGGCCCTCCGGAATATTCGGTGTTGTCGGAAAATTGGAGGCTCCCCTTGGCTGCCTGGTGGGTTTTTGTGGAGTTTCAGGGCTTTGCCGGGACATCAATGTGTTGTTCTAACTCGGTTTGGACACCAGGGGTTTATTGGAGGCACGTCAGGAGGAATTTTGGCTTTTCAGCTCGGGTGCCATCGGCCCAAACACCGGTTTTTGTGGCTCTCGTCGTCGGTCTGCGGCAGTTTCGGTGCTTTGGTCTGCCAGGAGGTTTTGTGCTCCTTCCGTGAGCTAATAAAGAGCTAATAAACAGTTACACAGGAGCATAAATGGTGACAGAACCTCAGGAGTTCAGGCGTTTAAATCAATGATTTGCTATTTTGTGCCATCAAAAGAATTAAGACTCCTCTGTTACAGCCCCGGGAAAAAAGCCTTTCATTTCCACCTGCCTGGAAAGAACAAGCCCTTTCATTAATTCTGAAGCTTTCCAGAGTCTTTTGTCAAATTTCCCGTCCCCCCAATTTATAGTTTTCAATTTTAATACATTTTTAGCCCGGAATAAGTGAACCAATATTGTCTGAATTTCAAATTCAGGAAAACGCCAGTATGTGATTCCACTTGGAGTGTCTCCTGGAGAAAACAGCTCTTGGGAATGGGCTTTTTTTTTTGGGAAAAATGACTTTGAGCTGCTGGGTTTAACTGGGTTGTCCCTGGAACAGGAGCCTCCCAGGTTGGCCTGTCCACTGGTTCCTTGGGTTTTGTTCTGCTGCCGTTGAAAACGAAGGATTTTTTAGGTGTTAATTGCTTGAGTCTGAGCAGGGAATTGATTTTTTGGGACTATCACGCGGACATTTCCTTTGGCTTCTTTAAAGGGACTGTTTGCAGGGGGGGTTTCCTGGGAAACATCCGTTGCACTGGGCCATGGAAAATTAGGATTTGGGCTCCTGAGGCAGCGAAACCCCCACCTGAACGGGCCCAGCTCGCAGTTGAATGCAATCAGACATCCCTTCAGGGTTCGCCTTAGGCTTGATAACAATCCTTTTGTTGCCTTTTAACCCTTGCTCTTGTTGTCCCTGCTGGATTTTATTAGGGTGGGACTCTTCCGTGCCACGTGGGAGCGTTTCTGTGGCAGGGAGTCTCCGTGGCCGCGGCTCTGTGCGCTTCCGCTGCCGTCACCGAGGGTTTCGTGTCTCAAATTGCTTTAAAAAAGAGGATTTTTTTTCTCCTTTTCAACCCCCCTCCACACCCCAATCTAAAACCCCGTGTGAGGATCCCTAAAATCCGGAGGGTTTCCTTTCCTCCGAATATCCAACAAAGGCTGTTTTAAATCCCGGGGCCACCAAAGGGCTGGTGGGAATAACAAAACCCTGCAGGAAAAGATGGCTCGTAATGGCCCGGCAGGAGGCAAAGGCACAATAAAGGTTTCATTCACATCAAATTGGGTCGAAGGACCCCGGACACCCGCAGGAGTGTTAAAAGGGCTTTTTTTTTTCCTTTTAGCCCATCCATTTAGGGCTTTTTTTTTTCCCCTCCCCTTAAACTAATTAAGTGATCCAGAGTTACAACTGAAACAGATTTCCAAAGCTGGGGGTGGGGGGGAAATGATTTTATCCTTAAATGATGCAAGTGAAATATAATGTTAAATTGGGGAGGGGGGGGAATGAAATTGGCTGCCTGAATAAGGTCACATTTTTAGGAAGAATTGAGATTATTTCATTTTAACTTCAGACATCCGAGTGCCTTTCCCAAGGCCGGACTATCCTAAATATCCAGCTGGGGTTGACTCCATGTGGACATGGTGGGTTTTTGTGCCCAGGGCTGTGGTGGGTGGGCCCTTTTTCCCGACACCAGCAAATCGGAGGTTAAGTGACATCATCTTTGCCATGGGAGATGATGCCACGGTCGATTATCCCAGAAAATTACGGATGGGAGTGTGGGAACAGGCGGTTGCTCCAGCCCTGCCTCCCTCCTGTGTGACTGCTCCCCGTGGGACACACCAGGGGCTCCCATCCTGTGCCGGATCCTCCGGGATGTTCCTGTCAAAAATAGGGAAACCTGAAGGGATAAACCTTCTGAAACGTGGGAATGGTTTCTGGCTCGCCCTGGCCACGCGTTCTCCTGGTTATTTGGCAGACCTGGGAAGTGTCTCTTGTTTTCCCTGGGAAGTGAGATCTGTTTTTCCACAAAGGCAGCGAATCGATATCCCGGAATTCCGTCCCCTCAGTAAGAGCAGGGCCAGAAGGAGCTCGTGTTTCCTCGGAGCCCTCCAGGCTCCAGGTTTCTGGGAGAGACTTAGGGAAGAGCAGAAGGGTTTGTGGGAGCTGTGGCAGCTCCAAGACCAAATCCCAGCCCTCGCTTTTCCAACCCTCACCTGCTGCTGCAGCTCAGGCAGGGATTTTAATCATAAAATCATGGAATGGTTTGGCTTGGAAGGCACTTTCAAGCCCATCCGCCTGCCATGGGCAGGGACACCTCCCACTGTCCCAGGTCGCTCCAAGGGAATCCAGCATGGCCTTGGACACTCCCAGGGATCCAGGGGCAGCCACAGCTTCTCTGGGAATTCCAGCCCAGCCCCTCCCCACCTTCCCAAGGAAGGACTTTTTCCCAGTATCTCATCTCAGCCTCCTTTCAGCTTGAAGCCATTCCCTGTGTCCTGGCACTCCGGGCTCTTGGAAACAATCCCTCACCATCTTTCCTGTGGGTTCCCCTCAGAATGGAAGGGGCAAAAAAAGCAGGGAAGTGGACAAAATCCAGCCAGAAAATAATCACATTTTAGGCACCTCTTGCTACGCTTGGAAATCCGTGTTTGCTGCTCCTCCTCCTCCTCATGTCCGTCACGGTGGTGGTTCCACCAGTGTCACAGGGCAGAGACCTTTGGGCTGAAGGAGGGACATTTGGGGGAATAGTTCCATGTGCTCCTGTTGCTGTTGATCCCCATCATTATCACCATCCTCAGCACCATCATCATCACCATCATCACTTCTCAATTAATTTCACCATCCTTAATAAGCTCTTGGTGCTGGCTTGGCTTGCCGAGTCCTCGCCCAACGTTCGGCTCTCAAACTTGGTCCCTTTTTTTCTCTTGCTTTGCAATTCCTGGCTGGATGTCGATGGGTCGTGTCATCCCTATGGAAAATAAATCAGGTGGAATGGTGGACCGGCATAGAATTGTCCCTTTCCGGCAGCACGGAATGGCTCAGGGTGGGGAGGGAGGGTCAGGATGGATATCGGGAAAAGGTTCTTCTCCCAGAGGGTGGTGGCCACTCCCAGAGGGAACGGGCACTTCCCAAAGCAGGACTTCCAGTGGTCAAAGCGATCAGATCTCCTGCAAAAGGGGAGTGAATTCCCAATAATTCTGGTTCATTTCTCTTCAATCCCAATGTCAGTGGGCTCTTCCCGGGTTCCTGGGGCGCTTCAGGGCCGGGCTGGTGCTGGGCTGATGGAGGACACTCCTCATTTAGACACTGAAGAGGAAAAGAAATAAAAATGAACCATTCCAAAGGCATTTGGTGCTGCGGGAGGAATCCCGGAGGAGCGGAACTGAGCACTGGGAATCAATTCTCCTTCCCTGGGGTGTGATATCCATCATTGCCCTGCTCCTGGAATAAAAGGCTGAGCTGCCGAGGCAATGGTGCTTTCCATGTTATTTAAAGGAACGGAAGCAGGCGTGGATTGAAGACCTGACAGCGGGCTGAGTTTAGAGCAAGTTCAAACTCTGATTTTGGAGCGGAAATCCTCTTGTCTTTCCCATGATGTTCCTGTAGCGAGGCACTGGACATTCGTGGAATCATGGAATGGTTTGGGTGGAAGGGACCTCAAAGCCCATCCCAGGCCACCCCCTGCCACGGGCAGGGACACTTCCCACTATCCCAGGTTGCTCCAAGGGTATCCAACCTGGAACACTTCCAGGGATCCAGAGGCATGATTTGTACCCGATTGAACTCATTCTCTGTTTCCAGAGCATCTGCTCTCATTGGATATTTAAACTTCAGGATTTTCCCTACAAATTTCTGGGAACTTTTTTTGGTTTTTTTGGTGGGGAAAGGGGTAAGAGAGGTTTGGGAGGGTGGTTTTTTTTTTTGCAACCAGCCCCCTTCAAAACCCAGACTTAGACCTCAACACCTTCCAGACTCACTTTGTCCATCCTCACCAGCCTTGGCTTGAATCTTCCTCATCATTCCGGAAAGAAAACGTGGGAATGGGTTTTCTTGGCTCCTTTTTGAGGAAAAGTCATGGATAGGCACCATCAGCTGGAATTTGGGAGTCCCGTGGGTAGTTTTGCTTTGCCAGGGGTTTTACAAACTCCGGGTACTGAGGGAGCAGAATTTTTCTGCACGACCCAACTCTTCATCGGAAGCAATTTTGAACCGAGCTCTTTGAAGCAGTTCCTGAGCTTATCTCAAAATCTCCTCCCTTTTCCCTCTGAACTTCGTTTTAAAAAGATTAAAACCTCCCTGGTGTCATTAAGAACTTAATTCTTCAGGTGATGTCATGGCGAGCCTCGTTTTTATCAGCAGCAAAACCAGACAATTCAGCCCTTTTTCTTTCCCTCTGGGGTGTTTCATCCCCAGCTGAGGCTCCGGCCTCGGTGTGTGATGAAGTTCAGGGTGGACTTCCCATGGAGATGGGAATCTTCAACCACTCCCTCCCGTTGGTGGAACGGGATGGGCTCCAAGGTCCTTCCAGCCCCGGCCATCCTGGGATTCCACCTCCCAAAACTCACCGCCTTGCCATAAAAATCCCTTTGTTTTGGGCTCTTTTGGCTCTCCGGCGACTCGGAGGTGCCTTTTTTTTTAATTCTTTTTAAAAGGAGGGGCAACATCTCCGAGCGGTTGGTTCCTCCTCGGAGCCCCTTTATCCTTCGCTCTGCTGAACAGCCCATCCCTGAGGGCTCACCTGAAATAAAACGGGCCAAAGGAGACAACCGAGATGAGCTGCTCAAAGGTCCAGCTCAGCCGAGTCTCTCCATTTCTCCTCCTCTCAAAAAAGAGGAAAAACAATGAAAAAAAAAAACCCTTTATTTACCTTCAGTTTCTATTTTCGCCTTTACATATCCAGTTTATTTGTTTCACATGTTCCAGCCGTAGTTTGTTGCCCACCGAAATTCCGGACAGACACTGGAATTTTTCCCATTTTTCCCCGTTTTCTCCACTATCTGGGGGTGTTGCCAAGCTCTTTTTTTTTTCACTCCAAGGTGTCTCGGCTGCTTTGCCACCTCCCAAGATGCGTGTGGGGAGCAGAGGCTTTGTCAGGAGGTGTCTCAGCACCCTCCGTGTGAGGCATAAAGGGAATTTATTTGGGGGTGTCTGTAAATGGAGGTTTCTCCCCCCTCTCCCCAACTTTCTTTTTCAGCAGGGATTGTTTATAGAATTCCTCTTGGGAGAGGGGATGGATTCGCTTCAATCTGCCCTAAGGAGCTGCTGCTTGTTGCGTGTAATTATTCCATCCTGAAGGAATAAAAAAACCCCCAAAGGTTTGAGATAAAACCGGATTTTCTGCAGCAGAGGAGACAAAATAAATCTGAATGAAGAGCTAGGCTTCCTGCAAAAACAAATGGAACACCAGCTCAGAACAGCGGGGTCATTGATCACATATTGTGCTGTTCCCTAACTGTCATCCAGTTCATTTCTCCTGCTTTGGATGCTCAGGAAAAGGAAAATAAAGGGAATATCCCTGAATTGTCCTTTCCAGCTTCAGTGCCACCAACCCAGAGCAGCTCTGGCACATCCAGGATAAATCCCACACGGGACGTGGCGCGTTCCTGCATCTCCCCTGGGAATCCTCTGCTCCCTGGGCAGGGAGGGAAGGGAATTTTCCCATCCCAGGATTCCTCTGGCTGGGGCAGAGCTGAAGGGAAGTGGTGGCTCCTCAGCCCTTCTACCCACACGGAATAAACAAAAGAAAACTTCTGGGTATTTGTGTTTGGAGACTGGGAATGGCATCAGTGCGTTTGTTACCGATCCAGGGATTCAGGGATTCAGGGATTCAGGGATTCAGGAATTCAGGGATTCAGGGATTCAGGAATTCAGGGATTCAGGAATTCAGGGATTCAGGGCTTCAGGAATTCAGGGCTTCAGGAATTCAGGGCTTCAGGAATTCAGGGATTCAAGAATTCAGGGCTTCAGGGATTCAGGGATTCAGGGCTTCAGGAATTCAGGGCTTCAGGGCTTCAGGAATTCAGGGATTCAGGGGTTCGGGATTCAGGAATTCAGGGATTCAGGAATTCAGGGACTCAGGGATTCAGGGATTCAAGAATTCAGGAATTCAGGGATTCAGGGCAGAGCAGCTGCAGGTGAGCTGGCAGAGGGAGAGGCAGCCATGGAATGCTGGCTGGAGCTCTCTGCCACTCCACATATTCCCAACATCCCAGAGAGTTTGAGTGGATCTCTGCAGCTCTCCTTGGGCAGGAATTCTTGTCCTGGCAGCACCAGGCACGGGGAATCTTGGATGCGTTTCACTGCTGTGCATTTATTCCCACTGATCCCAGAGTATCCCCGTTATTTTCCAATAACTGGGGAAAATTAAGCCCTTGGAGGGTTGAAATTCAAGCCCTGGGAGGGTCAAAATTCATGCCCTGGGAGGGTCAAAATTCATGCCCTGAGAGGGTCAAAATTCATGCCCTGGGAGGGTCAAAATTCATGCCCTGGAAGGGTCAAAATTCAAGCCCTTGGAGGGTTAAAATTCATGCCCTGGGAGGGTCAAAATTCATGCCCTGAGAGGGTCAAAATTCATGCCCTGGGAGGGTCAAAATTCATGCCCTGGGAGGGTCAAAATTCAAGCCCTTGGAGGGTTAAAATTCATGCCCTGGGAGCTTCGGTTTGAGCGTCTGGGCTCGGGGTTCCTCACACGGACCAACCCCACTTACAACACTGGTAACAGGATGTATTTTTACTCCTGTTTGTTTATTTTCAGTCGAGTTCCTGAGGTCATTATATCTACCCTTTCATGCTGAATTATGTCAAAATCGCTGTTAATGCTCAAAACCTCACCCCAGGCCGGGTTCTGTGTCTCGTTTTCACCACGGGAGGGCCAAAGTCTGAGCTCGGGGCAGATGGGCAGGACCAGAAACTGAGGAGAAAGAAAGGCTGGACATCCCAGGATGTACAAAATTCCCAGGCCAGGCTCGTGTTCCTCCTGTCGGAAATTTGGGAATTGTCCTTCTCAAACGGCGTTATTTTATAGGTTTAACAGCCTGATTTTTATATGTAAAAATACCTCGGTCTGTCCTCCTGAAGCTGCTCTTTCAGAGGGAACTAAGAGGAGGTTTAAGTAGAAATAATCATTAATAACCCTTGTTGTTCTGTTTGGGTGTATTATCGGTGGAGTCACACACTGGAAGGTTTCCTCAGTGGATGGAATAACCCTGACACCAAATTATTTTTCAAAGAGTCAGTAAAATTTTTAAATCCTTTTTAATTTTAAAAATCCATTTAATATTTGATTCTTTTTTTAAATCAAATAATAGAAATCATTTTTAATATTGCCCCTTTCACACCAGAACTTGAAAAATAAGATCTGGAGCCTGATGAACTTAATATTTATTTTTAATACTGCCCACATAATTTTTCTGCCCGTGGAGAATAAGAAATACTTTATAAATCCCACATTTGCTAAAACACCTGTGAGTTTCTCCCCCAAGGTCTGTGCTTCGTTTTGAGCAGCCATTTGGTTTTTCATTTGCATCTTCGTGAAACGACTCCGATGTTTTTTGCTCGTGGCTTCATCTCCGGTCCTTCGTTGCCAGGTGGGATCAGTGGGAAGTCCCTCAGCGGGGACACATTCCCACATCCTCTCCAGAAAGAATGGAATTAATTCAGGGAGGAATTTACCCCCGAACGTCTCGAGGCTGCAAAGATTTCAGTCCAAGCACATTTTTGCCACTGGGGTTCTAAGTCAGATTTGCTGATTCATTAAGGGTGGGGGGTTTTTTCCCCCCCGAGTTATCGTTTGATTCCCAAAATCTGGAGGGAAAAAAAAATCCCTATTTTTCCTGGCTGGCACCGAGGAGCTTCCAACCTCTGCCCAATGCAGCCCCTTGACAGGTGGCTGAGGCCGGAGCGCTTCCGGGGAATTGTTGGATTCTGGTGTGTCCTGAATTAACGTCCGTCCCTGGATTAACAGCACTCCCATCCCTTCCTTTCCCATAACAAGCTGGAGGAGCTCAAGGGAAATTCTTCTCAAATAGAATTGCTTTTCAAATGTGCTGGTTTTTGTCAAGGTGTGGGTTTTTTAGGCACTTACATGGATAAAATTCCTGGGAAAAGGTGTATTTTAGGGGAGTTTGGGATGGGGAGAGGGATCTGCAGTGCCTGGGCTGAATCTGCAGTGCCTCCCAGGCTGAAATCATTTCCTCTGTTTCCCAATAAGATGGTCATTTTATGATTTATTTATTATTTTCACCTTGGCTTATGTTGGAAGTTGTTCCTGGCCCAAGCCTCGCGCGGTGGCCGGAAACGGCACCGAGGATTTCTTGTTCAAACGACAAAATTCCCGTGATAATTTATTTTATGGCATCAAATCCTCCCACATCTGACTGGGAAACAAACTGCGAGTGCCATTCTGAGCCTCGGAGCGATGACAGTGACGGAGAGCGAGGCTTAGGTTGGATTCCCTTCGGTCTTTCCCCTCCCGCTTTTCCCATTTCCATCCGAAGCGTGGGTTAATTGGAATTTCATCACTTTTTTCCTCGGGGGAGTATCCGAGGGCTTTGCTGTGGGGTTGGGGCTTCTGCTCCACGTCCATAATTTGTGGATCCGCACATTTTCCCGGGAAGGGGCCGCGCTCCATGTCCCTTAAAAGCTGCTGTGATGGATCGTCCGGGGGCAGGAGGGGAGGACACTCTGGAATTAGTTATGGAAGCATTTCCATAGACTTAGTCCTGGTTTTCCCTGGAGGAAGGAGGAGATGGATGGGTTTAACCCCCTCAGCTCCACGTGTTCCGGCAGGGAAGCGACGGCTCCGAGCCGGCGTTTCCTGGGATTCACCGAGGAGAACTCGGCTCCGTGGGATGCTCCGTACCAGCCTGGTGGGTGGGAGAGGGAAAAGGAATCCCGGAGATCCCACTGGCACCTCTGGGATATCCCGATCCCTGCAGGACTGGCCGTGGGATGTGCTGGAGCTTCGGCATCTCCTGCCGGGGTTTTGTGGGATCCTTCTGAGGAGCTGCATGTGAGGGAGGAATTGTGGGCTGGGAGGGTGGGGAGGGGCTGGGATGGAATTCCCAGGGAAACTGTGGCTGCCCCTGGATCCCTGGGAGTGTCCAAGGTCAGGTTGGACAGGGCTTGGATCAACCTGGGCTGGTGGAAGGTGTCCCTGCCCATGGCAGGGGGTGGAATGAGATGGATTTAAGGTCCTTTCCCACAGCAGATCCACAGGGACACCTGGAGAAGAGAAGGATCCAGGGAGCCCTTGGAACAAATTCCAGAGCCTGAAGGGGCTCCAGGAGAGCTGGAGTGGGACTGGGGACAAGAGATGGAGGGACAGGACACAGGGAATGGCTTCCCACTGCCAGAGGGCAGGGAGAGGGGGGACAGTGGGAAGGAATTCCCGGCTGGGCTGGAATTCCCAGAGAAGCTGCAGCTGCCCCTGGATCCCTGGGAATGGCCCAGGCCGGATTGGATTCCCTTGGAGCGACCTGGGGTAGTGGGAGGTGCCCCTGCCTGTGGCAGGGGGTGGAACAGGATGAGCTTGGAAATCCCTTCCCACCCAAACCATTCTGGGATTCTACAAAAATCCCCAAATTCTTGCGTTCCTGGAGTGGACGAGCCCCTCTCGCATCTCCGGGAAAACAACGGGATATGAAGGAAAAGGGAGAATCCCCAGCAGTTTTAATTTTTTGTTGGGCAATTATTAATTGGGCTGTTCTTAATTTGACTGTTTTCCTGAGTGGAAACTCACGGCTGGGCGACAAAACCACGCAGGCAACCCTTTTTCTGGTTGAGAGGTGGCCAGTGCAGGAAGGTCCAAAGACCCCTCGACATCCGTGGTTTCCCTGGGGAGGAGACGGATGGGGAGATCTCAGGAACCATCCCATAATCCTCATTACGTTCCCACGCTTTCATTTCCCATCTACAACGGGGAATAATGTTAAAGAAGGTGCAATGACAGCAAACATTACCCGGCGACCCTTGCGCTTCCCCTGGTCCCTGTGGAAGTGGTGCTGCCCCTCGGCATCCAATGGTTGGGATATTCCCAGGGTGTCCTCCTCGTGCCGGCAAATCCTCCTGGCGCCGTCACCGCGTTGAGTTCGGATTCCCAGTATGGGGGGAAATGGTTGCTGGTGTTCTTTGAGGGGATTGTGTTCCTGTTTGTGCATTCATGTGGGCTCTCAGCCCTTATCCCAGTTCTCTCAGGCCTTATCCCAGTTCTCTGAGCCCTTATCCCAGTTCTCATCCCAGTTCTCTCAGCCTTTATCCCAGTTCTCTCAACCCTTATCCCAGTTCTCTGAGCCCTTATCCCAGTTCT
>VWZG01008848.1:77097-94709 GCA_013396735.1 Grallaria varia
AGTTCCCTCAGTCTTTATTCCCAGTTCCCTCAGCCTTTATTCCCAGTTCTCTCAGCCTTTATTCCCAGTTCTCTCAGCCTTTATTCCCAGTTCCCTCAGCCTTTATTCCCAGTTCCCTCAGCCTTTGCTGGAATTCCCTCGTCCCAGCGCACATGGAGGTGTCATGCAGATGTTGACAGAGGATTCTGTGACACCAGTACAAGTTTGCTCCTCTCCTCTCCAGCTTGGTGGAGTCGCTCAGGTTTCACCCTGAAGTTCTCTGAAGCCCTTAAGGTTCATTTTGGAGCTGGGTTATCAACCCAAGGACACCCTGGGGGGCCTGTTTGCTCTGCAGCCACCCCAGAGACCCTCCCGAGAGAACATCCACGTGTCTTCTCTGCATCTCTGCCAAACACACCCCTGGTGTTCCCACACATTGGCAAGAACCGGCCTCGGGGGTGGTTTTGGGTTGGGTTGATGCCGCTGGAGAAAGAAGGTCTCGCCAGGCCCATGAGAACCAGGTGGTTGTACCTCCAGTTCCTGGGAGAGGGGAACAGGGTGTGACTCTCCACCGAAGGCCAAGGAATTAAGGATCAGTGTCGTCCTTCCACGGAACATTCCACTGGGATTTTCCCCAGCAGCGCCTGCAGCAGGTCCAGTGTCAGCACCACGGAGCCCTGGCCATGCCTGCTCTGGCCACAGGGGGATTTCAGTGGGTTTGTAATGGGCAGCGAACTGGGATGGGTGGTGGAACCATCTTTTTGTCCTTGTGTCCCCCCAGGTGCCCCAGATGAGCCGCCCAGATTTGATTCTGTTCCTCATGAAGTATCTCATGGCCCTGGTTGTTGGGATCCCCTCCGTGTTCTGGGTGGGCAGCAAGAAGACCTGTTTTGAGTGGGCCAGCTTCTTCCACGGGCGCAGGAAAAAAGAGTGAGTGTGGGATTGTGGGGGATGAACCCGGGGCTGGCAAACAACCTCCTCCTTCACAGGCCCGGGACGGTGTTTTGGGGGGTTGTTCATGAAGGTAAAGACAGGAATAAATAGGGGTACTTGCTTTGGAAACCTCTCACTGTCCAAAATGGAGCAAGGAGAGACTGGACAAGCAACGGCTCCAAAATTCCTTCTTTTTCTGTCATTATTCTCCGGTCTCAGAATCAAACCTGCATTCCTCTGTCTTCCAAATGGTTTGAACAGTGGTCAGGTTTCATGGGGACACCACAACTACTCTGCCACTTGCCGAGAAGGGGGATTGAAAGTTTTTCTTTATGAATGTGTTTGTGGAGGCATTCAACCAAACCAGACCTTTAAATGGAAACCAAACAAAGGGCTTGTCACCGTGGCTGCACTGACGAGCATTTGTCTCTGCTTTTAATCTCCCTTATGCACTGGTGCCAAAGCACAGCACGATAAAGCAACAGTAAGAGTGTCCTGGAGCTTCAGTGAGGGTGGAATTAATTTCCACCCAGGTGTGCCTTCAATTTAGAGACAACCTGTGTGATTTTCCTGTAGCCGGGGGTATTTTCATAATAGATAATTGTCTTTTAAGGAGGTGTTTTCAGGCAGACCCACGAAGGCAGAAGCCTTTAAGTGACTCCTCCGTAAATTTTTAGTCCCTCCTTAGCAGAACCCTCCGGCTGGAGCCACATTCCTTTATTGTCCTTTGAGCTGATACAAAGCTCCCTCCTCAGGGAGCCTGGGATCCTCTGGGAGCAGGAAAACTGGGAGAAGGAGCTGGCCAGGAACAGGAAAGGGAGCGGGAAAGAACAGCACAGAGGCCATTATGAGATGTGCTGTGTCTCACTGCTGCCACTTCCAATCCAGGTTTGAAATGCCCTCCCGGGTGAGGAGGTGGCTCCCCGTGTTCCCCGAGAGGGATTCCCTGGGCAATCCGAGCGTGCTATCCCGAGGATTTCCCGTGTAACAACACCCACAAACTGGGATCGTTCCCGTGTGCAGCCTGGAGGGTCGGGCGCAGGGACGAGGAAAGATTCAACAACACAACCTTTGCTAATATATCCACATATAACGATGCTTCAAAATTAGGCAATTTGGGATGTTACAGTGTAAACAGAAGGTCTTCCTTGCTGAGCCGTGTCGCTTGTTCTGTTTGTAAAACAGACACAGCGCTGCCATCGCTTCTGTAATTAACCTTAATTGTTCCCGTGGCTCAGAGTCGTCAACGAGAGCCGCCAAGTGCTGCAGGAGCCCGACTTCACTCAGTCTCTGCTGAGGGACCCCAACACACCCATCATCCGCAAGTCACGGGGCACCTCCACGCAGGGCACCTCCACCCACGCCTCCTCCACGCAGCTGGCCATGGTGGACGACCAGAGGAGCAAGGCGGGCAGCGTCCACAGCAAAGTGAGCAGCTACCACGGCAGCCTGCACCGCTCGCGCGACGGACGGTACGTGCCCTCCCCGAGCCCCGGGAATCGCGGCAGGGCGTGGGCGGGAGGGGGCCTGGGAGCTCATCCAGTGCCACAACCCTGCCACAGGGGAGGGGTGCCTTCCACTAGACCGGGTTATTCCCACCTGGCCTTGGACACTTCCAGGGGTGGGGAGTCCATGACGTGATTGGGAAAGTCTTGTAGAAGATTGGACAGGCCCCACCAGTGGGACATGTGGCCACCCCCCGTGCTGAAACTGGATGTTCTTCTGTTGCTTTTCCTCTCCCTTGGGAAGAGGGGAAGTGTGATGATATTTTCAGAGCCCACGCTGGCCCCCAGGAGTCACGTTCAGTGCTGGTTTTCCTGTATGGGAGGTCACCAGAGCATGTGGGAAAACAGCCCTGCCTGGTGCTTCTGTGGCTGCTTTGGGCTGCTTGCAGCTTGGTTTTGTGTCTCCCAATAGTCCTGGCCCTGGAGCAAACGAAGGCCGAGTTACCCGCTCTGCCTTGAGGTGGAATTAAGGTTTATAACCCCATTTATCATGAAGTGGTTTATTCACCTAATTAGCGACGCTAGACTAGTGGTGGAGTAAGAACGTTGTGTGAGGAGCTGAAACACTTCTGCTGGGGCTGTGGGAGCCGAGTGGCAGAGCTAAGCAGGGCACACCTTCCTCCAGGGAGCCGAGGGTTGGGGAGATGGATTGTCCTTCCTTCCCGAGCGCCAGTAAGGACGGTAACGATGGCCCTTGTGCCCACATCCACCAGGTACACCCCGTGCAGCTACCGAGGCGTGGAGGAGCGACTCCCTCACGGCAGCATGTCCCGGCTGACCGACCACTCGAGGCACAGCAGCTCCCACCGGCTCAACGAGCAGTCCCGGCACGGCAGCGCCCGCGACCTGAGCGGCAGCGCCCTGACGCACATCACGCACGGCACCAGCATGAACCGCGTCATCGAGGAGGACGGCACCAGCGCCTGAGCGGGGCCGGCCCCGGTGCAGGGAGTGCTTGGAGAGAGCTTGGAGAAGTTACACGGCTCATGGTCCCTTTCCTCAGTATTATCGTCCTCTCATCGGGTGCTGAATTCCAGCCGGGTCGGGGAAGACGAAGCCGGCGTCTCCGCGTGGCAGCCGGCGCTCTCGTGGAGCTCCGGTGGCGCATCCGGCTCCAGTTCCTGAGTAAAGGGCTGGTTGTGTCCTTTGAACCTCTCTGTAGGTAATTATTTATTCGGTGACTGGTGCTCGTGGGAGGCCACTGCTGGAATTCCGTGTGGAAAACTGTCTCACTTCCCCTCCCTGTGTTGTGTCGGGAGGTGCCGCCCCCAAGAACGCATCACTGGGGTCGCGCCGGGGGTGGTTCTTGTGGTGACATTTGAGGGGACTGGTGGTGGCTGAAGGAGTCCCTCAGCACACCTCCTCACACAGCTCCTGCTTCCCTCCATCGTGTGCATCGGGAGGGGACACAGCCAGTGCTGCCTGAGGGACATCCCTGCGAGCCCCGAGGTCACGGTGGAAAAACAACGGAGAAGGAAATTCCGCTGAGGATCACCAGCCCTTCCCAGGGCTGCTCAGGCTCAGTGTCGGGATGGGGTGGTGGGAGGAGATAGAGGCAGGGAAGAGTGATTTTTTTTATGACTTGTACCGTCCTTGCTTTTTTTTACAAAAGACCATTTAAATTTTCTACTCGTTTCCAGTTTCTGTAGGAAGAGAACAGCTTTTGAAACCAGTTACCTAGAGAATGTGCAGCGACTTATTTTTTAGAGTCTTGTACAGAAGCTGAGATTGCCTGTTCCTGATCTATTTAAAAAAAGAAAAAAAAAAGAAAAAAAAAAGAAAAAAAAAAGAAAAAAAAAAGAAAAAAAAAAGAAAAAAAAAAGAAAAAAAAAAGAAAAAAAAAAGAAAAAAAAAAGAAAAAAAAAAGAAAAAAAAAAGAAAAAAAAAGCTAATAGAAAAGCTGAATTTGTTGCTCAGGCAGGAATGCAGAGCCCGTTCCCTGCAGCCACAGCAAGGCCTGTCCCCGAGCCCCGGCACTGGGGGAGGAAGGCTGAGTTTGTTCGGGGATGATCCACCTTCCTTGTGACGTCACAGCTGGTCTGGGAGGGGGTTCTCCGTGCTGAGCAAGGATTTAGAGAAGTGGGTGGGAGAGATCCAGGCAGGAGCTGTCCACAGGTGGGGAAAGAGCAGGATGTGGCAGCTGGAAACCCATGGGATTGCTGCCTTGAGGAGGAGGAGGAGGAGGAGGAAGGATCCAGCGTGGATTGTTGGCTCCTTCCCAGCCTGGGATTTTGCATCGGATCGACCTCTGCTGTGGGTCCTTCTCTTTTCATTCCCTGCCACAGATTCACGGTGGAGAACTCTCAGTTTGGGCTTTTTTTGTGTGGAAATAATCCGTTGGGATACGCAGGAGGCAGAAGTCGAGGCACGTCGTGGATGGTGCCGTGGATGGTGCCGTGGATCTTCCAGAGCTGCTGAGATTCCTTCAGCTTGAGGAGACACTGATTGCATGTAAACCTACCTCAGTCGTTGCTGCAGATCATTGCTGGGAGATGATTCCTTATTGTTTTCCTTGCCCTTCCCTGATTCCCTGTCTGAGGCCTGTTGGGAAGCCTTTGGAGACGCTCCCGTGGCACAGCCTGGAGGGCAGGGACGGGGCAGCGGCTCGCGGGGCCTCCACGGAGCTGCTCCACAATTACTCCTGTTAATTGGAGCTGATGACACAGCAGAGAGCCCGGGAATCAAAGGCTGCCCCGGGAGGTGCAGGTACACTTCTCCTAAGTTGGCTTTCCTGCTTCCCGACGGGATTCCTGCTCTGGAGGAGAGGCACAGACCCGGAATGTTGGCAGTGCGGGAAGGGAGTTGTGCACCCACAGCCCCAGGGCTGAGCAAACCAGGGGCCATCCCTGGGGGCCATCCCTGGGATAACTGTCCACAGGGATAACTCCAGGGATAACTGTCCACAGGGATAACTCCAGGGATAACTGCCCAGATCCCAGCACCGACCCTTCCGAAGCAGCTGCGAGTGGGAAATCCCTTTGAGTGGCTTAAACCAGGGAAGTCACAACTCCCTGGAAGCCCCAAAAGTGGAACCTTCGTTTATTTCCAAGTTCAGCTCCTACTAAATAACCTACTGCTCCAAAGGGATGATCCATTAAGGAATCTGGATCTGCAGAAGGAGCTGGGAAGCTGAGTTTTCCTAAACACTGGAATGGGACTAAATAAGCTCATGTGTTTACATTGATCTTCTTGGCTCAATTTCCACTACCTTTATTTTTATTTTTTTTTCATTAATTACAGCAGAGCTTTGACTTGTCTGGAGCCAGGGAGCGGAACAGTGATGGGGCTTTGAAACGGATCCTGCTGGGAAGGTTAATTTGGGAGGTTCAGCCCCCAGATGGGAATATCTAAGCCATTCCTTGCTCGTGGATCCTGGAAAGGACAGACTCCCGTCACCCCAGAGAGGTGATTAAACCTAAAACTGGAGTTCTGGCTGGGGCTTTTGCCTCCCTGCCCTTCCCTTTTCTCTTCAACGCCTGAGCTCCGGGCAGAGCATTCCTCCCGGGAATTTTGGGGCCCTTTCCCTGGTGTCGGATTGTCCCAGGCCTGGTGCAGTTCCCCAGCCAGGGCACTTCAGCTCCCAAACCATCCTGCCCAGGGTCTCTGAGCCGTGTCCCAGTTGGAATGTGGCCTGGCCACCACCTCTGGCCGGGGCACCAGGCCTGGTTTTGGGTGCTTTGCTCTGTGGCACCCCCGTGCTCCCCAGGGAGAGCTCCAGCCCGGCTTTTTGGGATTGGTGCCAAGCTTTAAACTCTCCTGCTTTAAACCCTGGCCCAGCAGGACCGTTCTGAAGGCACTGAAAACGCTCCAGGTGCTTTGGGTTCGGCTGCCCGGGCGTACCTGCAGCTGAACACGCACATTCCTCGTTCCTCACGGTGTTCCAGCAGCGCTTTGTCCCTTCCCAGCAGCCACGTGCCACCAGAAACCAGACCCTTTCTCCCGGGAAACAGGCAGAGAAGCTGCACAATGCCCAACCTCCCCAGCTCATCCCATCAGCAGGCTAATGTGGCCATGTATCTCCCTCCTACACACACGATGACTGGAGCCCCAGGAGCAGAGCTTCCCATCAGGTGCACGGCTTCCCATTCCCAGTATTCCCAGGGAACTGCATCTCCCCTTTTATCAACCCTTGCCAACAGATTCCCCCGAGTTTGTGACGTTCCTTCTTTCTTAATGCCCTCGTAGCTCTCGTTGTTCACTGAAATATCCCAGATGGGAGCTGTGCTTGTCTTGCATGGAAAAGGAGCAGCCGCCCTCCCCTCGAAGGAAGGAGGCTTAGAGCATGAACAGTCCAACAAGCAGCAGAAAGCCACAACTTTTAGGTGTCAATGTGTTTGTCTGCTCTCGGTGCTTCCCCTCTCCTTAGACCCGGAGTTTGCTCTGGAAGGGTTAAGTGGCAGCTGCTCCTGTGAGCGCGGGGCCAAAATCCAGCCACGGCCAAAATCCAGCGGTTATTCCAGCCAGGAGGGGAGGGAAAAACCCCTCCTAAAGGGCATGAGGAGAAGAGCCAGGCGAGTTTGGGGCCAGCCCTCCAAGCGGTGCCCACCCTTGCAGTTCCAGGGGGATGAGGATCCCAAAGCATGGCGGGCAGCGGGCAGTCCTCTGTGGGGCGCAGAGCAGGGTCACCCTGGAGACATCCCAAGGTCCACCTGGAAAGGCAGAACGTCCAGTTGAATGTGAAATGTCCCTCCTATCCCCAGGTGCTCCTTTCCGACCCGGATCAGGGTTTGTTCTCACCCAAGGCAGGGTGTTTTCCGCAGTTTTTGCCTGGAAGGAACAGCTGTTGGGTCTGCACGTGGTGCACGGAGCGCCTTTTCCAGAGCTTTCCCTGGACATTGTGCTACACCATCTTCCGCTTCTGGAGAGGAGGGGAAGGAGCTCCTGTGTCCTTGAGACCTGCATGGAGTGGGCACATGGAGAGAGGGAGGGAGGGAGGGAAGGAAGGAGGGCAGTCCTGACCCTGCACTCGGCTCTTGGTAGACTTGTTTACAGTAGTCCAGTGTCGGTTTTGTAAAGTTTGATTTTTTTTAGCACTTTAACTGTGAGTGTACAAACTGTAGTAGGTGTACATTTTCATTTTAGACCTTGGGAAGTTTTTAATAAAAATGTTTGGAAAACCCTCGTCTCTCTGCCTCGACAGGTTCTCGATCCCTCTCCGCAACCATCTTTAAAATCCCAGTTGAACGGCAGCAGAGATTTCAAGATTAAATAATGGGGTAGCAGATTTGACTCTGTCCAGCAGCGCTCTGAGCTTGAAGAAAGACTCTGCAGACCTAATCTTTGCCCAACATCTGCGCCCTTCCAGCAAACACAAAGCTCTGCCCGGATTTTGGGCTCTGGGTTGGTCCCCCCTTTCAGGAGAACAGACCATTCAAACCACCGGCATTTCGTGAGCGGAGACGAGCAGAGGGGAAACAGGTTTGGGAGCAGCAGTGCCGGGGCTGTTTGGGGTTTTTTATTGCCAAATCAAACCCGAGGATGGGATGAGTGATTTATTTTCGGTAGCTGTCTGGCATTTGGGCGGGTCCCTGGTTGTTTGGGGTTGGAAGCCTCACGCTGAGTCTGACATGGCTGGCAATAAAATAACTCCTTTCACTAATCACAGCCCTTAAAACCTGAAGTTGTGCAGGGGGACCACACGGAGATGTGAAATCAGCTCCTCCTCAGCAGAGCAGCTCCATCTGGAAACATCAGCCTCCTGCCCAAAGAGGCCTCAGAGCAGTGGTAGGAAAAGCCCTTCCTGGGAAAACCCATCAGGAGGTCCTGACATTTATCTCCCCGCTTTTGGGCTGCTTTAGCAGGTGCCAGAGAGGTGAATGCAGGGCTTGAGGAGGAGATGGAGTCACCTGGAGCTTGTTTGGCCCTCTCAAAGGTGGATCAGTGGCCTGCAGGTGAGGAAGGTGGGAGGAGCAGGAGAGAAGAGCTTATGGTCCAGCAGGGGCTGGGCCAGACCAGGCCCTTGGGCTGGGATTAAGTTCAGTGTATTTAAGTCACTCTCATGTTCCTTATGCACCTTAACACCCTGTTTGCTGGTTTGGGTCCAGCTTTGCCTCTCAGCCCTGCCAGCTCATGCCCTGGTTTGTGATTTCTTCTCCAGCTGGAAGGGAGAAAAGCAGCTGGCCATGCATAAAATCCTAAAAGCAAGGTCATAGAATCACAGAATCAGGGAATGATTTGGGTGGGNACAGGGAAGAATTTTGTCTTACTATCTGTTCTAACCGTACTCCAAGAAATCCTTGGTAACCAAAGGCTGAAACAAAAGTGGTGGCAACAGGAGGATCTTTTTTAACAAGTCCTTTTCTTCGGGTGTTGTCTCCAGCTCGGCACTGCTCTTGTGCAGAGGGACAAAACCAGGGACCCTTGAGCGTGGCCGTGTGCTGGGATCCACATCTCCACCAGCCTTTGTACCGGTCCAACTGGTTTTTATGATAACACTCCAGGCATGTTTGATTGATGTTGAGTCTCCAGTTTCACTGCCAGTGCCTGTTTGCTGCCTCAACACCCACATCCTGCTCCTGAGGTCCCACCGACACCTCCTGCTCCCCCTCCATCCCACGGGGACATCACAAATGGGGAGAGCCACTTTCTCCTCAATCCATCTCTTTGTTTTGGGGTTCTGTTAGAGCCCACCTTCCACGGGGCCCCTTTGCTTCCCACCCCCGTTTATCACATCACCTCCACAGCCTCACTCCAGCACTGGGATGCATTTTGAAGCCACTGACTAAAGAGACTTCCAGAATGTCTCCTGAGGGAGAGCTGAGTGGATGCTCAGCAGATTGGAGGCATCCTGATACCTGAAATGATGGGAAAGCTGAAGAAGGATGAATCTGCAGTGCCAAATGGTTGCCAGCCTCTTCCCAAGCTGCTGGAATGTAGTATTTTAAATATTAATATAATAATCTTGCTTGGTGTAGACGTATCCTCTGCTGCTTCTCATTGTTGGTCGGCCCAGTGCTGGTGCGGAGGGTTCCTACCTTTGGGAAGAACGTGCTGAAAAAAAATCCCTTAAGGCCCTGAATTGCAACATAATCCGGGCACAAATCCCACCTGGAGTCTGTGAGGAGCGACGAGCCCCGACACACCTCGGGCCGAGCTGCGGCGATGCCTTCAAAGCCCTCTGATCTCCGCCCCTGGAAACGCCGCCATCAGATAAGGCTCAGCCCCTGCCAAAAGACACAGAGAGATCCTGCTTGGCTGCACGAAGTGGGATTAGGCAAAGCTACCCTTGCTCCTCAGTTTTGGTTCCTGGAGGGGAACCAGCTCCTCGTGCTGCTTCTCCCTTGCAGGGGTGGGGGTTGAGGCTTTCACGGTGGTCCCCCAATCCCCCACGAGGTGTTGCCAAGCCCTTGGGGTTGGTGGCACTGATGCACAGAAGAAGAGGGGTCAGGGATGTGCTGGCTCGTGGAAGAGCAATAAAATCTGGGGCCAACCAAGGATTTGGACCCTACTGAAAGAATTTGGACTCCTAGTGAGGAGGTGAGAGGGCATGGCCTCAGGCTGTGCCAGGGGATGGTCAGGCTGGACATCAGGAGGAATTTCTTCATGGAAAGGTTGGTTAAACACTGGAAAGGACCGCTCAGGGAAGTGGAGTCGCCATCCCTGGAGCTGTCCAAGGAAGGACTGGATGTGGCACTCGGGTTGGGTGACAAGGTGGGGATCAGTCCCAGGCTGGACTTGTTGATGCCAGAGATCTTCTCCAACCTCAGTGATTCTGTGAAAACCAGAAGCCACCTTTGTTTTTCAAATCCTTTTTTTTCCCACTTTTTTCTCCCTAAATGCAATTCTGAAGCACTTGGTTGTCTACAGGAGCTTCTAAAGGAGCTGCTCTGGGTGACCTGCCCGTGGCAGCAGCCCAAGGAAACATGAGCCCCCAGTGCCCCTCGGGCAGGTGAAGGGTTAACACTCATCTTTTGGGTGCCTTTAACTGTGAGCAAGGCCCCCGAATCCTGCCAGAGCTCGTTAGCCCCGAGCAGGGTGAAGGGCAAGAGCGCTAATTGGAGTGAGGGGCCCCCAGAGCTGTGAGAACTTCACAGCGGCGCGAGGAGGAGGTGCTGAACTTTGGCGCCCTTAACAGGTGCGGGGTCACCCCGGTGGCCCCCAAATCCCTGACCCCCTGTCACTCTCTGGCACTGACCCTCTCGACCTGTCCGCGGGGCGTTTCTCCCTCCAGCTGTTTCGGGATGGATTTTGATCCGTCGGGGAGCAGCTGCTGCTGGAAAAGTTGTGACTGGTAGGACTTAATGACTTGTGGTTTTGCCTAAAGCCCAGCGAAGAGGAGCCCTGAGGGCCTGGCAGGGGGAGATGTCACAGGGACATCTCCATTCCTCCCTCGAGGAGCAGTAAATCAACCCCCAGTGCTGCTCCTTCCCCAGACCCTCCAGGGCTTTGGATTAAGCAAATTAGTTGGATCAGGGCAAACTCGTGCGCCCAACCCTGGGCTCGGCCTGGCTCGTGGCACCAGGTGAGTCCCCATTTTCCTCCTCCTCTGCTCCCTCTGTAAGCAAAGCTCGTTGTGCAATATTTGTTTGCCCCCGTGTCCTGTTTTCCCAGGGACAAACCATCCTCACAGGCCTTTGCCCCTTCCTGGGACAGGAGGGAATTGGGGGCCTCGTAAAAGGGCTCTGGGAGCAGCCCTGGGTGCAGGGATGGGGGGATGCTCACAGGGAGGAATTGGTGCTTGGAATGTTCAGACCTTGAAGGGTTTGGATTGGAAGGTCACGGAGGGATGTTACGGGAGAAGCCACGAGGTCAAACCCGTGCAAGGTCCCTGCCCTTGGGAGCTGCACCTTCGGATGGTTTCGCAGGATCCACCAAAACTTTTTCCCCCAAACCACAGGGCAGAACCCCCTCACCCCCACCCCGTGTCGCTCTGGAAGAGGGAAATCCCGGGGGAAATGCCAGGGNACAGAAGAAGAGGGGTCAGGGATGTGCTGGCTCGTGGAAGAGCAATAAAATCTGGGGCCAACCAAGGATTTGGACCCTACTGAAAGAATTTGGACTCCTAGTGAGGAGGTGAGAGGGCATGGCCTCAGGCTGTGCCAGGGGATGGTCAGGCTGGACATCAGGAGGAATTTCTTCATGGAAAGGTTGGTTAAACACTGGAAAGGACCGCTCAGGGAAGTGGAGTCGCCATCCCTGGAGCTGTCCAAGGAAGGACTGGATGTGGCACTCGGGTTGGGTGACAAGGTGGGGATCAGTCCCAGGCTGGACTTGTTGATGCCAGAGATCTTCTCCAACCTCAGTGATTCTGTGAAAACCAGAAGCCACCTTTGTTTTTCAAATCCTTTTTTTTCCCACTTTTTTCTCCCTAAATGCAATTCTGAAGCACTTGGTTGTCTACAGGAGCTTCTAAAGGAGCTGCTCTGGGTGACCTGCCCGTGGCAGCAGCCCAAGGAAACATGAGCCCCCAGTGCCCCTCGGGCAGGTGAAGGGTTAACACTCATCTTTTGGGTGCCTTTAACTGTGAGCAAGGCCCCCGAATCCTGCCAGAGCTCGTTAGCCCCGAGCAGGGTGAAGGGCAAGAGCGCTAATTGGAGTGAGGGGCCCCCAGAGCTGTGAGAACTTCACAGCGGCACGAGGAGGAGGTGCTGAACTTTGGCGCCCTTAACAGGTGCGGGGTCACCCCGGTGGCCCCCAAATCCCTGACCCCCTGTCACTCTCTGGCACTGACCCTCTCGACCTGTCCGCGGGGCGTTTCTCCCTCCAGCTGTTTCGGGATGGATTTTGATCCGTCGGGGAGCAGCTGCTGCTGGAAAAGTTGTGACTGGTAGGACTTAATGACTTGTGGTTTTGCCTAAAGCCCAGCGAAGAGGAGCCCTGAGGGCCTGGCAGGGGGAGATGTCACAGGGACATCTCCATTCCTCCCTCGAGGAGCAGTAAATCAACCCCCAGTGCTGCTCCTTCCCCAGACCCTCCAGGGCTTTGGATTAAGCAAATTAGTTGGATCAGGGCAAAGAGCTGCACCATCCCTGAAACTCGTGCGCCCAACCCTGGGCTCGGCCTGGCTCGTGGCACCAGGTGAGTCCCCATTTTCCTCCTCCTCTGCTCCCTCTGTAAGCAAAGCTCGTTGTGCAATATTTGTTTGCCCCCGTGTCCTGTTTTCCCAGGGACAAACCATCCTCACAGGCCTTTGCCCCTTCCTGGGACAGGAGGGAATTGGGGGCCTCGTAAAAGGGCTCTGGGAGCAGCCCTGGGTGCAGGGATGGGGGGATGCTCACAGGGAGGAATTGGTGCTTGGAATGTTCAGACCTTGAAGGGTTTGGATTGGAAGGTCACGGAGGGATGTTACGGGAGAAGCCACGAGGTCAAACCCGTGCAAGGTCCCTGCCCTTGGGAGCTGCACCTTCGGATGGTTTCGCAGGATCCACCAAAACTTTTTCCCCCAAACCACAGGGCAGAACCCCCTCACCCCCACCCCGTGTCGCTCTGGAAGAGGGAAATCCCGGGGGAAATGCCAGGGAAGCTCCCTCCTTGCGGCCGGGAGGGCTGCGGGAATTCATCCCAAAGAAGTGGCGTCCCCAGGGCCCGGCTGGGATTTCTAAGGCGACAGTGCCACCGTGCGCGTGGGGCGGGCCCTGCGCTCCCGCCGGGGCTGACAAGGGACACCACCGGGGGCCTGGGCGGGGACAGGGACGAGTGACAGGCAGGATGAGGGGGGCGGCACTGGGGGAGAAAACATCAGGGCTGGGGACACCTCCATGGCCGCAGCAGGGACGGGGCTTTTATGTTGGGTTATGCTCTTTGCCTTTCCCGGTGCCCCACGGTCCCTCCTCTGCTCCGTGTCCTGCCCTGGAGGGACATGTTGGGGACAGACACGGGAACATCCAGTCGTTGACCCTGCAAGAGGAGTCCTGTGTGTCCAGCCATTCCCAGGGAAACCATACCCGGGATGTCTGGGATTATTTTGTTGCATTGAGGGGGAGGCAATTGTGTCCCCCAGACACCCCGAGGATCAGAAACACCCTGATGGGTTTCTCCCTGACACCCCCAGGGACCCAAGGGTGCCTCCAGGTGCAGCTCAGCTCGTGTGAGATGAGCACCCAGCAGGAGGGAGCAGAGCCACGTCCCTCCTTTCAGCTCCGCTAAATTTCCTACCACAGGGGACTTCCACCCACCCCATCCTGTCCCATCTCCCTCCCTGCCCACATATCCCAGGGCATCCAACTGGGACTCGGCCTCTCTGCCCTGAGTCATTTTAGGGTCAGGCTTTGCTCTTTTAGCACCCAAGAGGGCACACACGTAAGGGCAACATGTGCAAATCCACAGGCCTGGCCACACACCCCATAAGGTCCCATCTGGGCTGTTGGGAACACACACCCCCATCCCACAGGCTCCATGTGGGGTCACCGTGCCCCTGGTGGGGCTGGTGGAGGGATTTGTTGGGCAAAGGGCTGCAAGGAAGGAGCTCTTGGGCTGTGCAAACAAATAGCAGGGTGGGCAGGGGGGTGTTGGGGAGACAGTTTTGCAGCGATCACCACGAGCCCCCAGCGCGGCTCCAGACGCAGCCACCGCCCTGCACTGGGATCAAAAAGGCTAATCCTCCGGGAATAACAGACCTAAGCCTCTTAGCCAGCCGTGCTGTCAATGCCTGTCTCTGATGAGCTGATTAAAACCGAATGGAAAAGATTCAACTCAGCCCCTCCCCCGGGTACCCCGGGAGCTGCCCCAGGTGATGGAGAGGAGATGCTCCTTGCTGGGCTTGGTGGCTTCACTCTTCGCTGTTTGTCTGCCCAGGCCCGGATGCTCCTTGGCCAGGAGAAGTGATTCCATCCTCCCTTATCCCTGCAAATCCCCGCCCTCTGCTCCACGGGGAGGTCCCGGCAGCCACCCGCCCCTTTGAAGGCATTGGATTATCCGTGTCCGAGCTGCCACCTGGAGCTGGAGGAAACAGCAGCAGGAAAATCGGTTACAGGCAAAGTTTCCCATGAGGAACCCCCTGTCCCGGTCCTTGGTCAGTCTCAGGGGACATCCGCGGTGTTTTACTTTATTGAAGCAGCTGTTCCAGACAGCCATTGCTGCTCTGGACATGAGACTTGGCAAAACCATGATGTGTTAGCAGGAAAACAGGGGATTTCCTTGGATTTGAGAAATTCCTGCAGCCCTTCCCAGAATCTGGCCAAGTGTCGGTTGGGAAAAGGACCTCGATCTCCCCAGAGTCACATCCTTGCTCTTGGGAAGCAACAGGAGCATGTGGAAAGACATCATGGGAACGGAGCCCATGGAATGGGAAATTTGGTTGGAAAAGAGGCTGTTTGAGTCAGAGTGAGCTACTGGTGGGATCCGAAATGTCCCTTCACACCTGCAGCAGACACAGGGTGGCATCAGAGAGCCATGTCCTTCCTGTGAGGATGCCCACGATCACCCAACCGTGGGAAAGAAGGGAGACAAGTTGAGTTCCAGCTGTGCACACAGCTGGATTGCTCTTACCTTTGGTTTTCCACTGAGTCCTTCAGTAATTCTCCTCTGTTGTCACCGGTGGCTCTTCTCCAGGTCTTGTCCACGACCTGCAGTTGCTTCTGCTGTTAGGAAAAAAATCAGTAATTGTATTTGGGATATGAATCAAAGCACAAGAGGTCTCCCGTTGACCCGCTTTCAGAGCAGTATTTGGGATGTAGCCCCATTTTTAGGCTGGATGTAGGATCATCATGCCCTGGGGGTCCCTTTTCTTTGGGGTTTTGCTGAGTTATGGGTTGGCCTTGGAGCAGGATCCCACTGCTGGGCACAGCAGAGCAAAGCTCCTCCAGCGGTGACCCAGCGAGGCTGAGCCACAGAGTCTGGTTAATATTTAGCTGATCCTGCCACCGAGCTGCATTAATTACCCACCAGAGCTGCATTAATTACCCATGTGGGCAGCCCAGGCACGGAGGAGAGGAGGTGCCTGCGGGGAAAAGCAGGGCAGAAGGAATCAGGGCTGGGACCCAGAGCCCCCAGACCCAGCCTGACCCCAAACCCATTGGGTACATACAGTACATCAAACTATACATTTCTATAACTACAGACCACTCCATATGTGTGTCTAATAAGTTCCTGAGACAAGGGAAATACCCTGGGCCTTGGACTCCCAGACACAAGTTCCACTACAACAGCCCCAGCATCTGCCCCTTCCTCTCCAAAAAGTGCTTCCAGCTGATTTTCTACAGGTATTTTAAGGCACCTTTTTGTGATGCTGCCTGGGAACAGGCATGGAAAAGAGAAGGCTCCAGGAAGACCTTGGAGCAAATTCCAGAGTGTAAAGGGGCACCAGGAGGGCTAGAGAGGGACTGGGGACAAGGCATGGAGGGCAGGACCCAGGGAATGGCTTCCCACTGCCAGAGGGTAGGGAGAGATGGGACAGTGGGAATGAATTCCTGGCTGGGAGGGTGGGGATGGCAGGGCTGGAATTCCCAGAGAAGCTGTGGCTGCCCCTGGATCCCGGGAAGTGCCCAAGGCCAGGCTGGATTCCCTTGGAGCAACCTGGGATAGCAGGAGGTGTCCCTGCCCATGGCAGGGTGTGGCACCGGATGATCCTTAAGGTCCCTTCCCACCCAAACCATGTTTTCATATCTATCTGAATCTCAAAAAAAACCCCAAACACTTCCCCATATATATATGCACACACATATATACACATAAACATATACAGATATACAGACCATAAGTATATACATGTATATGTGTGTATATATGCGTGTATCTATATATGTACATATATGTGTGTATATCTATATCTGCATATATATGTACATATATGTGTGTTTGTACATATACACACATACATATATATACATACACATATATAGATACACAGACCATATATATACACATGTATACATGTGTGTATATCTATATCTGCATATATATGTACATATATGTGTGTTTATACATATACACACATACATATATATACATACACATATATAGATACAATATATATACACACATACAAACATGTATACATGTGTGTATATATGTGTATATCTATATATGTACATATGTATGTGTGTATATATGTGTATATCTATATCTGCATATATACGTACATATATGTGTGTTGATACATATACACTGATACATATACACACATACATATATAGATACACAGACCATATCTATATACACACACGTATACATGTATATATATGTATATACGTGTATGTCTATATACGCACATATATATGTACATATATGTATATATATATACACACACGTATTACATATATCTACACACGTACAGATATAGACATGCAGACCATATATACATACACACATGCATACATGTATTTATAGATGCGTATATCTATATATGCGTATATATGTGTGTGTGTGCATCTATCTATGTACATCTCTATGTACATACACGTACACGCACACCCCCCCGCTCTCTCTCCATCCCCTCCCACCGGGCGGGAGGGGCCAGCAGAGGGCAGCGCGGCCCCGTTTTTGGGAGCCGCTTCCCAGCATGCAGCGAGCCGGGCCGGGGGTCCGCCGGCTCCGCACGCCGGGCTGCGGCCGCGGGGACAGCGCGGGGACAGCGCGGGGACAGCGCGGGGACAGCGCGGGGACAGCGCGGGGACAGCGCGGGGACAGCGCGGCGCCCGCAGGTAAGAGCTGCCCCCAGGCTGGGGGCGAGCCGGACCCTTTGGGGCGGCATATGTGTTATTATTTCATTTCATTTCACGCTGCGTTAGTCTATTCGAATTTATTTATTTTATTTTAATTTTTAGTTGATAGGCTTAGCTTCGAATTGTTTTCCTGATGGTTTTTAGTGTTTCGTCTTGTTTATTTGTTTTGTTTGACTTTATGATCCCCCCTTTCCCCCGGGCACAGGTGAGGTGCCCCGCACCGGGATGGGTCCGGCTCGGACGGGACCCGTCACTCCCCATCCCCTTTCCCCTCCCTGTCCCCTGGGGCTGGAGGTGTTTCCGAGACCCTGGAGGTGTCCCCTGGGACTGGAGGTGTCCCCTGGGACTGGAGGTGTCCTCGGGGCTCTGGAGGTGTCCCCTGCGGCTGGAGGTGTCCCCGAGGCTCTGGAGGTGTCCCCGAGGCTCTGGAGGTGTCCCCTGGGGCTCTGGAGGTGTCCCCTGGGACTGGAGGTGTCCTCGGGGCTCTGGAGGTGTCCCCTGCGGCTGGAGGTGTCCCCGAGGCTCTGGAGGTGTCCCCGGGGCTCTGGAGGTGTCCCCTGGGGCTGGAGGTGTCCCCGGGGCTCTGGAGGTGTCC
>VWZG01008848.1:94925-116230 GCA_013396735.1 Grallaria varia
CTGGAGGTGTCCCCGGGGCACTGGAGGTGTCCCCTGGGGCTGGAGGTGTCCCCGGGGCTCTGGAGGTGTCCCCTGGGGCTGGAGGTGTCCCCGCAGCTGTGGCTGTGCCCGGGGCTGGGGGAATGTTTTTCAGTGGGATGAACACTGGCTGATCTGGCGGCTGCCTTCGTGGAGAGGGGGGGTTTGGGTTTTCCCCCAGCTTTAGGGTGCCGGTGGCGCTGGGGGTGGCACCAGTTTGTCTCCCGCAGCGCCGGGATGGTGCAACATAAATTAGGTTTAATGTGACAGCAGCTCCTCTGCTCCCCGCTCGAAGTTGCGTTCGAGTTGGGCGATTTGGGCCATGGAGAACTGGCGGCTGTGAAAGGGCTTCTGTGCCCCAAGGAGAAATCCCTACCGGGAGGGAGAGCCTGGAATGGTCAGAGGGGAAGTGAGTGGTCCCCAGAAGTGGAGGAATGGGTTTGGCTTCCCCTGAGAGAGGGATCTCGGAGGCCCACCAGTGTGGTGGTGCCGCTCCATCGTTTGGCTGAGGCTGCGTTAATTCCTCATCCCGGGATGTGAACCAGGAGGGTGCAGGGAGAGCAAAAGGAGCTGGAGAAGTCAGGATGCTCCGGTCTCAGTTCCTTGCTCGGGTCCCACTTCGTGTCATAGATTTGGGGGTGCTCAGGACTTACCATCTCCCTCTTGCTGTGTTTTGGTCAGTCAGCTGGTTAAAAACCTGTTTGGCATAAAAGCCTGCAGACAGAGCAGCTTTTCCTGCACCAGGGAGGAAAGTTGGACCCGGGCTAAAGCAAATAAACTTGTATTTCATCATGCTGGGCTGCGTTTCGTTGTGTTCCACTCTGCTCTGGGCAGTCTGGGCTCCCTACAGATGTTTCCATGGCCGACCTTCACCTTCAAACGCATCTCAGTGGTCGAGCAGAGAAACTTCTGCTCCTTTCTGCAAACCTCGCTCCATCCTCTGCGTCCTGCCTGCTCTTCCCATGGGTGTTTTTGCCCTCGGCTGCTGCAGGAGGGGGGTTTTGCAGGGTTTCTCCTCCAGCCCCATCCCCACAGAGGGGCTGGGAGATGCTGCGGACGTGGGAAGCGGGAGCGTGGCTGACCTGCGGCAGTTGGAGCTGCGGATGCGTGTCGGCTTCGTGGCCAGAGCTGCTCAGCTCGGCGGGTAAAGGATGCTGCAAAGGAGGGAAAACTGGGTTATTTGTGGCCCTGGAAGGGGTGCTGAAAACAAAAGGTGCTGAGATATTTCTCTACCCATCCCCACTGCTGCAGACCTGGCCAGGTCCAGGAGCTGGAGCCCGGATACATCCCAGTGATTGTGGGAATGTGCCTCTCCAAAGCTGGAGCTGAGAGGCGAAGGGACCAATACATATCATTTATGTGGGGCCATAAATGCTCCCAATTGCCTGTGCAGAAACCTCGAGGAGGAGCTTTCTCCTTGCTGGCAGAGCCTGCGTGATGCCAGCGCTGCAGGATGGGCCCAGCATGCATGCAGGAGCGGCGGGGTCGAGGAAACGCAGCCCAGTGCCATCCAGGCAGATGGCAAAGGCCAGGGATGGGGCAAGCAGGGAAGGAAACAGGGAAAGATCCAAAAGAAATGATGTGTCGTGCCCTGGTGTGCTCTTCCAAAATAAATGAGGGGGATGTGAGCCTGCTGATCCCAGAGCAAAGGGCATAGGGATACCTGTGGCTTCTTTGCTGCGGCAGTGCCGGCGCAGAATCTACGGCTGAGACTTAAAATCAGTGCAATTTGTTAAATGTGTCCCGTCTTCTCGTAAGAAAAACAGATGAAACGTAGGTGCCAATGTCTCAAGTGCATGTGAAGTGCTGTTACATCGGGAGAGAGGGAAGATTTTTTGACAAGCCATGCAGGTTCCACCCATTACTCATAACATTTCCAGCACGCAGAGGGGTGTTTTAACCACATGTGCACTCATATTTCCATGTAAATGGATGCATGGGAAGCAAACTTGGAGGTGACACAAGGGAATGGAGAAACCCAGGTGGGTTTTTCCCCAGCAGGACGCTTTGCTCTCCAAGAGGTCCCTCCAGCTTCATTCCATTTGTGGCCAGTGTAGGTGATGTTTTCTTATCTCCGATGCATTTTTGGCTTCTTTATACCAGTCTTTGTGCTTTGAGGGGAGGGAGGATGGAAATGTTGGAACTCCTGTTGAAAAGTTTGACATTTCGTAGCAGATAGTGCCAAATGTAGACAGTTGCTTTGATTTGGCTCTTTTTTGCTGAGTTTAAGGGAGGCAGGAGGAGATCCAGGCTGGAGGTGGCACATACACCCCTTGTGTCATCTGGTTCTGTTTTTTTTTTTAGCAAACATACATCTCCGGGAATTTTCCAACTTGTTTTGTGCCCGGAAACCTGAGTCAGACATATCCAGCAAAAATATGAAGGTGAGGGAACCTCTGCTCCCATATCACTGACATCAGCTTTTGTGGCAGATGTGATTTGGTCACTGGGGATCCCAAAAACCATTTTGTGATTATTGGGTGAGCTGGAATTGAAGGTTCACGTTTCTTCCTTTGTCCTTTCTGTTTCTCTGCTTCCCTTGGGAAGGAGAAAAGGGTTTCCAGTCCCATGTCCATGTTTGTCTTTGTTATACCTATAGTTGGTCTCTGCTGGATCTTGGAAGCAGCTGCCTGGAAACGGTCAAACAGGGGGTTTTGTGATCCTTGTAGCAGGACCAGGACAGGGTTCTGGTGGCCCTTCAAGCTGTCAAGGAGTGGTGGCACTGGTGGCTTGCATGAGATGTACACAGCTTCTGACTGTATCTGTGCAGGGGTGGCTCTTTCCAGGTGTGCCATTTTTTGGATTTCTTTCCCAGACACCCACTGCATCTTCCCGGAGAGGAGGTGCTGGGATGTCCAGCTGCAGAAGGAGATGGTGGCATCTTGCCCAGCTGCTCTCTGGGCTGCATGTCATCTCCTTGTCCCCTTTCCGTATTCCCCTGGAACGAGGCCTGGGGATGCTTTTTCGTCCAAAACGGGTCTGAACCTGCCCAGTTCTGCAGCAAAACCTTCGTCTGCTTGTGGGGGCTGTTCCTTAAAAAGAAAAGCTCTTAAAAAACTATTCTCTTCCCCAAAACTAGTAGGTGGCTGGGACTCTCAGTGGGCTGCATTCCTGATGGCTTTATGAGTTAATAAGGCAGTAATCACTGATGAAAATCACCCGTCAGTCCTGGCTCAGCTCCAGTGTGGCCTTAGGAACAAAGGGATCCACCTCCAGAGCTCTGCAGGGAGCATTGGATTGGCACCTTGCAGTGCTCCATGCCTGGCTGAGAGCTGCGGGTTGGAGTAACTCCCTGTGGGCATCAGGTTTTGCAACAGTCCCATCAAAGCTTTTGAAGATGGTGTATGGAAATGGTAAAAAAAGAGATGTTCCTGTGTGCTTTGAATGCCTCTGGCCTCGTACCCTGTGGTCCTGTCCTGGACTTTCAGTGGGTCCAGACCCTGGACTTGGTTTGCAAATCTGAGATTTCTTACAGCCAGAAGTCTAAAAATTTAGAGCAAAAGCCGATGCAATTCTTTCTCAGTGAGCTTTCATTTCACAGTTCACCTTTCTTTCTGGCTGTAATTCCTGCCGGGGCTTCTGGCTTCCTAGAGAAAGGGTGAAAAAAAAGAAAAGAAAAAAGCCAGCAGGCAGTTAATAATAGATCAAAAATGAGATTACGCAGTAAGTCAGCCCTCCCCAATGCAAAATGCAGCCAAAGAAATTGCAAATCACCTTGAAAAAGGGGAGGAAAACAGTGAAGATCAAACCTGGCGTTAAGTATGGATGAGGTGTTTATATTTTATTTAATGGCTGTGTACTGCCACTGTCCTAGAACAGCCTCCTTGCCCTGCATTCCCATTTGTGATTAATTAAACAGGAGAGATGAACTGGAGCGGGGGATATTCGGTGGAGCTCCAAATGTGGGTGCAGTGAGGCTCGGGCAGGGTTTGCTGCTTGGTTCACCCCAAGGGCTGTGCACGCCTGGACACCGTGACGGTTGTGGTCGGAAGTAGCTCCCACAAACCAGGAGGATCGATGAGGTGCTCCTTGTTGTCCATCCCTGATGACTCCAGAACAATGTTTGGTGGAGAGGTGGGGTCTCAGAGGGGAGGGAACCCAACGGGGAAGTGCAGCGAGGGAGAGAAAGGGCAAGCTCATGTGTTGCTAGTCACTGGCCAAGCCGCAGCAGGAAGCGCCTTCGGCATGAGTTGGCCTGGGACAGCGCTCAGTCAAGGCTTGCGCTTGATGGGACACGACTTCCCTGGAAAGGAGGCCTGGTCCTGGCACTGGGCACTGAGACTGTCAACCTCACGCCTGTTCTTGTTTGCTGTAAACCTTCTGGCTCTTTCCAGTCTTGGTTTTGGTGGGGCTGTTGCCACAGGGAGGTCTCCAGAGCCAGCATGGACGTTGTGTGTGTCCACCGTGTGGGCTCCGGTGAGCCAGGCTGGGAGGATGTGCAAGGGAAAAGCTCTTGCCCAAGCACCGTGTCTCCACTTGGCCTGACCCACCCTGAGGTCCTGTTTGCACCCTTGGTGAATAAATCCCAAGATGGACACAGAGCATAGACAGTCCTGTCCCATATTACCTTTGTTCAACACAGATAACCCAACCTGGGTCATGCCGTGGGGATGAAGACCCACACAAGGCCACGTTGGACAGGGCTTGGAGCAACCTGGTCTAGTGAAAGGTGTCCCTGGCTATAGCAGGCGGTTGGAACTAGAGGACCTTTCAGATCCCTGCCCACCCAAATTGTTCTCTGTACCTGTAGAGTTGGAGGAGAAGCTGTTTCATTACTTGCAGGGCTGCTGCTCTTCTTGTTTATTCCCCAAAAGGAAGAAAATGAGGTGTGCCAGAGCGGCAATTTAATAAAATAAATAAATCCAGGCTTTGGAAACAACTGCTTGGAGGTAGAATGAGCCTCAATAAGAAAATGTTTGTCTTCCACCTTTTTCTGAGGCTGACTGGTACTAAAGTGCCGGGAGAAGACAGGGCAAGGTTCACTTTCTTTTAATTTCAAATATATTCCGAAAGCAGAGGAGTTAGAATTTCTTTTTTTCCTTTAAGTTGCCTTTCCAAGTTTGGGTGGAGAAAAACCAGTGGAAAGCCTTGCCCTGGTGGATGTGGGATGGAGGCAGGAACGCATTTATTGCCTTCATGTGCCTCTTTTTTCCCAGTGAGGCCCCGAGGCAAAGAGCGGAGCCGTGGCTGCGTCCGGGCTGCGCGCGGGCAACAAGAGCGCTTTTCCCTCCAATCCTTTTTCCCAGCACCAACAAGATCGGGGTGGGAGATACGGGGTTGAGTCAGCAATGCAGATGCCATCAGACGTCTGCTTTATTCCAGCCTATGAATCAGAGCAGTGGCAGAGCCTCGTATGCTGCATCTCCTGATAGCAGTGCAGTTCCTTCCAAGGGAACAGAGCACGGTGAGATCCCATTATCCCTCCCATTGTGAGCACCTCTAAGTCCCTGGCCCCTGCAGTGCTCATTTTACTGCAGCTCTTGCAGTAGCACGTGTAGGTTGTTATGTTTCTACATCCTGGAGCCGTCAGATGTGGGGGTTTTTTTCAGTATCTGCATTAAAAGTGGCCCAACATGTCTAATATAAATATGAGTGTTTTCTGGAGCACAGGCTGTTTGTGTTAACCCCTGTCAGACCAGAAAGAGCAGCGTGTGCCACCAGTCCAGGGACTGCTTGCTCGCCTCACAGGTTTTTCTGACATTTCATCTCCTTGGAAGGGAAGAGGGATTAGCTCCATTTGACTTTCCAACTATGTGTTTACCTCCAAAACCAGCTTAATTTCCAGGCTTTAAATTCTCCCCTTCGGGTTTGCTGTGAGAAGTGAAACTCTCTGTCCTCAGGAGTTCTCTGCTTCTCCCTTGCAAGGCTTTTCCATGCCCAGCTCCTGGGTTGGAAGGCACCGACCACAGTGACAGTTTCCTGCTATTGTTCCCCGCGGACGGGCTCTGGCTGCCTCACCAGGGTTATGTGGGGCCACTGGCTTTTACATCAGTTGCCTCTTTTCTCCTGGTTCCAGGGGGACCATCTGTGTCCTGTTCCTACTGCAATCCTGATTCTGGAGGCTGGATAGCCTCAGTGGGGTGGAAGGAGGCTTGACATTCCCTAAAAACAGATATAACAGTGAAATTTTGTAAAAATCTGGCTGTATTGCCCCCAAGGGACATGTGGAGCTGTTTAAAAAGACATTTATGCCACCATGGTGGTGGAGGAGGCAGAGAGGGACAATTTTCTCCCCAGATTCCTCTTTTGAGGGACTTGTTTGTTCCTTGGGGTTTTTCTGCACCAGGGACTACAGAAGCTGAGGGCATAAAAAACACTTCTGTCTTTTTCCATCTGTGGATTTGAGGGAACACTAGTTCAGATACACCACCCTGAGCTACATCATAAATCTCACTGCAGAAATAGGGAGCCTCAACATTAATAATTAGGAGCTTGCACAATAAAGCGCTGGAATATTTCACAAGTGACACAACATCTCGAGATCCAGCTGATGCTGTGCAGAGATCTGTGTGAAAGTTTTGTGCAGCCAAGGTGGAGGAGCTTTTGCTCCCCTTTTTGCCTTTGGAAGGAGAAGAAAATGGGAAGGAAAAACCAGGTTGTTCACCGAGGCTCGAGCGTGGGGGTTTTAAGGTACTCCCCTATTAGAAAGTGTTTGTGTGTGCTGAGAGAAAATGATGCCAATTAATAATTATCCTTTCCCTGCTTCCCACGTCTTGAAATCATTCCCGTTCAGCCAAGCTGCTTCCTACGAAACTTCCACAAACACACACAAAAAAAGAAAGGGTCTGCTGGGCTGTGACAGAGCATGCGCAATGCTGGTCCCCAGGGGTCCGTGTCCCTGAGGTTTGAGGGCTTTGGGCCGTGAGATGACAAATGGAACTTCACAGTTGCTCATTCATGCTCCAGCAGAGGTTTGTTTGGGGTGTAGACATTTCCCAGCAGTGAGGCTGAGATCCCACCAGCTCTTGCATGAATATTCTTCGTCTTGGGTTTTTTGGTTTGTTTTTTTTTTGTTTTTGTTTTTGTTTTTTTTTGTTTGTTTTGTTTTTTTTTAAATGCAGTTCAAAGTAATTGGAGGGCTGGGGATATTTTGAATAATTTTATCCACCTGGGAAATTATGACCTCGGATTTATTCAATCAAGTGTTATCAAGATTAAGAGGGGAAAATAGCTGAGCTTGTCAGTCACGAGGAATTGTGTTGCAGTCTGGGCTCGAATCCATCACCTGAAGTCAGGAGACTCTGGCAGGGGATTCTTCATTCACCAGCAAGGGGCATCACAGCAAGATCATTTAACTGTAATTCATCAATTTACCAGGCTACTCAATTAAGTGTGGGGTGGAGAGAGGATGAAGGGAATGGTGCTGCCTGTTGTAATGGATCTTTGACCACCTGAGGACTTTTTTTTTTTGCTCCTCCTTTTGTTGTGTTTCATGTTGCCTTGAAGGCCTTGTTCAGAGGCAAACATGATCACAATTCCTAAAGAGTTTAAGGTGTTAATGAGTCACAGCTTTCACTTTACCTGGTTTGTCACTGACCGGGGCCTGACAGCCGTAGTCTGAAGAAATCCTGGAGAACCTTGGGTGGCCATCTGCAAAAAAATGACTGAAGTGAAATTTTGGGCAGCCTGGAGTAAAGGGATGGGCTTTTACAGGCCCATCTCAGCTCTGTTTTTCCCCTGTCTGTGGTCTGACCCCAGGGTGGTCCTGCCTGGCATCAGCTGCCCTGGCACCTTGGCAGTGTCATTCCAGGGCTGGCTGATGCCCTTCATCAGTCTTGAAGGAAGAAGCTGGGCTGTGGGTTTCTTTATGTGTGGTGTTTTAGCCATTTCCTTGCTCCTAAGTACCTCCAAATGCTGATTTTCCCCTAAATCTTTAGGTTGTGGATAACTCCCTGCTTGGGATCTCTGCTCGGATCCACTGTCAGCACTCCCTTGTTTTGCCCTTACAATCAACATCCGTGTTGTTTTCCTACAAAACGAGCCCCGGTTTCCTCCAGCCGCCCACGCCTTGGTGTGTTTTCACCGCCCTGGTGAGATCCGAAGCCGTCAGCGTGTTTGAGTGGAGCCTGACCCCGAGAGGGCCAGACCTGCGAGGGTCGTTAGGGTTGCGTAAGTCCATGGAAAAGAAGGCAGGAGAGATAGCCCAGGTACTCCCTGTGATAAATGAAACTAGTGATTGGTGCCAAAATGAGACTGAAGGAGGTCAGTGTGACCTCGAGAAGGGAGAAAAAGATTCTAAAACTTGAAACGGAGTATCTCACCTTATCTTGGACATGAGTTCTCACTGAACTAAGCTTAGCCAACAGGATGTTAACACTTTCTTGTCGAGAAATATGAGAATTTATAGCCTGTTGTATAGATAACAGATTAGTCTAGGAAAACATCTGTTGAACTCTTGAAATAACGATGTAAAATGTATATTCATATGTTGTAATGAATATGTATGAACTAACTCTCTAAACACCTGACATACCCTGTGTGAGAAACAGAGTCCCAAGCCCAAATGGGGTTTTGAATAAGAGTTTATTATATGGTAAAGGCAAAACAGCGCTGGGTGCGGGGGGGCCTNTGGCTAAGTTTCGTTTAGCTGTAACTCACATCCAAGATAAGGTGAGATAGTCTGTTTTAAGTTCTATAAGGGGCAATTAAGTTTTAGAATCTTTTTCTCCCTTCCCGAGGTCGCACTGACCTCCTTCATTCTCATTTCGGCACAAATCACTAGTTCTCGTTTATCACACCCTGCGTCTGTGTGCGGTTTTGGCTGAGCAGAGGCCCCCCCGCACCCAGCGCTGTTTTGCTTTTACCATTTAATAAACTCTTATTGGAAACCCCATTTGGGCTTGGGACTCTGTTTGTCACACTCGCTGAGCCCCGGGCAGGGGTGCAGCTCCAGCCTGCCCGAGTGATACCTCACAGTCCCCACGAGGGAAGAGAGATCTTCCAGCTGTTTTGGGAGATCTCTCCACCAGAGCCAGCGCTCTGTTGCCCTGGTAGACCTCAGGACTGTGGAAACCAGTCTCTGTTTGTGCTAAAACTGGTTTTTAGTTCAAGTGCAGTGGCAGTTTGGGCAAAAGGAGCCCTGAGGAGGGTGTAGCTGCTTGTCTGCTTCCTGCAGAAACACAGCAAAGGCCTTCAGCAGAGTGAGCACTCCGGCTCAGGAATCGTTTCCTCCTGTGCGGGTTTCTCCCGTGTCCTATTGTTTTCTTTCAACAAAAGCAAAAGAAAAGGAGGGTTCGTTTGAATTGAATGCTGAAATACCTCCAAGGAGATGAAGCAAAAGGAAGCGTTAGCAAGAGGAGTAGGTGGAGATTAAAAACACATTCTTTCCCTTGTTGTCCCTCACACAGACACTTCTGCGTAGCCTGATCCCTTCCTTCTCCTTGTCCATCACGGGAAAGGTGAACTGTGAAGGAGACGGTACAAATGAGGGTGAAAGGGAGAAAAGAAAGGGGGCGAATCAGGTCTACTCCTGCTTATCAGGACCGAGGGGGAGCCTGCCTGGTGCTCCTGACACATTTTTGCAGGGAAGATAATGCATCAGGTTGACTTCTGAGATAGACTGCGAGGCAGGAAAATTGCTGGTAGGTACTTGAACGGCTCTGACTGCATGGAGTGAATTGGAGTCACGACAATTTCCCTAAAGCTGTGGAGATTAGCATAAAAATACCAAGGAAGTCCAATCTTTGAATTTTTATCTGCTTCAGCACAGGAGAGTCAAATAGGGGCATTACAGAAGTGCCATCCATTTGAATCAATTGTCTGCTGCAGCTTTTGTGGAAGGGCTGCATCTGAGTTTATTGATAACGTTGTTGAGGTGCTTAGAAACACAAATGTGTTAGGTTTATTTTCCCTTCAGTAACTTATTCTTGTTTCTGGCATTTTGCTAAAGTATGTTTTTAGCTGTGGTCTCCTCTGGAGATCTCTGCTGAGCAGAGCATTGGTAACAGAGATGCTCTGTACGTCCATATCATCTTCCCTCCAAGAGCTTGCTATAAAACTGAATCTGTGCCGGTGCTTTCTTGTAAATTTTAAGGTGATTTTCAGGGAGCGGAGGAAAAACAGATGGAGAAGAGAACTGAGAAATTGTGATTTACCCACCTGCTAGTGAGAGGCTTTGCTAGGTGCTATTTTTTTTTCGCTTTGTTAAACCACATCAGCTGAAGTGCAAGTTTAGTGGCCAGAGCTTCCTGTTGATCTCCATCATGCTGTCGCTTCCCCCATTTTACTTCATCCGCTGCTCTGCTGACTCTGCAGAGAAGACAGAAAATCAGCCTTGAGAAGTAAACCTACTTAAAAAGTAACTTTATAAATGAAATTTTGGGTTTGGGGACAAGCATTTTAGGTTGTGAAGGTCTCCTGCTGTCTGAGAAACACCAGGGAAGTTCCACCCAATGCAGGGACTGTGTGTGGGAGCCCTGAACATCAACCTTGTGCTCAGCTGGTTTGAGAAACTGCTTTTTAGGAGCTGTGGCCAATGACTTCACAGTTTTGCCTTCGTTCTCATCTTTGTAAGCAGATCCCACACCTAAGGAGGTGGTTGTGAGGATTAGTCACTGAGTTTGCAGCTCTTTGAAGATGGCACGTGCTGTATAACATCTCCATGTTTATTAATGGCCTGGCTTAATACGCTGAGAATTATTTTACAGCTGGGTTCTAATAATTCATTGATCTCATCCAGCTGTGCCAGCTGCTGCCACCCAATTCCCTGGCCCATCAGACCTGATCCGTGGGCTGGAGCAGGGAGCCTTCCCTCTCCTTCCTCCTCCAGCAAGTTCTGCTTCCCCTGGCCTCGTGCCACAGCATACGCCGAGTTTAAATCTGGTTCTGTGTTTTTGGCTTCGTTCCTCCTCAATGTTTTCAATTTTCTTGGCTTTAACCGATCCCAGTGGCGTCTTTTTATGATGCACTTTATTCTACTGCTTCAAGTGCAGCAACGCTCCTGAAGTTCTGAAGTTCAGCCTATTTTTAATTACAAGAAAAAAAAAAAAGGGCAGAGGGTAGTATTGTTCTGTCACTGGTGGGAGAAAGGGAGGATTTTTCTTCATCTTTAAATGTGTCTGAGTTTAAAACTCCACATGCATTTTTAGTGGAACTTTGCTACAATTGGAAGGGCAGATTATTGTTTGTTCTTGCTCTCCTGGGAGCCAGGACTGGTATTAATTACACACAAGTATTGCCACATGTTGGAGGATCTCAAAGTACTTCGGGATTGGTGAATGAAGAAGGCTCGGAGAAGGTCCTTCTTTGACTGATGAGGAAGCTGAGCTTTCCAAGGCTCCGACTGAGTTGCCTCAGCTTCCTCATCAGTAAAAGAACAATCTTCTCCAAGTCTTCTTCATTCACCAGTCCTGGAGACTTTGAGTGGCAAACGTTCCTGAGGACAATTCCTGCTCCGTAGGATGGATGTACTGCTCTAGGTCAGATCCCTCACCACTCCAGCTGGAGGGGTTTCTGTGTTTATTTTCCAGTTTGTCCCTCTCCTTGACTGTTTTGCTTCACTTTCACCCCAAAAAGCCTCTGCCTGGTTCTGTGGCTGATGGGATTTCAGACTGACGTGGGACCATGAGCCCGTGTGTTTCTGTGGAGTTTTTGTGTGTAGGATTTTTGGGGAGGGAGAGAAAGGATGGGAGGAGGGCAGGAATTGTGCCTGGGGTTGTGGGAATAGTCTCTCTTTCACAGGTGGGTTAAATAATACATTCAATGAAGTAGTTTTTGCCACTTTTCATTTGTCCTGAGCGTCAGCTCTTCCTCTGCATGAGAATACAACTTAATGTTGTTTCAAGTTCTGAATACCTGAAGACATGCTGAATAGAGAGGAACTGGTTCTATTTATGGGCTGCAGAATTCTTTTGTACAATAAACCAGTTTGTTTCAATTTAAACTATGTATTCAGCACCTTTAGCTTTATTTTATTGAACTACAAGCTTGACATGCCTTTTTCCTGCATTCTAATTGTTTTTTAAATTTGTGACATAAACCCTAAGTACAATTGAAAAGTCAGGCTAGTCATTAAGAAACTTCATTTACCGTTTTTAACATCAAATGTGTTGACTTGCATAGTTTATTAATTTTTACAAATGCCCAACTGTAAAAGTAGGGCAGCTTTGCAGTTCAGGCAATGGAGAAATAAGCCTATGTTGTTCTCCACCAGCAAAAATCAGCCTTTCATTAAGGAAAAACCCAAAAACCCCACAAGAGATGCAAAGTAAGAGGGTTTAAATAAATCAGAATTGAAGTATTTTGCTCTGTTTTGCATCAATAAATCCTATATTCACGGGAGAAAAGGTGGGATTGTTGGAGAAGGATTGGCAGACAAGTTAGCAATAGTGTTCCTCAAGGACTGGCATAAAGAGCAGTGTTAAGGTAATGACTAATGACAGAGCAGAAATTATTGGATTTGGAGATGCCAAAAGAGGAAAAACAGGAGATCCCAGGAGAAGAATGACTGACTTTAGGACTATTTGTCTGGAAGCAAATGTGAGTCCTTGTAATGCAAACTCTGGTGGAAAGGTGGGGTTTCTGTGTGGGAATTGGAATGTATTAATCACTTATAGGATAATTCTGATGTCCTGGTGATAAAGGCAGACATCAGGATCGCATTTGTCAACAGAGGGATTTCCACTAGTGACAAGTAAATGCAACACTGCAACAGGTTTCAATGAGGCATTGCTTGAAATGCACTCTGCATTCCTTGTCCACGGGAGGAAGATTGATTTCGGCTGTAAAAGGTGCAGGGGAGGGTATCTGCTAGAAATGATCTGGGGAACGGGGAATCTGGTTCCCAAAATGATGAAAGGAGCTCGAATGGTAAAGTGGTGAGAAAAAAAGGCAGAGAAAAATGATATTCCTTCTCCATAAATAAACTGGTGTAAATACCAGAGAGGGAGAAGAGTTATTTAAGTTAAATGACAAATCTGGCTCGAGAACAAAAGGCTGTGAAAAAGTTTCAGCTTGAAAAGAGCAGAATAGACTCAGTCTAAGGGAGGTGCTTGAAAAGCCTTCTAATGGGAATTGTGTAAAGGGCTAAAAACCTGATTGCTGTGAAGATGGAGCCTGATAAATGTATTAATGGGATTATGCAATGCGGTTGACTTCAGTATTAAGGGATCAGACTCTGGATTTCCGGTCCTGTGCTTTTGCAAATACGCCTAGGAGTCCTGCAGGTAGGAAAGAAAAACATAGAAGGCTTTATTTTAAGGAATATTTTCATTATGATTCAGCTTGGAGCCTGTTTCTCTGTTTCTAATGCACTAATAAGTGAATAGAGAAAGGGGGAAAGATCCTTCTGCGCTGGGAAAAGCAGCAGCTGGCACCTGTTTCCCTGCTCTAGTGGTGGGGTTTGGCAGCAGGCCCGCACTGCTTAGATACATATTTTTTAAATTTTAAAGCCTTCTGCTACATTTGTCATGAAGTTAGGCCTTGAAATAGATTGTACTCAGGACGCCGACAATTATTTGTTGTTATTTACCTTTGTAATGATGCTTTTTACAAAACCTGCAGCGCTTAAAGCACACGAGTGTTTATTATCGATCTCCTTATTGATCCCCATTCCCCCCTTTACAAACAGTCCCCGGATTCCTTGTTACGTTGCTAAAATCCCAATAAATAAGACCGACTGCCTTTCTGGCAGAAGACAGCAGTTATTTTATCAAAGACGGGTGCCAAGGTGTTTCAGCACAGCATAACTTTGATCTCAAGGGGTGCTTTACACTTGGTATTTCCAGGCCTTTTATGCTTTGATTTGTCCTCTGTTCCCGAGCCTTGGTGTGATCAATAGCTGGGCCTTCCCTCCGTCCTGAAGCAGAGATGTTCTGCGTGATTCCAGAGGGATGCTGGTTGGAGTTGGTTGGTTTTGGCGGGATGCTGTGTGGGTACAGGAGAACCTCGGATGCACATCGGCACATTCCAACGCGGCTGAGGGATGAGGAGGCTCATTCCAGCAATTTTAAGCTTTTATTATGAAGGTTTCTGAATTTCAGTTGAGGGACTGTGTGGATCTCTTAGAAATCCTTGTTAGCAGACTTGACATTTTGGCAACCCGAAAGAGCACGGAGCAGCTCCATTGGCTTTTCCCTGCCTGGGGGGATTGCAGGCAGGTTTTCTTGGAGCCCACTCTGCCTTTACCCCGACGTTCCACGCTCTCCTTCTTACTGAGAGGCCTCGCCTGTATCAGGATAGTGTGGCAGCAGGGCCAGGGAAGTGACTCTTCCCCTGTGTTTGGCACTAGTGAGGTCACATCTTGAGTGCAGTGTCCAGTTATGGGCCCCTCAATTCAAGAAGGACACAAAGGACATTGAGGGGCTGGAGTGTGTCCAGGGAAGGGAAGGGAGCTGGGAAGGGGCTGGAGCAGCAGGAGGGGCTGAGGGAGCTGGTGGGGCTCAGCCTGGAGAAAAGGGGGCTCAGGGGGGACCTTCTGGTTCTCTGCAACTCCCTGACAGGAGGGAGGATCTGGGAGGGGTTGGGCTCTGCTGCCAGGGGACAAGGGACAGGAAGAGAGGACATAGTCTAAAGACGTTCAGGTTGGACACCAGAAGGAATTTCTTCCTGGAAAGGGTGGTCAGGCATTGGAAGGGGCTGCCCAGGGAGGTTTGGAGTCTCCATCTCTGGAAGTGTCCAAGGAATGACTGGCCATGGCAGTCAGTGCTTTGGAGTGGGTGACAAAGTGGGGATGGGGCACAGGGTGGACCTGATGGGCTGGGAGGTCTTTTCCAACCCAAATGATTCTGCGATCTCGATTCAGTCTGGGGATTTGACCAGGACTATCTCTAATGCCCAGCATGTTCTTGCTCCTTGCCATGTGTGCTTTTTATTCACTCTCTCTATCCAGGATGCAAAAATGCCAGATGGCTTTTCCTGTCTGCTTTCAAGGTCCTCTCATTGGAGCCTTTCAGCTTCTTGAATTAGTTCACTTAAATTACCTCAACTTTCCTTTTTGGAAGTGAAAACCTCGCAGGCCTACTTTTGTGTTGCTTAAACCAAATCAATTTGTGGGAAATAGGCTCGAATTGAGTGATCACAGGCAGCTTTTATTACAACATCCTCACTGTTTGCCAAAAGTCTACAGCAGACTCACCTCTGGTTTGCTCAGTGCCTATTTTGTGTAGAGGTCGGTCGGCGATTACATCCTGGACTTACAGGGCCCCGGTGTTGGTATTTGTTCTTCCTTCCATATCTGGAATTTAAGGCTCCCTAATCAGCCAGTTCCTGAGGGTATTTCTTTCTCTCTCTGGTTGTTTTTAAAAGCTCTCTGCACACATCCAAAGCCAGCAGTGGGGTCTCCAGCGGACCTCTAACACAATCCCAGCAGACAGCCTTTTACAGTCTGTTCCCAGAGTGACTCTAATCCAGAACGACCATTTTCTGCCTGCTCTCGCTTTGGGTTTCCAGCAGTCACGGGTGATTCACTCAGCTCACAGAAAGAGCCGTGGAGCACTGTCCCAGGAGATTATTTAAAGAGAGTCTGGGGAGTGGATTTGGGGTAACCGTGGGTACCGTGCGTGCTCAGATCTGCCTTTGTCTGGGGGCTTTGAGGGTGGGTTTTTTTCCCTTACCCACCTGCCTACATGTTTCCCAGCTGCCTTCACTACATGATGACGATACTTTCTAGCAGATTGTTTTCCTGACAAGCAAGAATTATGGCTGGTTTACATTGTGGTAACTGAACCCAGGGACAAATGGAACAGCTGGCTCGAGCTCTCTGTGAGCAGAGCGGGCGCTCCCCGAGTCTTCTGTCTTTTCAGGCACTCTCAGCAACCTGGCAGGTTGTCAAGGCCCCTCAAATTGTGTGGACTCGAGGGTGAGCTGAAGCGCTGGAGACTCATGGCCTTGAGTCTGGCGGGCTGGTGCAACAAAGCACACGGTGAAGAGGCTGCTTTTCTACTTTGCTGAACTGCTTGGTTTGCAGTCACTTTTAATTTAAGTTTAGACAGTGCTGAATGCTTAATTAAAAAACGAACCAAAGAAAAGTGCTTTTGGTAGACAAGAGTGCTGCAGTTACAATGTGGAGGTGCTTGGGGATTATGATACGTATAGGTGAGGTGATTGGGTTTTTTAACTCCTGATTATAGTTCAAATTATGGAATATCTGGTAGAACAGAATAAGCTGTTGCCTGCCAGCTTTTTCATGCCAGTGGTTACCAGATGTGTCTGTAGTTAGAGCCTCGCCATCTGTTCCAGAGTGGAGTTTGGGGATAGGCTAGGTATTTGGATCTGTCTTCTCCCTTGAGTGTCTCTGGCAAACTTGAAAGCATCTGTTTCGAGATGAAGGGGCAGCATGGTTAGCTGTAACACTCAAGGAATTCCAGGGAATTTTACAGAGGTGCAGCTGGTACCTCAGTGCAACAGGGCCTGGAAGGGGAAGGGGCCTTAAGCAAAGAGGCAGTGCTGATATTTTGTGCTGTTACTCAGCCATTGCCAAGATCCACTCGGAGTTTTCCTTGGCTGTCACCAGGCTGGGCTGCTGCTTCCTGCTTTGGATCACATCTTTCTGAAGAGTTGACAACATTTCCAAGAGTATTGCAGGGTGGAAATCTCTTCATGGGACTTTTTTTTTAAAGTAGTTCTGTAGATAAAATTTATTTAGATCATTTATTTGGGTGTTGGATTGGTGTAAAATTGCTGTGAGCTGTTGTAGACAGAAGGAGAAGGAGACCTCCTCTACCTTTACCTGCTCACACCACATGGAGCTCCAGTAAAGCCAGGAGTGACCCGTTCTACTGAAATTCATTTGCTGGTTGTTTTGGGGAGGGGGAAAACCTTATTTTGGCCAACAAACTACTTGTGAAAGTACTAATAACAGCCTTTTGTTGCTAGTGAACTGGGACATAGTGGGGGAGGAGGGAAAGCTCCATGTGTCTCTACCCACCCAGTATCTCATGGTTTATTTGTCACCACTGCCCTAATCTCTCATAACTTGCTTCCATGTTGCTGAAATATGAAAATTACCCTTTTGGGGCATTGTGGTTCTTGTGAAGAAAAAAACATGGTGTGGTTGTGTATGGATTTATAAACAAGGCGTGATGGCAGGGGGGGTGGAAAGAGATGATCTTTAAGGTCCCTTCCAACCCAAACCATTCTGTGATTCTGTGGTAATATAGTAATTTAATTAATTTATCCAGAAAGTTTGTTTTTAGTCAAATATGTGGTGGAGCAACTCAACATGCTCCAAGGGTGATCCTTCATATTCTACCTTGAACAAAACCTTCTACCCCATTTCTTGCCTCATGATTTTTCTTTTACACAATGAGGTAAAATAAAAACACTAACTGTGCCCTCATTAACAAGGGAACAGGCTTTTCTTTCCCTCACCCCATTTAACCACGAGGCAGTGTCCTCCAGCATCTTACCAAAACCTTCCACTGCTTTTATGGACTTATTTTCTTCTGCCATCAAGATCTGGTTCCCCTGTGCAGGATTCTGATAGTTCTTGGGGTTTGGTCTTTGGATCCCAGCTGGGGCTGCACCGGCTCCAAACCAGAACTAGGATTTGGGAGGGAAAGGCCTTTATGTCTGTGTGTCCATTCCTGTGGTAACTTTTCCTTTCCCTGTTGCCCCTGAGTGTTTCATTTTACGTCCCAGCCCTTGCTCTGCTTTATGGCCAGCAGTGGGTGTGTTGTTACAATACTCCTTGTGCCCATAGTGTCTTCAAAAGTGCTTTATCTAACTGTCCTGAGATGCCTTCTCCTACCCCTGAAATGCAGCTGCTTAAGCTGCAAAGCCTGGCAGCTGCTCCAACAGCAGGAGCACCACCAGGCCGCTGCTTTTAAGACATAAAGTAAGGAAAGAGAAAAAAAAAATAATTCCATATCCATTAAAAAAACTGCAGGGAGAATGTAAATTGTCAGAATGTAATTACCTAAACTGGAGTTTGGCCAGCGTTCCAGATGAACATTTCCTCTTGGAGCATGCCGTGGGATACCTGATGGCCAAAAGAAGTCGGAGTCTCAGCAGGATTAAAAACTGAGATTTGCCCTGTAGTCTTCAATAGTGGCTGAGAGATGTAGATAAATCTATTTAGCACCTACAGCGCCCCGGGGCTAAAAAGTGGCTGAATCCTCTGAAATCCGATAGGGGTGGCTGAGGTTAAGAGTGCGGTCTGAGAACATTCCGTGAAGCTTGTAAAATCCACAGATGGTCCAGCCTTGGAACTGTCTCCTGTGGAAGGGAGGAGAATGAGGTTAAAAGAGCTGTACCAAAAGGATTGCAGAAGGGAAAAGATGGGAGCTCAGGGTCCTCCGCCCAGATTGTTCCGTGTTTTTCTGGGGTTTATTTCAGGCCATGGAAACATGCCACAGAAATGTGCATTAGCTGGCTCTGAACCTCTTTTAATACCTGCTTGAAATGACTCAGTGTAATTTAGAGCAGATTGCAGGCACCAGGATGCAAGACATGCTTAGGAGGAAGCGGGATGAGAAATTGGGAATTCGATGTGGATAAGGAAATGAGGGAAAATAGAGCTGTTTTTGAGCAGGGAGGAGGAGGACACAAAGGTGTGGTGGCATTCACTGTGTCCAGTTGCAGCTGCCAACTGTGGAGCTACTTAAAATGTAATATAAGGAAGATTCCCAGCGTGTAACAATACAGAGGTTCTAAAGAAGGGGTTCTGTGAGCAGAATCCCAGAATGGTTTGGGTGGGAAGGGACCTTAAAGGTCATCTCATCCCATCCCCTGCCATGGGCAGGGACACCTCCCACTAGCCCAGGTTGCTGCAAGCCCTGCCCAACCTGGCCTTGGACGCTCCCAGGAATCCAGGGGCAGCCACAGCTCCTCTGGGAATTCCAGCCCATCCCCTCCAAGAATTCCTTCCTAAAGGTCGAACAGAAGGGGCAAGATCTGAACTGCAGCTGCTCTTTAGCTGGCTTTGTGTTGCACCTGCACCCTTCCATACACAACTAAAAGGCACTGCAGAGTTTCAAAGTCTTTAACAGGACTGGCACTATGCATTGAGTCTGTTGCTTTGGGAAAACAGGTTGAGAAGCTGGTAGGAGTGAAAGACACCTCCTTGCCAAGAAGGAGTCAGGCAGCTTTCTCTGCAACTTGTTTTTTTCTTTAAACTGTTATTCGTCAGGGGTTATAGACTCTGTCCTTCAGGATCTGCTTCTGATGTGGAAATTTGATGTGTGTTCTTGAATACTGTATGTGAAAAAGCAAAACCCCAGGTAGGTGGAAAGGCAGGCAATGAGGGTGTTTCTGTTTTTCTGTTGGGGTATCCAGAAGGCAGCAGAGCAGTGGATTTTTCACTTGGCGGAAGGGAAGGCGAGAACTCCCCTTTAACACTGATCTCCTATTAGAGTAAGAAGGGTAAGCACACTGAGAAGGGGATTAAATCTGAAGGTGTCTTCATCAATATAATCTGTAAGCCTTGACAGCGCTTTCTGGAAGAGTGACTTGCTGATCCTGACAGCTTGTTTTGCACAGGGAGCTGGGAGAAGAATCCTTCCCTGGAGTTGTGTCCTGAAGTGCACGTTCTACGCTGGTATTTCTTCCTCAGTGAGGTCCGGAAGGGAATTACTGTCTCCCTGTTTCCCTGCTCCAGAGGCTCCAGGTAGCTGGGGGTGGAATTCCGAACCCTGAGCCAGAGTGGGAACAGATGTGTGTGGTAGGACTGCGTGGGTGTGCTCGGTGATTCAGGTGTTAATTTTGTCTTTATACTGTGCAGTGCAGCCATAGTCTTTTAGTTTTTTATAATTATTATTTTTATTTTTTTTTGGCCTGAAAAGGATCTTGAAAGTATTGTTTCCTAGAGCCTGCAGAGCCGCAGCAGCTATTCCTGCCCTCCAGAACAGCACGTTCCCTGCAAGGGAAATTGGATTTTGTGTTGTTTCGCAAAGGGCAGACCTGTGCCCCCGCCGTACCCCTCGCTGGCTTTTCATCTCAGAATAAAAGTTAGTTTCTCCTTGCATTCTCTACACATGTGTAAATGACTGTTAAAAAGTGCAGGGAGTCGGAAAAGTGTTTTTTTGGCGGCTTTGAAGTGCTCATGTTTTATTAAAGCTGAGATTCCGGGAGCTTTGTGGCCAGCGAACTCTGCTCCTGGAGATAAACCCCTGTTTCTCCCTGTGAAAAACTCTCTAATTCCCCCCAGTGTTGTTAGTTTGTGTGTTTTGGGGTGGGATTTGGTTCCCATAGGTACGAATACCTTTCATGGAACCCCTATAATGTAAAATTGAAGTGCACTAAGAGAGGATTGAACCTGTGTGGCGTGGTTTTGTTGTGAGAAGATGCTGGCACTTTATTTTTTATCCCCTTTATTTCACTGTTGCTTTTTCCCCCTTTTGCTTCAGTCACCATCTGTTACATGTTATGTTTGGTACTCCTGGCTGATTTTTACAGGGATGCTGTGACTTAAGGACGTTTAACCACTGGTAACATTCAGCACACATATTTTAAGCTACTTTGTTCAGAGTAAGTGGCAATTTGTGCCATTCTCCGAAACCCTCCCGGTTGGGTCTGGGTGTTATTTGTAACAAGCTCCAAGCCGTAGGGGTCGTTTATTACCTGAGGATCTGCTTCCCACAATGTCGAGGGAGTTTATGGGGGGCGTCACACAGCGCTTTGTGGCCGGAGGGAGCTCCGTGGGCACACCCTCGTGGGGGTTTTGGGAGGACTCACAGGGCAGCGTGGCCAGACCGAGCTCCACTGGGACACCCTTGGCGGGGGTTTTGGAGGACACAGAGGGCAGCGCGGCCGCAGGGCAGGGCTGTGGCCTCCCCTTCGAGGCAGCGTCGAGCAGTGACAAGATGGCGGCTCCTCCGTGAGGGGCCGCGCGCCTTTTAGGCGGGAAAAGCAGCGCGCGTGCGCAGTGGCGGCAGCTGAGCTGGGGCAGCTTCGGCTTCTCTCGGCAGGCGAGAGTCTGCCCGCCCCTCAGCCCTTCGGCAATCTCCGTCCCCGCTTCGGCAATCTCCGTCGAGCTTCGGATGTCTCCGCCCCTCCTTCGGCTATCTCCGCCTCCGCTTCGGCTATCTCCGCCCCCGCTTCGGCTACCTCCGCCCTCCCTTCGGTTCTCTCCGCCCCCGCCTTCGTTAAGTTCCGCCACCACTTCGGCAACTTCCGCCGGCTCGGTCGGAAATGGCCGAAGACGTGCGAGACCCAGCGGTTTAAGGAGAGAAGACCGGCCGGCTTCTCGGAACAAACCAACTGTGTCCGGCGCGGAGGGGGGGGAGCAGGGGAGGGCGGACGGAGCGGGAAGACAAGGCAGCGGCTATGGCTCCCCCCCCAGCCCCTCGCGGCTCCGCCGGGAGGGCGAACTGAGGGCGCCCAGAGGTAGGGACGGACCGTACCACGGGCGG
>VWZG01008848.1:116785-191382 GCA_013396735.1 Grallaria varia
GGTGGGGGCTGTGAGGGGGTCCCTCAGGCCTGGGGTGGGGCTATGAGGGGGGTTCTTCATGGCTAGGGGGGCTATGAGGGGGTCCCTCAAGGCTGAGGGGGGCTATGAGGGGGCCCTCACAGCGAGAGAGGGGGTGTGTGGGTTGAATAGAGCAAGGAATATTGCGGGGTGAGGTGTGTGGGGGTCTCTGCAAGGCTTGGGCGGGGTGTTGTGAGGGGGTCTCACAGAGCGAGGGGTGGTGAACGGGGGAGAGGGTCTCCCACAAGGCTGAGAGGGCTGAGGGGCATTGTGAGGGACTCCCAGAGCGAGAGTCCCCACAAGGCTGGGGGTGCTGAGGGGATTGTGAGGGATTCCCAGAGCGAGAGTCCCCACAAGGCTTGGGAGGCTGAGAGGTGTTGTGGGGGTCTTTCCCAGAGAGAGGGACCTAGTTTGGATAGGAGAGTTCCCACAGTTCTGGGAGATCTGAGAGGTGTTGTGGGGGTCTCTCCCAGAGAGACCACAGTGCTGGAGGGGCTGAGGGGTGTTGTCGGGGTCTCTCCCAGAACAAGGGACCCAGTGTGGATAGGAGGGTTCCCAGAGGACTGGGGGGGTCTGAGAGGTGTTGTGGGGGTCTCTCACAAACTGAGGGACCCTGTGTGGGTAGGAAGGTCCCCACAGTGCTGGGGGGTCTCAAAGGTGTTGTGAGGGTCTCTCCCAGACCGAGGGACACTGGGGGGGGTGCCCACAGGGCTGGGGACCCTCATGGCAGGAGGGCTGTGTTGGCACCTGGTGCCCAGGCACTTCTGACAGGCTCCATCCTTCCTGCCTGCCCTCCCTCCTGCAGCCCCTGAGGGTCCCCAGACCCCTTTGCCCCCCTGCCCGTGGATCCCCAGTGCTTCGGGGGGCTGTTGTGTCCCCCCTGGCCAGTGCAGCCCCTTCCTCACACTCTGGGTCGTGGTTCCTGCTGGGGCTTTGCTTTGCGAGGTGGTGAGGACAGAGAGCAGAGAGGACGAGGCTGTCGCCTCTCTGGGCTTCTCAGCACTGCTGCTGTTGTGCTCCTGCCAGTTGTTTGCTGAAGTTGAGGTTTGTGTTACTCTTTTTTTCCCCCAGCTGTTTTCCCCCACGTGAGGTCTCTTCTTGCTCAAAAAACATTGGGGTCTTAAGTCTACAAAAAATTTTAACTGGTGTGGGGATAATACATTACTCCTGGCATCGTGAACCTCCCCCCCACCCCCGACTTCTGCTGGTCCGAGCCCAAAAGATTTGAAGCCTGGAGGAGCTGGAAATGCTTCAGATGGTATTAAGAGTTCACAAAGATGCTGAGCAGCACTTTAGATACGTTGTTCTGTGTTAAAATCCCAACACTGAGAGCCTCAATGACAGCTTTGTGACCTCTTGTTGCCTTTGCATGCACCTGATAAATGCTCTGTGTTGATATCACAATATGATAACTTGCCTTTAAAGTGTCTGGGTTTCCGTGCTGCAAGTCTCACATGTGTACGAAGAAGATGAAATAACTTTGTTTCCTGAGAGGAGTGTCACGTGTAGGTGATTATCTTACAGATATTTCTGTTCTCATGGAGGAATCTTTGATATCTAAGATATTAGCATCTTGGAAGGTGGGGTGTGTTTTGCACATTGTCGGCTTTTATCAAGTCCTGAGTAATCTTCAGTTCGTTTCTATGCAGAAATAGTATCAGAAACGAAGCACAGTCTGATAATGTGATGATGGGGAGCGAGATTTGCCTCCCCTTGCCAAATCTCTTAACTTCTTGTGCCATCTGAGAGCCCAGTTGTTGCACGCAGCATTTTGGGATGCCTCTTCTTTTCCATTTTTTATTCCAGAACCGGGAGTTTGCGTTGGTTCAGCTCAGCGTTCAGAGGTTCTGGAGCAGGGCTAATCAAGTGTCTTCACTGAGCAAAGTTTTCCGGCAGCTCAGCTGTGGTACAGACAGTCCTTGAACTTCATGATGCCTTATTGCAGAAGAGAAGTCCAGAATAGTTTTCTGGAATTCTCTGATTTTTCAAGTGGGAACTGTTAGCTCTCATGTTTGTTTACACGTGGGGATGGATTTTGGCAGTTGTCAAGTCAGAGCAAAAGCAGCAAATGCAGAGAACAAGAAAAACATGATTGTTGAATTGCCTTCATTTACGCTGTGTCTCAGCGATACATGGCAAAATTGGAGGGTTGTTTTTGTGCTGTTCAGGTGGGATGGGAAATATCGTCGTTGTCTTTCCTTGAATATTTGTAGCATGGATCTCTGGGAGTGCCCACTTGATGAGGTGAATGTTGTTGATGTGTTCTCAGATTGTGCTTGCCCCTCCTGAGCCTGCTTTTCATCACTGTTACATCTTGAAATGCCATGACACCTTAATCTTAAGTTTTTTGGGTTTGTCTCTCTCTTTCTGGCTCTGTGTGTTTTTGCGCGTGTGTGTATGTGGGGTTTTTTCCTTCCACTCTCTGCTGCCTGAATTTTTTCCCCCTTGCTCTTTGACTCCTATCCTTTCTCCCCGTTTCCTTGCCTGCTTTCCCAGGGCATTCCTTCTCCTGTGCACAGTAATGATTTCACCAGGGTGGGAATTGCAGCTCAACCTCATGTTACCTGTTTGATGCCAAGGTCATGGCAGTCCATTGGGAACTGGCTCCTGGTCCAGGGGCAATTCTTCTGCTTTGGAAACCCCACAAAAACACTGAATCGGATGGGACCTTGTGGTCATTGGCTCCTATTTCCTGGTCAGTAGGTAAGGTCTCCCAGTTCTTGCTGTGTCATTTCTTTAGCTGTTTCCTCTGCTAAACACCCCTTTTTTGGGGCAGGAACAGACTGTGAACACTTGGAAGCAGTTCCTAATGCAGGGATTTTAACTCAAGGGAATTTTTGGTGTTATTCCAACAAGCGAAACCCAGAGTACACCCAACAAGCAAAATATTTGGGGGTTGGTTGTTTTCTTCTGAAAAAGGCAAGTGATACCCATCTTTTCAGTCCAGAGTGGTGCGTCTCTGCTAGTGTGTGGCTTGGCAGTGGGGAAGGCATTCCCATGGGATTTGGGGACACAGCTGGGGCTGCCAGTTGTCTTGTACAACCCGTGCTGACACAGGCTGTGCTTGCTGGGCTAAAACTAGCATGAGTATAGAATGAATATGCCTGCAGTTCTGTGGCTGCAACTCGGACATGTCCTCAAAAGCAGAGTTTTCTTCTTGGAGAGCACTTGAAAGTGCTGCTCACTGGGGCTTGTTGTGGTTGAGTTTGGCTCCTGCAGCTCGGCTGGCTGTTTGTCACGTGCAAATGGTGGTGGTGGATGTTGCCGGAGAAGAGGTGCAAAGCCAATTTGAGGTTTTGGGGTTTGTCAGGAAGGGTGAAGACAGAAGCCTGTGCAGCTCCGCGGCTCACAGCGAATTGATCCCTGGGCTGCCTGGGCATGGGAAGCCTCCAGCACTGGCCCACCAGGTAAACTGATGTTATTACAGCACTTGCAGGGCCAGTTTTAAAGTGCAAATTGAAATCCCATTTTTGTGAAGTCATTGCTCTTAGTTAATTGATGCCTGTTACCAGCAAGAGCTGTTTAGAGGTCTGACTAATCCATCTCATTTGAGAGAAGGCAGGACTAGGTTGGATATTGGGAAGAAATTATTGACTGTGAGGGCGGGCAGGCCCTGGTGCAGGTTGCCCAGAGAAGCTGTGGCTGCTCCTGGATCCCTGGAAGTGTCCAAGACCATGTTGGATGGGGCTTGCAGCAACCTGGGCTAGTGGGAGGTGTCCCTGCCCATGGCAGGAGGTGAAATGAGATGATCTTTCAGGTCCCTTCCCACCCAAACCATCCTGGGATTCTGTGATTTGTCCCTGCTAGTTCACAGTAAATGGACATCAGTTTCTCAGGACTGTATTGACATAACCAATAGAACTACAAAGTGACCCTGATAAAATTAAGTGAAATACAGAAAATTGAGACTTACAAAGCAATCAAATCAATCCTTTATGTTTTTTGTGTGGGACAAAACCCTAACACTCCAAACCAAGAGATAATCTAGCCACTAATGGATATAAAGGACTTTTTTTTTTTTTTAGGCATGTGTTACAATGAGTTTGATAATTTCTTAGTTCTTACAATAAGTTTCTTAAATGGTCTGAGTCTTGCTGCCTGCAGTCAGAGGGTGTGTTTTCTCTGCCTACCCCCTGCCTTCCCCTCTACCCATTAATTTTGGTGCATTAAGAAAATTGTCACTTTTCTAATGCAAATGGCTACCCAAGAATAGTATCAGAACATGAGATTAACCCATGAACTCTAAGAAACCCTCTCAAGTTTCTTTTAATAGAAAACGTGAATAACGTTCCCAAGTGTACAAATAACATTTTTATTCCCTTATTTTGTACAGTGTCCAGCTGGTTAGTCTTTTACCTGTCGTGTCTCATAAAATGCTTTCTTTTATGATTCAGAATACTTCCAGGTATCTTCTCATCTGACTTTAATCTTAGGGACAGTGACAGTGCAGGGAGCCCGAGGTTTGTTTTTGTTCCTGCTATGTTTTGGTACCAGCCATTGCCCGAAGTGTGTATTTCAACATCTGACTCTGTGGGATGATGAGCTGTCATGCTGTTTAGTGCTGCCCTTCAGTGTAACACAGTCATCTCAAGTCTGTGCTGCAATACTGGTCATCTGTGGATTCATTTGGATGGGAATTATATTTATTTGAAAGCCAAAATGCTTTGAGCATGCTTAGAGCAGGAAATACATTGCTCTACCCATGTGTTGCCTTCCTTAAGGAACACTTCTTGACAGGTTGAGTACTTTGTAAATCCTGTCAAACAGATGATGCGTTCAAGTTTGGACACTTCATGTGGAAATTACCTTCTCTGCATCCATCATCCTCTATTATGTTGTCCCACCAATACCTCTCCATTTTCAATGTGAAGCCAAACTTTTCTTTACCCCACCCTGTATCCATCCCACCTCCTGGGCCCGGATTGGAACGTGATGGAGTTAAGCACGTCACTGGACGTGGGAAAGACTTCTTTTCTCTTTTCCCCCTGTGATTAAAAGCCCCCGCATCGTATGCAAGGCAGGGATGAGATTTGTACACGTCTTTTAGCGCTTCTATTGCGGGCCCGAGGAAGTCATTATGCTGCAGGTCTGCTCTGTGTAGGCACTTAGTGGGAAGTGCTGTGTTCTGGATTGTGTTGGTGTCAAGGGGAGGGTGTGCCGCGGAGCGCTGCTGACATGCAGATGATGCCTGGAAAAGGTTGGCATGGAAGCATTGGAGCTGGTGACAAGAGGAGCTGCCAAGCAAGTGGGGGAGCCTTGGAGTTGAGAGCGGAGCCTAAATATATAGAGCTACGCTGTGAGCCTCTTCCTAAGGGGTCTGTAAAGTCGAAGCAAAGCAGTCCTGAATTCCCTACTGGAGCCTTTCTGTCTGCAGGGAAACTTGTAAAGGTCTGCAAGTAAAATAGGCTGGAAACCTTTGATGAAAGTAGAGTAGTGACATCAAAGCTGTGATGTATAACCAGCGGGTGGGCAGAAGTCAGGACAGTGTGATCCCATGTTCCTTATTTAGAGGTGATTTGCTGGCCAGGGATAACACTGACTCCCAGAAATGCATTGTACATCTAATAATACGTGTCAGAGTTAACATCGTTCTTAGATAATTAATAAAGATAGCAGTTCCAGAGCAAATGGGAAGGGGAAAAAAACCAACCCATGCGTTGTTTAGGAAAGATATTTCTTTCCTTAGGCATGTCTCCTGGGAAGACCTTGGTACTTGTAAATGGTTCTGCCGCCTACCTTGTGTACCTTGATTTTCATGTGGGGATGGAGGAGGAGCCAGCTATCAGAAAACCAGCCAGAGATGGATGCCTTGGAAAGTTGCCACTAATTACTGTGGCGGCTGACAATTAGCTGTTGTTAAGCCTTTCCTTGCAAGTTCTCCACGGTGCATCCCGAAACAAAAACAAGGACCTGGAGAAAGGAAAGGCGAGAGCTGTCCTTGTAATGATCTTGTAGGGTGGTTGTTATTTCTTTGGCCTTACTAAAAGCAGAAGGTGGAGTTGATTCTGACGTGGTTCCCTTCTAGCAGAGCCAGTCAGGTTTGATGGACCCAGAAGCTCTTTAGTTGGTTGCTGCTGGGCTCTGTCATACTCTACCAACTTCTTACACCTCTTACCTAGGAAACATCTTTGGGGCTGGCTTTTCTTCACGGGAAAGCTGTAAATCAGTAACGTCTGCCAAGCATTATTGTTGATGTTAATCACAGAATTCTTAACAAAAATCAAGCTGTAATGAAAAAGAGTCAAAGAAATCTTGCAGTTGGTTTCTCGCATTTGCCTCCGGGGTCTTCTGACTTTGTTTTTACTTTGTGGCAGTGATGAATAGCACAAGTGTCTCAAGGGTGTAGTTAGTCAGGAGTAAGGACTGAGCTGGAGCTGGCAGGTATCTCCAGGCTTCTGTGCTAAGCTAATTTCCCCTCCCACCCTTCAGGGATCAGACCTGCTCTTTCTCTGGAAAGAGAAAGAGGGGACAGCGGTGGTTTTGATTAGAAAGTCCAAGCCATGCAGTTATTTCTTCCCTGTCAAAGGAGATGTCTTTTGCATCAGTTGAGTGTTTTACTGAGCTTATGTTTCAGATGACATTGCTCAGGTGGCCTTGCCCAGAGCATCTTCCAGGGAACTTTATACCAGCATGAGCCAGGCTTTGCACTGACTTGCATCTCTGCATAATTCCATTGCCCTGGAAGTAGTGACACGTAATCTGCAGACAGATCTGGAGTCTGTTTTAATGTGCACCCCTGGTCTCTGATACGTGCACCGACATGTGAGCCTTTGGGGTACCACTGGGAGCAGCTCTGGCTGGGACACAACGTGGCAGCTCTTTGACAAATGTAGTGGAACGGGAGTTACAGAAACAGCCAAAGCGAATTTCCTCTTCTCAAAACTAATTAAAGCAAGAGCAGCGTTGCAAATGTTCCTCTTGAGCTCGGTGTTGCTTTGCAGGGGAGTCTTGCTTGGGCACTTTGCAGTCCCCGTGCCTATTCTTAGCCTGTTTACCAAAAGCTGTTGTGTGTGCATCGAGGGAGCTCTGTGTTAACTCATGCTGTGTACAGTCTATGTGTTTGTGTGGAGCCTTGTGAGGAGAGAGGGGATCATATCTGAGCTTTTCTGTCACCTCCTTCTGCTTCTGTGCTTTATAACTGCTGAGGAAACGCAGGTTAAGGTTTCCACAGTATCTGAGCGTATCGCAGAGCGTGTGTGATGTGGGGAAGTACTGCCTGGGACTTGCTGACACTGGCCTTGGAATCCGAGATCTGTGACACGGTTGAACTGGTTTCATAGCTTGCTGCTAGAAGGGATGCCTTTGGTCCCACTCCCTCCCTCAGCTCCGCAGTCCCTCTCATTTATATGATGCCTCAGTGAAGTGATTCAGTTCATTAATCCCACAGCAAATTAAATGCTTGTGGGGTTTCCAGGGGATGTGGGGAGGTTCCTTAGCAGTAGAGTGGAGGGAGGTAGTTTCTAGGTGCTCCTTCTCCTGTTTTTTTGCTGTTGGTTCGCTGTCTTAATGCTCCTGCATTAGGATATTTCTGTCCTGAGTCCAGCCAGCTCTCTCAAGATGCGAGATACAAGCCCTGGCAGTGCCTGAGGAGAGGATCCACTCACATGGCAGGGAGTATCTCTGCCTTTATGCATTTTCACTCAGCTCTGGTGTTCTCAATTTTGCTGTCCCAAGTCTTATGAGGGGGAGATGCTCTGTTTGTGTAATTCAAAAGTTGAGGCAAGAAGTAGAGGAGTGAGAAACTGGGCTTGGTGCTCCTTGGGTGCTGGAGGGAATGGTTGGGATGGGTACCTGCTACTTGGGGAAGGCAATGCCTATTCAGAATCATAGAATTTTTAAGGTTGGAAAAGACCTCTAAAATCCAAACATTATCCCAGCACTGCCAGGGCCACCACTGACCCATGTCCCCAGGTGACATGAGTTCACATGAGTGAAAATGTATAAAGGCAGAGATACTCCCTGCCATGTGAGTGGATCCTCTCCTCAGGCACTGCCAGGGCTTGTATCTCGCATCTTGAGAGAGCTGGCTGGACTCAGGACAGAAATATCCTAATGCAGGAGCATTAAGACAGCGAACCAACAGCAAAAAAACAGGAGAAGGAGCACCTAGAAACTACCTCCCTCCACTCTACTGCTAAGGAACCTCCTCACATCCCCTGGAAACCCCACAAGCATTTAATTTGCTGTTGGATTAACAAACTGAATCACTTCACATGCTTTTTGAGCACTTCTAGGGATGGAGCCTCCATCACTTTCGCTGGACAGCCCTTTCCAATGCCTGACCACCCTTTCCAGGAAGAAATTGTTCCCAATATCCAATCTAAGCCTCCCCTGGCACAGCTTGAGGCCGTTTCCCCTTATCCTGTTCCTTGTTCCTGGGAGCAGATCCAGACCCACCCCTGTTTCCCCTGTCCTGTCAGGGAGTTGCAGAGTGAGAAGGTCTCCCCTGAGCCTCCTTTTCTCCAGGCTGAGCCCCTTCAGCTCCCTCAGCCGCTCCTGCTGCTCCTGCTGCTCCAGCCCCTTCCCTGGAAACGCTCCATCCCCTCGATGTCTCTCTTGTCTGAGGGTTCCAGAACTGCCCCCAGCACTGGAGGTGCCCCAGCAGTGCCAGCACAGAGACGGGCACTGCCCTGGGGCTGTGACACACCATGGCTGGTCCAGGCCAGGTGCCACTGGCCTCTTGCCCACCTGGGCACACCTGGCTCACATCCAGCCACTGCCACCGGTACCTCCAGGCCTTTCTCTGCCCAGCAGCTTTCCAGACCTTCCCAGTGTCAGGGCACTGCTCCAGTGCATGTTCCCTGCAGATCCAGAGTGCTCAGGACCAAGGAGGGTCATTTAATGAAGTGTGGGGGGGGACCCTTGTTCTAAATGAAGGAGCTGAATGGACAGAAATGGTTGGCTGTTGTACACGACTGCGAAGGTCACCAGAATCAGATGCTCATTTTTCAGCTCTGCTGCTGCTGGGTGCAGCAGAGGTTTGTGCTGACACACACAGTTCCTCTCAACGGGAGGACTGGACTGGCACCGCAAGGATAAAACACCCAGTTTTGAAGGCTCTTGGTAGCAAGACAAGAAAAGTGTACATGGGTACAAATCTTTTCAGACTTCGCGGCTTCTTTTTGATCGCCTTACTTCTTAGTTTGAAGTCTTCTCACTATGACTTCTGTTATGAGAGTGAAATTAATAATCCTCCGTCCTTCCCATACATGGGAAGGAATGTCTTCATCCTGGCCCAAGTTGAGCTGCAGATGGGATGTGTTTTGGGAACTGTGTTATGTAAAAGCAGAGGGAGAGGAAGAGGAAACAAACAGTTTCCTACTCGCTTTGAAATGCAGTTTTAATGGTATTCATCTAATTGTTTAATCGGCTGCCTGATCCTTGGGATTATTATTCTTTCCGAGTTGTAACTACAGCAGTGAAGTTTTCTTGCGAATTGAAAAGAAGAATTGGCATATGTTGTTTGCAGTATTGAATTTTAGTAATTGTTTGCAATGACCTTTTGGAACCTCAGAGAGAGAATTTGTTTGCTTGACTTTCTCCCAGATCTGCTCCTGGCTACCTCGGCATAGAGCAGAATTGAGTTGGTTTGGGTTTTTAATTACATTCTGACAGCACAGCCTATTTTTCTGTGTACGTTACAGTTGTGGCTTTTTTAAAGGTTAAGCTGTATTTAAACAGGCCTTCCATAGATGCAGTTTTCTGAAACTTTTTCCTTTTTGTTTTTTTCTTTTTTTCCAGTTAGAATTCCTTGTCCTGGGTATTATTACAAAATAAATCTTTACTTATTTATTTTTAATCTAAGGAGAAAATCCACACTGTCGTTTTGAATGTCCAGAAGTGTGATGATGAAAGGGCTGTGGTTTTTTTTGTTGGTTTTATTTAGGGTATTGTTTTTCTTTCATGGTTTTGTTTATTTGTTTTTTGTTTGCTTATTTAGGATTGTTTTTTTTTTTAGCTTTAGAGATTGTAATGTGATTAGATCATAGAACCTTGCCAGGTTTAGGGAAAAAAATATGGGGTTTTTTTCTTTTTTTTTTTTTTAGCAAATTTTTGGCAAAAGTCTTATGAAATCCTGTTCCTCAGTGTCACTGGGTCGTGGTCAGAGCCCGCTGTGGGTTTGGCATGGGGGAAAATGTCCAATATCTGAGGGCCTCGCTCCACACAAACTGACTGTGTGAAACCTGCTCTTCTCAAGGATGAGACCGACGGTTCTTCCTTTCACCTTTCCAAAATTCTGGCATTCTTTCCTTTCCAAAATCTGACAGCTCTTGAGAGTGAAGGGTCAGAAAAACAGATTGTGTGGAATCTCTCCCGTCAACTCAGCGCCAAGATGAGTTTCCACGCGGGAGCCCCTTGTGCCGTGTGTTTTCTGGAGCTGCACTTGGAGGGGCTGTCAGAGGCTGGTCCTTCAAATGCACCAAAGAAAACTCCGTGAAAGCCATGCCAAAGGGCAGGTGCCTCAAAATGAGGGCTCTGCCAAGTTGTCAGAAAATTACACCGACGGACATCTGCGTCTCTCAAGGGAAAATCAGTCTCCAAAACAAGTGTCCAAGCTGGAACCAGAGAACAGATGCCAAAAATACCTCCAGTAGCTCAGTTTGCAGCTGAGGCAGCTTCCCTTCCTCTCAGCCTGATCCCTTAAAGCAGCGTCCTGGCCCGAAAGACTGAAACGCTGGGATTATTTGCATTGGTGACAAATGAGTGGAAGAATCAAATGGGGCCCAGCCATGTATCCCTGGATCCACACTGGCCTGGAGCTGGGTGAGATTCCAGCCCCATGATCGGGCTGATTTTGCACATCCTGACTTGAAAAAGTGGGCTTTTCATCCCTGGATCTGAATAGACAAACCTTGAGGGGCACTCTGTGTTTCCTGCTGAATTCCAGATAAGATCTTTTGCTGTTTGAACTTGCAAAGCAGTTTAGGTGTGTGCTTCCCTGCTTGCAGGGCTCCTGCAAAAAGTTTGATCCACCCCTTCATTTGGTTGAGTCTCTTTGGAGTGAGCAATGTTCCTCAAGCTGTGAACACGAGAATGGTTTAGCTTTGGAAAAAAAATAATTTAAAAATCCCCTGCAAACAGATGATGTAATGCCCAAGCTCTATGTTTAAACAGTAGCTAATTTGCCAGGGGATAAAACCAGGGTGAAATCTGTCAGGCTTTCTAATTTCCCACATTCACCAGGGCTTTGTTCTTCGTGCTTTCAAACGCAGGCTACATTTGTGTGTCCACACTGTGTGGTTTCCTTCAGGTTCTGCAGCCAAAGACTTTGTCCAGGGGCGAGAGAAAACCTCGCTGTAAACCTTTCGTTGCTCTAAACCTCGATATGTATCTTTTTGTTCTTAAGTTTTACTTTGTGACTGAATTAAAATCATAAACTGCCCCTTTGATGAGATGCAGCGCTGCAAGACAGGGTTTTATTCTGAGTTTGGAGCTCGTGTCTTTGCAGCACCTTCCTTTGCTCAGGCAAGATTCACTCCCTGCAAGGTCCCCGGGGCACTGCTGGGTGGGAGACTCCACTTTCTGCAGCTGCTTTGGGCTGCACGTGGACTGTTTGCTTGGGGTTTGGACTCTCCTCTCCCTGCCTGTTCTGTACAAAACAAGGAACGCTTGGTTTCCTCACATGTGATTTTGGTTTTTATGAGCTTTCCCTGCTCATTGCAGCTCTGACCCGTGTAAATGCTTCGTATCTGCTGACAGGAGAGGACTTAACTCTGGCTGGTTGTGTAAGAGGGAGGTTTGGATCAACACTCCTCCCCCTCCTCCCCGGGACGGTCTGTTTATTAGGGTTTTTCACTGACCTGTTCCTCTAATCTTCAATTTTGGCACCGTTTCCCAGGGCTCGTGTAAGCAAAGGGCTTTGCCAGCCAGCAGGATGAACCAGCACATCCAACAGGGTTAGAGAGATCCAGAGGCTTTAGTAGCTGCCTGCGATGAGGCAGGAGGGAAGAAGATGTGACATGAGAAATTGAAGTGACAGTGAAAGGAACTGCTTCCATCTTTGGCTTTTTATATTGAAAAGCAAAAAAGTGTCGACCTTCTAACTTTCGGAGCAGCATCGTATGAAAAGCTGACACAGTCTAGGGTAAACCTATTTCTTGGGGGGTGTCATTAACCAGCTTGGCATTCCGGGTGGCTTCAGCAGTTTTTCTTCCTCTAAACTGCTGGCAGAAAAGTCTGAGGGTGAGTTGTGCTGACGCTGCGCCTGGTCTGGAGATGTTGCTCTGGAAAACAGGCACTTGGGGAGAGATCCCATCTGTGCGAGGCGTCGCTGACTCACGGCATCGATATCTGCTGGGAAGTGCTCGCTTGAAACAACTGGATTTCAGGAGCTTAGAAAAATTGTGTAAGGGGGTGGGTGGGAAGCTTAGGGACTGCCTTGCAACTCATGGGTTATTTTTTCCGTGGTTGAAAACTAAGAGGAGTCGGCCGGTTGCAGCTTATGGTAAAGTTGTTCTTAATCTGTCCTGTTTATTATAATTTTATTCCTCACACTCTGCTCGCTGATTTGACTCCTTCCTCTTTGGCTTTGTTTTCACTTAAATCCTTTTCCTCAGAGTTTCCCTGGTCTCTGCCAGCTGTGGAGCAGCTGGGAAGATCCCAGAAAACACGACCTGCTCTGAAGGACTGCTTGGAGATGGTTTGGGGCTGGAGCCTGGGTTTAGCTGGAGCTTCTTGGATGGGCTGTGCTGCCCCATAACCAGCAGTGATGGGGATGTGTTGAGAAGCTGTGGGCTGCACACAGCGAGCCTTTTGTTTGCTTGGCCTTAGCAACCCTCCCTCTGAAAGCTGAGGTGTTCTCACTGTGTGATGATGTTCACAGGGAGCCCTGTTGTTTCTCAGGAATCGCCCCCTGTTTGGAGGGCTCATCTCAGGAGATGGTGGTCCCTCTATCCCTCATGCCTTTTGTTCTGAAGACAGGAGGTCTCCAGCCTAAAGAAGTCTATGGTTGTCTCCGGTTTTTCCCCCAAGCAACGCGTCCTGCTGACTCTCATCCTTTGCTCCGGTGGGCATGATGCGCTGAATTAAAATAAATTGTAGTCCTTGCTAAATATGTGTCAAATATTGACTTAGTCTGTTGGGTGAGCTGACTAAGCTGAAATTAATGGTGTAATTCCAGCTTGTTTGGCACGGATGTAGAAGCAATTTTGTTGCAGATGGTAGAGGAAATTAAGATCTTACCTTGACTCCATCTCAAGGGGAGGAAAGGGAGGCCTCGGGCTTATATGGCAGTAAGGAAAGACTTGGTGGAGACATAGACGGGGGGAGTGTTTGTAAAGATATTATTGGAGGGTGATAAAAACTCTTCCTAAGGAGTGAGGTCATGAGACAAAAATGGAGGAGTTGTTGTTAACTGAGTGGTGTTACAGATGTCATGAAATGATCTCCTGCATTCTGGTCCATTGCCATACCCCTGGGACAATTTTTCCTCTAAATCTGTTGAACATGAGATCCAAAAAAAAAATGAGCCAGTCTGGCTGGTTGAGGTTTTGGCATAGATCAGCAGCCACAGGATCTGCTGGCTTTGTGTGTTCACCCTCTGCAGAGATAAGGGTGTCTTGGCATCTCCTGAGGAGATATGGGCAACTCCTTGTGTTCTTGAGGTGCTGCTGCAAAATGACAAAGCCCTGATGCCTCCTTTGAGGCAGAAAAGTGGAGATGCAGGGACCTGGAGGCAGAGAAGTGGAGATGCAGATACGTGCCTGAATGATCTGAGTGATCCCAGTGAGCTGGTGACAGAACTGGAGCTAAAACACGCAGCTTCCCTCGTGTCTCAGAGCTCCTGAGCAGCCTGTCCTTCAAACTTCTGGGGAACTTGGGGTGTTTTTTAGGTTATTTTTGAGAGGTTGGTTGCTGGCACAAAGGAATCTTGGGATTCCAGACAACAAAGATGCATCTTCGGGGCCAGTCCTGCCTGTGCGACTGCAGGGATCTCGCTGTTGGAGCAGTGAATGGGGTGGAAGTTTGTGTCAATGCTGAGCTCAGAAGTTGGGGTTTTTTTGTGTTTTTTTTNTTTCTCTTCACCCCCCCAACTTTTTTGGAAGTAAGATGTTCATTGTGGCTTTTGGTTTTGTGGGAGCTTTGTGCCTGCAATCGATTGTTTCCTGACCGATCTTCAGTGGCCCAGAGAGCAAATGCAATGCAGCAAATTCATTATATGCTGAAATATTTATTGTGTTACTGTAAAGGTCACTGATGGCCGTGGAGGCTCACTGTGATGCAGTCCTGAGTCTGTCCAAAGGTGGTGTCTGTCACCACTCTCTTTGGAGAGCAGTGTCTCATAAAGTACCTGGAATAACTTACCCTTGGATCTTCTGCAGGTTAATAGATGACTGCGATAAGGCATCTGAAAGTGAACAGCTGTTAATTTTGTTGTGTGTACTCTCACAGGCAGAGCAGGAAAGAAGCCTTAGTTTAACCTTGTACCTTTTTGCTTGATTTAAGTAATTTGCAGAGTTGTACAATAAAATCTCCACAGTCTCCTTTCTATTACCATTATAGTAACCTGGAATTGTTATTAATGCCAAAGGGCATTTTTGCTCCTGCATGTGGAGGAGTGAATTACCTGTTGTCTAACGTGATTTGGAAAGGTAGCAATGAAAAGGCTTCCTGGCAATGAGGTGGGCTGTGACTTCCCTTCCCCTGAACCACAAAATGAAGGATCATTTGGCAAATGGATGCGAGGCTGTGAGGAACCTCTCAAAGCCTTTTGACAGGTGCAGGGGTGGTGGTGCGTGACTGCTCCCCGTTGGAGGGCCCTCAACGGTGTGGGATGCATGACTGACCTATTTGCTGGTAGTTTCAGCATCTGGCTGGGATTAGTTCAGCCAGCTGATACCCAATTCTGTGTTACAATGGAATGGCTCTAAGCATGGGTTAGACGATTGGATGATGAGGAGCATTTTGGAGTCTGGCCCTGCAAGTGCAGCTTGTTAATTGAAGCTCTGCTCGCTGTCAGAGCTGCCTTTTTGAGTCGTGCTGTCTGTCCTCCCGATGATATTCCAGCTTCCCTGCCTGCCGTCCGCCTCATCCTCGCTCCGTGAGACGGGGACCGCGGCTCCTCTGCGGGGCAGTGGCTGCTGTTGTGCACATCCGTCACCTGTGGCCACTCCTCTGGCTCGGAGGGGCTCTTTCCTTGTCACTCCGAGAGTGTTCCTAATTGGAATTGAGCACTGAATGGGCCGTGCCCGTTGCTGGGTGTCACAAGTGAGCTCTTTGCCTGAGTGTGTGCTTCAGGCAGCTGCACGAGGTTCAACAGCCCCGTCTGTCATGATCAGACAGATCTCCAGATAATCTAGCAAACCTCTTGATTATGAGGGTGGAAAATAATATGCTCTGATTTACAGATGTTGCTGCACAAAAGGTGCTTCTGTGAATTCTCTGAATGGCCATATCTGGGTGTGCTTGGCATCCTCAGTTTGAATATATCCGTTTTCTGAACATACCCTGAATTTCTGCATACTTCTCTGGACACAGACATGGGCAGCTGTTTTACAGACAAGCAGGTTATTAATTACTTTTCAGTAGCATTTTAAACCAAGCTGAGGGATTAAAGTGTGTCAAGAGTCCTTGAAGTTTATGGTAAAAAAGACAAGGGATGATAAGAGGCTGTTGCATTGTGGCTGATTTTACAGGCAGGGTTGAACAAGGAAGGGAATGAAGCATGTTTTTAATCAAGTCCTCTGAACACCTTTTCCTTCTGCCCTTTAGGAAGCTGTAGTGAAATCTGAAACCATTTTGCAGTGCCTGTGCCTCTGTGGGAGGGGAAAGATGCAGCAGACACAGGTCTCAGCTGTGCAGGTTGTGGTAGGGGTGCACCAGCAGCCCAGGACCATTGCAGGCGTCTGGGAAGGGTTTTGGGGTTTTGAAGTGTTTTCTCCCTGGCCTGACAGATATGCAGATTAGGAGATGTTTTCACAATCCCTCGAAGCTGTGGTAATACGGAAGAAAGTCCTGTGGTCTCTCTCCGGGTTGTGTGGCAGACCCAGTTTGGGAAGTGCTCAGATTGAATCTAAGCTTGGTTCTTGTTTGTGCGGTTTGTTGTTTCAGTGGAGCAGGGAAGAGGAGATATGATGGGAGGATAGAAATACACTTGTTTTGGTCTGAAGAACAAATGAATTAATGGTGGTGGCTTCTATCGAAGGTGAGGGCAGCATTCAAGTGGGATACATTTACATTGGGACTTTTTTCTACAGATGTAATTGTTTGCAAAGTTGTTTCATTTTTTTTTCTTTCTCTGGAGATCTGCTTTATAGTCAGCAGCAAAAACCAACCATTTCTGTCGCACAGTTCACCTTGTCCTCAGTAGACGTCTCGAACCAATCCAGTTCTCTGTGCTCCAGCAGGGCCTGCTGCCTTTGCTGGGCTGCAGAGAGAGCCAGGGCAGCTACTTCAGGTGTGGTGGCAATCACATTCCTGAAGGAGGACTGGCCTGTGCAGGGCCAAACCCTGGGTGCTGTGGGTGCTTTTGGAGACTGGACAAGCTCCTTGTAGTTACAACTTCCTCCTTCTTGGAAGAAGGAAGAGCTGCTGTGGTCACTGGATCTGATGTGCAGTCATTGTGTGGTAGTTCAAATATCAGTGGAGAAATTGAAGGGCTTTGTTCCACTCTATTGACCCTGGGAGGGTTGGCCAGTTTGTCAGCTGGGATCCATCCACAAGGGAAAGCTCCAGCTGCACGGGATGATGTCCTGCTAACAGGTTTGGAGGGGTTTTACTGCACTGGCAGAGAAGGGAAATGAGATGGGGCAAAGGGTCATTTCCCAGTGATTTTTGTATCTCTGATCAGACATGCATTGGTGGAGGAAATCACACTGAAAATGACCACAGAGCTTTGAGTTTTAACTCCCGAACTTGAGCCTGGATCATACAAAGCAAACCCTCTGAGCCCGTGAAGGGGGTTTTGTGGAGGAATAAAGGTTATTGTCAGCTGCCGTGTTCAGACCCTTGGGAAATTGTGACCATTGTCTGGGCTATTATTGCTTAATAAAAGCTTTGCATTTCCTCATTCAGGGTCTTGAGAATCTGGTTCTGTGCTTTTAAAAATAACTCAGTGTGAGCCGCAATTGGGAGCATTCACAGAGGAAATTCTTCAGCCATTTAAAACAAAGTGAAGGGAGGGAAAAAATTCTCTCCTTAAAGTGCTTTTTTACTTGTCGGTGAAGAGCGAGTGTGTCCCGGCCGCTGTGCTCCCATTATCTGGAGGAACCAGGGTGCAGTCGGAGCCTGGCTCTGCTCCTGCTGAAGGTTGGTTTGCTTCCAGCCTTCAAGGATTTTGGGACCGGCGCTATCCCAGCTGGGGGATCCGGGCTGGATGCGTCCTCCTGGGATGGAGGGGTGCTGGACCTCTCGTGGATGAGCACCTCTGGGCAGGTGGGACCAGCAGGCCTTGGTGGGGTTAGTGCGTTTTGTGCTCGATGCAAAAGGCAGGAAAAGGTTTCTCTTTTTCCCTTGTAGCACAGACCCACCAGGAAGGGTCATTTTAGGCAAAAGCAAACGTGGTCACACACTGAGGGACGTGCAGGATTTAGGGCACCCACTCTGCAGGCTCTGGGTTAAAAACATCCCAAAGCTTCGCTGGGGTGGGGAAGGGGACAGAGGAGGGGTTGCTCTGGGCTCCGAGGTGTTCATCACCCTGAGCTTGGCTTCTCTGTAGTCTTGTCTCGTGCTGCCTTGTGCTGGGACATCTTAGCCCAGTACGGAAGCCTTGAGCTATTTTGCAAACCAGCTTTGGAGGAGGTTTGTTTCTTTCCCTTTGTGTGTTCTTGGGTTTATTTTCCTTCTCCAGTGGAAATAATTATATTGCTTGTTTCCTATGTTCTGGCTCTCTGTGAGGAGGAATGTACTCGGGGTTTTTTTTGTGTTGTGGTGATGTTTTTTTTCGTTTCCCAGTGCAGTTTGTGCTGTTAAAATATCCCGGACAGCAGTTGCTGCCCACGTACAGCACAGAAACGTGTGTTTAGCGGTTGCAAGACATGCTTGCTCTGGGTGTGCCACCCTGTTTTGTTCAGTGCCAATGTCTGCCTGTGTGATGGGCCGTCATTTATTGTTCCATCGAGCTCAGGAGATACCATTTACATTAGTAATTACTGGTGGGCCAGAGTTACACACATTACCTCTTGATTTTGAACCAAGTTTTCTCTTGGAGCTGTGTGTTTCTTGCAGGACAGAGGCCAAGGCATGAGGAGGAGGTGACGCCAGGCTGCTGAAGTGTTGTAGAAGACACTTGGTAGCGAGGGTGATGGCTGGGATATTAACCTTGTTTTATTTGTGATAGGAAATGAGCTTAGGCAGAGCATGCCTCTTCCGTGCCTCAGTTTCGGCACTGGAAAATGTGCACAGCATGACTTCATTAGGAGCAAGCAGGAATTATTCTTCTCTCTCTTTCAGTCTCCGGTGGCATCTGTGACGTGCACAGTGTAAGTGAAGCAGAGACTGGGGACAAGGCACAGCCTTGCAGTAGCTAAATCCTGTCACACCTTTGTGTGGTTTGGTATTGCTTGAAATTTTATAGGTCATGTGCACCATTAAAATGATTTCTATGCCTGCGTTTGGAGAATCTGCTGTGCCTATTTTCATTTATATCCACGTGACTGATCCAGGGCCATATGTTAAGAATATAACTGCTTTTAATTTATTTTCTTTGAAACCCGTTGGTGTCTAAATATATCTAATAAAAATGCAGACTGGAGCTCTTTAATGAGGCGTAAGTCGTTCCTGCCTCTCTCTTTTATAAGGCAAAACCGCCTCACACACTGGCTGCTTTTTTGTGTGGACTTCTGCTTTGCATTTCTGCACATCCATCATCGCGTGAAACCTCTCACAAAGGGAAATCATTTGAAAGGGCTGTGCCAGAGACGGTTCTGCTGTGCCTAAACCTGAGCCCTTGCCGAGGGAGAGCCCTGCCCTGCAGCGGGCGAAGCCACGGGCCTTGTGTGAGGGCTTGCGATGATGCAAAGGGGTTTGGGGAGAAGGAAACGTTAGAATCTAGTGCAGAGTGAGTGCAGTGTGGTCGTGAATTGCACAGCCAAGAACAGGAGCCCCTAGGGAGCAGACTGCAAAGGGAAGAATTCCCTTTTTCAAAATTGCAGAATTCAAGGTGACTGTTGGAAGTCTTTTGCCACCCAAAGGAAGAATCTTTATGTTGCTGGTACCCAACTGCTTGGCTGAGCCAGGGGGCGAGGTTGTGTGCTGGGTGTACAGATAAACCATCACCAATTTGGGGTGTTTCGGGAGGAAATAGCTTTGCTGCAGGAACGGCTCCGGTTTGCAAGTGCCTTGCCGTGGCTGTGGTTTGACAGCTGAAGTCAGAACAGGGCTGTGAAATCAGAACAGGGGTGTGAAATCGGACTCCTCTAGCACATGGAGGCTGGGTGGGAAATCCCGGATGGCCGAGTGGCCCTGGCACTGCTCCGTGCCCCTGGCACTGTCCTGTGCCCACACAGCATGTCTAGGGAGCGGCAGGTTCCTCTCCAGAGCTGCCACAGACACTCACTGCCGCTGCTTCAGCCAGGACAGCTGTTGGTGAGGTCGTACTGGGAGCCCTACTGCCAAAATGTGTGCATTGGGAAAAATGCATCTTTTGGAAGGGCCTCTTCCCTTTCTTGGTGCTCAGAGTTAGAACCCAGTCTCCTTTTGCTCGAGAGGATGCCCAGACTTGCCTCACTGGCCTTGTGGAGGAAGAGGAGAAGGGAGCCTTAGCAACTCGAAGTTGTGATCAAGGACTGCAGACCAGTGTTTTGTGTATAAAACAATAGATCTGTGAGTAACTGCTTAACGACGTAGTAAGACAGAACAGATGAAAAAGAAGTTGATGAATTTTCTGAAGCGCCAGCCCATGTGAAGAGGTTCTGAGAGAAGGTAGTCAGGGTTGTGGTTTTTAATTAGATGACCTCTTTCCACGGGCAGTCAAACTTTCAGACTTTTCAAGGCCTTGCATGACAGGAGGTGCTTTATTTACAGGCTGCACATTCACTCGTAGACACGGGGGCACAGTGATAAATTATTTAATTACAAATATCCAAAGGAGTGAGCTGGGCGCCTGCTGGGCCGTGTTGTCCCTGTGGTTTCCCAGCTTTGCATTTTCTCCCACTGGCTAATTCCCAAAATCCAGCCGTTTGCTGAAGTGGTCTCTGGGTTATTAATGTCAATTAGCGAGGTTCTGCTCTATGAATGTTCCTGTAGCACAACCACACCAAGTGCTCAGCTTCTCACCCGTGTAACAAGCTTGTACACAGCTCCGTTGTTAATTAGCTGCATCCCTCCAAGGACACGTGCCCCCCCTTGGGAATGGAAGTTTTGGTGTTGAGGTGCTTGTGGTAGTTACAGCAGGTCCCCGCCGAGGCTCACGCGCAGACTTGTGCCAGGGTTGGATTTCCAGCTCTTTGCACTTTGCTTGAATCATTGGTTTCTCCTCTGTGCATTCTGCTTGCTGAGCAGCGTGGTTGCTACTGGTGGTTCTTCTCTGATTAACCATTAGTACCTTGTTTTAATCAGTGCTGCCCAAGTCCTGGCTGGCTGTGTGTTCCAGGTAGGGGTTGGATTTAAGCGCTCTTCAAAAAGCTTTTGTGCTGCCAGAGGGGTATTTTTTATGCAGTTTTATATCTCTGCCTCCTACTAACCATCCCATGATAACCCTAACTTACAGTCTATTCCAAGAAATTTCACCCTGAAAATGTGGAAGTGCTGCTTGTTCTGCCAAATCCAATTGGGGCTTTATTATCACTTTGATTTTTTTTATCCTTGCTGATGGGATGCTCCTGTTGTGGGTGCATCATAGACTGGTTTGGGTTAGAAGGGACCTTAAAGCTCATGGCCAGGGACACCTTCCACTGTCCCAGGTTACTCTGAGCCCCGTCCAACCTGGCATTGGACACTTCCAGGGATGGAGCAGCCACAGCTTCTCTGGGCAACCTGTGCCAGTTTGAAATATCTCTGAGAGGTGATTTTCTCTATAGCTGTGTAGGAGAATGTTCCCCTCCTTTTTTAACAGCCAGGGCAATAGAAGGAAGAAGGTGGCTCCCTCTTGCTGTACCGGTAAATAATAAGACCATTAATGAGAACGAAATTATATTTTAATTTTCATATATGTTCAGGATGTGAGATCAGCAGGTTTTGCCAGAAGAGGAGGGTTGTTCTCCAATGTATCTGCTTTGTCCCTAGTTTTGTGTGTTCAGTATCATCCGGAAAACTCTTGGTTTTGCCGTTTGATTGTAATTTGCATTTAGATTGGCTGCCTGAAGGGAGTCACTTGTGAGGGGAGATGGGACTCTATGGCTTCAGTCTCTTGCAGATCTGGCTGAAAGTAATGGCATTTACATAAAAACCATTAGCTCTGTTATTGATAAACATGAAAGGCATCCATTTCATTTAATTTTCTGTTGAGGAGCCTTTAATATAAGCATACAATGGCACAGAGGTGGTAATGTTCCTGCCCCCCATCCCTCTGTACTGACCTCTTGTTTTAAGGGCAAGTTTTGATTGGGATTTTGTTGGTGAGGAGATGGGAAATTATGTCTGTTCCAATTTTCCTGAAGTAGCCAGTTGCCTGGCTACATTGTAGGGAATTATTTAATGCTCGTTTTATGAGGTGCCTCTATTAATTGAACGGGGATTTAATGTCTCCCTGAAGCACAATTGGCCTGTGTGTGATGTATACCAACATGTACGTCTGGCAATTCTGTGGATAACTTTTTCCTTAATCAAAACGGGTTAAAGCAGAACATCAGTGGCTCCTTATAAAGGGAATAAAGTGTGTTGAAACAACCGATCTATTAAAGGGAACTCCTCAGATCACAGCCCGTGTCACCCTTCAGCACCGTGCCTGCACAAACATTTGTTCCCCCGCACGCGTGGTGGTGCATTGGTGATCAGAACGTGCCACACAGAGCTGTGTCTCGCCCTCTCTGTGGTAACTGGCTTTGTGGAGCTGTTGCTGCTGCTCTCCTGTATAAATATCTTGCTTCTCTCATGGGCTGGATCATGTCTGGCCTCGGGAGCCTCCAGAGGCAGCCGATGCCCTGGTTGTTTTCAAGCATCGCAGCATTTGCTTGAGAGACCTTGCTGTGAGCTTTCCCAGCTCTTTCAGTTCTTGACCTCAGTTGAGGGGCTGTGTGTGTGTCTCTGGTTTGCCTTCCTTACCTGGCCAATTTCTTGATTTTTTTTTTTTTTTAATTTTTTTTAAATTTTAAAAAATTTTCAACTTTTTTTTTGTCGCTTGGTCCATATTTACAACTCTTCTTCCTCTCTAACAGGCTCCAGGTAGATGAGTAGAGAGCTGAGTACAGAAAAGGAAGAGATTCCAGTTTTCCAGCTGATCACCGTGTACAGTGAGTACCTTAATATTTCAAGAATAAAACTTCCTGTAGTGCCTGATGTTGACCTAAAATTGCCTCCACAGGGGCACAGCTTTAACTCTGCATGCTTGGAGAGTGTTGTCCTAGAAATACAGGCATCCTTGGTTTAACTCTTGGCTTGGGAGCAGTGTGCTCCAGCTCCTTTTATCTGAAGGGGTAAATTTTATCCATACCCCACTTCCAGTAGTAGCGTGAGCGGAGAATCGATGAAGTTGTGTCTTGTCACTGCTCAGGGCTGCGGGGAATCCACGCTAAAGGTGTCACGTGAGGTTTTCTGCACTGCAGGGTCGGGAGGGGAAATGGTTTCCAACGCTATTCCAGCCTTGTTGGAGATGTGAAACTGGGTGAGGAGAGGGGAGGAGGGACCTGCCACGGCACACGTCGGGGTTACTCATAAAGGCGTGCTGTGAAATCAGGGAGATGAGGCTTGGCCCAGCTCGTGGGCGGAAAGGGGCAGGAAAATAAAGCGCTGGAAAGTGGCGCCCAGTTCATGGTGAGGATGGCAGTTTTCCCTAAAAGTGGAGGAGAAAATCAGTGTTTCATGGGGAATTTTTTACACATTAAAATATCTTGCATGCGTGTTAATGGGCTGTGATAACGAGCCTGTGCTTTATGAGGTGTCTGCAAACATATTAGAGCGTACTCCTGGGAGGGACTTGAGGTTGTAAATGCTGGATAATCAGAACATCTTGGCCCATCTGGTGCCAGACTGGAATGGTTAATTGCCTTGTAGGTGTCTGCAAGCCAGGAAGATGCTCTGCTATGGGGTGTAAAATGCAGGTGAGCGTGGGAGCTGCACCCACTGAGTGAGACAATGCGCAGTTTCATTTATTGTGACAGCCCCAGCAGGCGATTTCCGAAGGATAACATGGGATGATGAATCCTGAAGCTGAAGGTGTTTGTTAATGAAAGTCAAGGACGCAATAATACCCTTTGAAACCGGGTTGTGTCATCAGGTTGGTGTGAATTTATCCAGGGAGAAGAGCAGAGAATTCCTGTGCTTTTGAGAAAGAAGGGGAGAGAGAAGTGTCCTGATTTGTGGCTTCCTCACTTCTATATCTGAGCAGTACATGATGACGTGCATTATGTCCTTGGTTCAGGTGCCTGTTCCTGTGTGTTACATATTGGTGTAGATTGTTGTACTCCTGGATCCAGGACAGCCTCTCTTCCCTGTTTCTGTGCCGTGCCAAACACAGCGGGGACTCTCCATGTGAAAAACTCCAGGGTGGATAACAACCCTGGAAGAGGCAGAGAGGTCACGTGAAGGACAAACGATGCCACTGCTGACCCGCTGTGCTGTCGTGCCGTGGTCCTCATTGACAGACCTAATCCCAGGCAGGGTGTGCTGCGAGTCAGATCCGCTGACTGCAGGAGCTGAAACGCGTCGATACCATTGAATTCCCCTTGCCTTTGCATTTCTTAAGGAGCGCGGCGCGAGTCGCAGCCTGACAGCTGTGCCATCTGCAGAAGGGCCACGGGGCTGCACAGCCTCCCCCCAGGACATCATTTGGCCTGCACCGCATTTGTTGCGCCGCTGTCGTGCGCAGCAGTGACCTTCAGAAGCTCTTAAGGGTTTGTGGGCCTGATGGCTGGAGGAAGGAGTGGAGGAGACAAGGATTTCAGGCTTGGAGCCCTTTTGAGGATGGGAGGCTGTGGTTAAAGCAAGAAGACTGCAAGTCTGAGTTTTGGTCAGTGGGAGAGAGCTGAGCAAAGGGCTGCTCTTGGCAGGGAGCTGGAACAGAGGAAATGCTGGAAACAGCCTGTGATTGCTATGGAACAGTGGGAAAACAACCTGTTTCAGGGGAGTCCTTCACAAGTCGTTTTTATGCAAGACTCCATGGCACTAGATACCTGAATAACCAGGCTAGGACTGGAATCTGAGTATTTGCAGGAGACTCTTTTCAAGCATCACCTGAGGTTTCCTGGCTCAGCAGCCAAGCAAAGAACTGCGGGAGGTTTTGTCACGGGCCCCTTCCTAGGAGGATGTGGCATCATCCCTACGAACTTGAGCGTGGGTCTGATGCTTCCTGTGCACCACGTGGGCTGGTGTCTCTCTCAGCTCACAAGTGCAGTTAAGAAGGCTGAGGGGAGAGCATTTAGTTCTGCAAGGAGGGTTTGTGCTGCCTGTACCTCCTGCCTGCAGTCCTCTGGAGGAGCACCGGGCAGTGAAGGGGTGGAATTCCTGCCTCTAGCTGCTGTTCTTCTCAGGAGATGCTGCAGACTCTTGTCAGCTTCTTTAACATCTGAGGACGTGAGCTGTGGGGGGGCCACAGGTCTGTCCTGTCTCCAGCCGTGGCAGGTAGGAATGTCCTTCATCTTGCATCCATTTATTTAGCTCCTGGTGGAAACCAGGTGTGTTTTCAGCCTCTGTCCTGTCACCAGCTATTTCAAAGTTTCCCTCTGTGTGATGAACCACTTCCTTTAGGTAACTGAACCAACTGCCAGCTCATTTACTGTAGTGAGCTCCTGCTTGGGGAGTTGTTGTTTGCATGTTTGCCAATTCCATGCTGCTAAAATTCTGTAAATCCCTCCCATGTCTTCTGTCAGAGGCCTCTTTTCCAGACTGAAATGTCCCAATTAATTCAATGGTCCCTACGGAGATGCTCCATATCTTTGACCGTCTTCACTACTCTTTTGTCCTCTTGATAGTAACTGTTAGTAGTGGTGCACGTCTCTTTTTTCTCCCCTTGAATGTTCTTGAAAGAAGCTTGACAGAACCTTTGGGTTCCTGAGGGCCGGTATTTTTGCTGAAGTTCTCTGTGTGTGTAGCCCTGGAAAAGAAACCAGGAGTTTTGATGTTCCATGTGATAATAAGCCACAGGCTTTTCTTTCTTTGTCTAAAAGTCGGAAGTTTATGTGCCTAATCTCAAAACTCTCTCAGAAAAGCCTTGAATAAACCCGATAACATTCCAGTGCTCTGAATCACTAGAACAATAGAGTGTTCAACAAGGAGCCCTGGCAGGGGTGGTGTGGCTTTGTGCTGAAGCTGGCAGCCAGGGTATGGGATGTGTCTCTGTATCCTGCAGCAATTTTGGGCAACTCAATGGCTGCGTCTTCTAAACGGGGGTGAGAAGCGCTCTGGGTGCTAAACCTTCCCTTCTCCATTGGTTAATGGTATCAAAAGAGAGCATTAGTCTTATTCAGATAAATATAAATCAGTGACATCAAGCAGGTGCTGGTTTTGCAAGGGGAAGGTATGACCCTCCATCCCCTCTGCTTTGCATAAGTGATATTTGCTTTATTATTGCTGTGGCTTCCAAAAAGTAGCCCTGGAATGTGAGTTGATTCAAATGTTAAGGCGCAGGGTTACAGTCTGGGGCCTGCAGTGGAGCTCTGCACGCTGACCTGCCCGGGGCTGGGACAGGGCTGTGGTTTTGTCTATCTGCCCTGACTCATATCTGTGGCTTTTGTGCTGCCCTGAGGTGAGTCAGGGCTCCCACAGGGGTGATTAAAGTCCTGCCCTGTGGGCAGCCTGGGAAACCTGGGCCTCCCTTCAGTGCTGCATCAAGAGCTCCGAGGATCATCCAGGGCAGTTTTTTCCCAGTGGTGAGGTTTATCTTCCACGCCTTCAAGTTCTGCTGCTGTTTCTGCCACTGTGCTTTTCTCCTTTCCTCTCTGTTGCCTTCCTGCCTTTGAAACCAAAGAACTCCCCAAGCCACCCAGGCAGAACCCCCCGAGCCACCCAGGCCTGGCAGGGCTCTGTTGGTGGCTCCTGTTGTGCGCGGAGAAGCCAAAGGACCAAATCCTGGGATCAGTTTTCTCCCGGAGCAGCCACTGTGTGTGTGTGTGAGCAAAGGCACCGTCGTTTCACTGCACAGATTCATCCAGACACAGGTAATAAAACAGCAGCTCCCTAAAGCCTGCCCTGACCTGCCAGGACGTGTCACCCTGTTCACACAGTGCTCAATCCAGGCTGTGGAGTCCTCTTGGACAGGGAAACATGGATGGCATGGGGAGGAAAAGAGAGAGCAAAACAAATACAGCCAGAAACTAGNTAGCTCCTGGTGGAAACCAGGTGTGTTTTCAGCCTCTGTCCTGTCACCAGCTATTTCAAAGTTTCCCTCTGTGTGATGAACCACTTCCTTTAGGTAACTGAACCAACTGCCAGCTCATTTACTGTAGTGAGCTCCTGCTTGGGGAGTTGTTGTTTGCATGTTTGCCAATTCCATGCTGCTAAAATTCTGTAAATCCCTCCCATGTCTTCTGTCAGAGGCCTCTTTTCCAGACTGAAATGTCCCAATTAATTCAATGGTCCCTACGGAGATGCTCCATATCTTTGACCGTCTTCACTACTCTTTTGTCCTCTTGATAGTAACTGTTAGTAGTGGTGCACGTCTCTTTTTTCTCCTCTTGAATGTTCTTGAATTCTTTCTGTGTGTGAGCTTGACAGAACCTTTGGGTTCCTGAGGGCCGGTATTTTTGCTGAAGTTCTCTGTGTGTGTAGCCCTGGAAAAGAAACCAGGAGTTTTGATGTTCCATGTGATAATAAGCCACAGGCTTTTCTTTCTTTGTCTAAAAGTCGGAAGTTTATGTGCCTAATCTCAAAACTCTCTCAGAAAAGCCTTGAATAAACCCGATAACATTCCAGTGCTCTGAATCACTAGAACAATAGAGTGTTCAACAAGGAGCCCTGGCAGGGGTGGTGTGGCTTTGTGCTGAAGCTGGCAGCCAGGGTATGGGATGTGTCTCTGTATCCTGCAGCAATTTTGGGCAACTCAATGGCTGCGTCTTCTAAACGGGGGTGAGAAGCGCTCTGGGTGCTAAACCTTCCCTTCTCCATTGGTTAATGGTATCAAAAGAGAGCATTAGTCTTATTCAGATAAATATAAATCAGTGACATCAAGCAGGTGCTGGTTTTGCAAGGGGAAGGTATGACCCTCCATCCCCTCTGCTTTGCATAAGTGATATTTGCTTTATTATTGCTGTGGCTTCCAAAAAGTAGCCCTGGAATGTGAGTTGATTCAAATGTTAAGGCGCAGGGTTACAGTCTGGGGCCTGCAGTGGAGCTCTGCACGCTGACCTGCCCGGGGCTGGGACAGGGCTGTGGTTTTGTCTATCTGCCCTGACTCATATCTGTGGCTTTTGTGCTGCCCTGAGGTGAGTCAGGGCTCCCACAGGGGTGATTAAAGTCCTGCCCTGTGGGCAGCCTGGGAAACCTGGGCCTCCCTTCAGTGCTGCATCAAGAGCTCCGAGGATCATCCAGGGCAGTTTTTTCCCAGTGGTGAGGTTTATCTTCCACGCCTTCAAGTTCTGCTGCTGTTTCTGCCACTGTGCTTTTCTCCTTTCCTCTCTGTTGCCTTCCTGCCTTTGAAACCAAAGAACTCCCCAAGCCACCCAGGCAGAACCCCCCGAGCCACCCAGGCCTGGCAGGGCTCTGTTGGTGGCTCCTGTTGTGCGCGGAGAAGCCAAAGGACCAAATCCTGGGATCAGTTTTCTCCCGGAGCAGCCACTGTGTGTGTGTGTGAGCAAAGGCACCATCGTTTCACTGCACAGATTCATCCAGACACAGGTAATAAAACAGCAGCTCCCTAAAGCCTGCCCTGACCTGCCAGGACGTGTCACCCTGTTCACACAGTGCTCAATCCAGGCTGTGGAGTCCTCTTGGACAGGGAAACATGGATGGCATGGGGAGGAAAAGAGAGAGCAAAACAAATACAGCCAGAAACTAGAGGCTGATTTCAAATCTATCACTACTCAGGGTGTCCCAGCCCCTGCTTGCTGGTGAAGGGTGGAGGCTTTTTATTCTTTCCTTGCCTTCATATATTTTTATATATGTCTGTATAAAATATGTATTCAAGGTTCTTTCTCATTCTTTTTATTACATTTGTGTGAAGTTGCACACAGCCAGCTCGCCAGCCCACAGACAACCCACTATAAGAATTTCAGCTGTAGTTTAGCAAGGTAGTAAATTAAGAGTAATTTTTAATCTGGTTGGGAGAAGAACAGCCAAATTGGCTGTTTCTCCTGTTGGATTCAGCATTATTTTTGGCCAGACAATCCTTAGAGGGTGTAAATGCACCAGACATGGATCTCTCTGCAAGAGGGATCAGCTCTTCCTGGACAGCACTGGAACAGTGCATCTATTTATTTGTGTTTTACTCTTTTTTTCAGTACATTGACTGAAAACTACAGCCAGTGTGGAAAGGGCTTGTAAAATGCTGAGTTGTGCATTGGAATTTTGGTCTGCCCAGGGAAATCTCTCATGACTCCATGCAGGGGAAACCTCCTGTGTTAGCCTGGGGTGAGGGGAGGTTTGGAGACCTCGCTGGGATCCCTGCTGGGATCCAGCCGCCCCAGGGAAGTGCTGTGCTGTAAATGGGGAACTCAGAGAATCCAGCTCTTGCTGTCACCCAGGGGACTTCTCCATTTAATGCAGCCATTGAAAGTGGGAGTGGAGGCTGCGCTGGGACAATGCCGTGATGGAGGAGCTGGAACAGGCTGCCTTTGTGGCACCATCACAAAGCCACCAGTATGTGCTGGAGTGCCTCTGCTTGCTAAGCCTGTAATATCACAGCTTAGGTCCCGTTCTCCTCCCTTCCCTGCCAGGAACTGGTTTGTGTCGGGTAGAATAAGTCACTGTTTGTGTGTTTATTGCTTTTCTGCTCACAGTTCGTCTTGGATCCCGTGGGGGATTAGAGGAAAAGAGCTGGAGTGAGGTGAAGGCCATCAGGTGGTGTGTGAGATCCTCCACAGCGTGGGAGTGTGGGGCTGCAATGCTCCAGCCCTCCTCTTGCTCTCCTCAGCTCCCTCACTGGAGCTCGTAGGGCAGGTGGAGGGCAGTCCTTCTGCCAGGTAACAAGGGATAGGACAAGAGGAAATTTAGGTTGGATATTGGGAAAGATTTCTTCTTGGAAAGGACTGTCAGGAGTTGGAACAGCTGGAGTCCCGATCCCTGAAAGTGTTCAGAAAATGTGGCATTTGAGGACGTGATTTAGTGGTGAACATGATGGTGGGTTGATGGTTGGACTTGGTGACCTTAGAGGTCTCTTCCAACCACAACAGTTCCTTGATGCTTCTCTTGGTAGTTCTGGTTTTTTCCTCATTAACTAACAAAGCCCACCCATTCCCTGTTGGGCTGTGGCTCCATCTCTCTTGCTGCTCTTTTCCAGGCTGTTCCTTGGGTTCATTCCTGGACTGCTCCTGGCAGGGTGTCTGAGCAGATTCCCTGATCATATTTTTCATGCTGTCTCTGCTACAGGGACAAAGGTTCTAGATCAGTTTCCTCCTGCTCATCTGTTTTGTGCCCCCATCCACAAAAAGATGACACTCTAACCTGTGTCCTGGCCAGGCAAATAAGCCTGAATTTAAATTATATTCAGATTTACCAAAAGGATGTTGCATACGGGCGATAGATCCATATGGAAGCTGGACAGAGCCAAGGAGTTGAACCTGCAGAGGGTGCTTCCTTGCAGTCAGCCTGGACTCATAGACTCTGGCCTGATGATTCCTTGGCATTGCTCTGCTCCATGTTTTTCCATGGAGCACCCCAGGTACTGTGGCAGTGATGTGGGAGGGTTCAGGAGGTGCTTCCACTCTCGAGGAGTGTGGCTGTGTAGCTTCCAAATGATTTCTAAAGGAGAGGGCTTGGCCATTCCTGCCCTTAGAAAGATTCTGTCCTAAGAGTGGGGTTTGTAACCCTGTGGACCAGCCGGGTTTTAGTTTGATTTAAGAACTATAAGGGATATAGTAGGCTCCAGGGACACCTGAGAGCCCCTTCCAGTGCCTAAAAGGGCTCTGCGAGAGCTGGAGAGGAGCTGAGGACAAGGGATGGAGAGACAGGACACAGGGAATGGCTTCCCACTGCCAGAGGGCAGGGAGAGATCAGATATTGGGAAGGAATTGTTGTCTAGGAGGGTGGGGAGGGGCTGGGCTGGAATTCCCAGAGAAGCTGTGGCTGCCCCTGGATCCCTGGGAGTGTCCAAGGCCAGACTGGACAGGGCTTGGAGCAACCTGGGCTAGTGGGATGTATCCCTGCCCGTGGCAGGGGGTGGGACTGGATGAGTTTTAAGGTCCCTTCCCGCCCAAACCATTCTGTGATTCCATGAAATTCTGGCTTCATTTGTTTGAGAGCAGGTACTAGGAGCACTCTCTTGGGACTAATTCAAGTGTGTCTGGACTTGGACACCTGGAAAGGGATTGTTGTTGAGTCAAGAGAGCTGCAAGGTACAAAGCCTGAGAACAAACAGGTGAAAACTTGTTTGTGACAGGAAAATATTGCAGTAATTATTTACTGTAATAAAGCCATTTCAAAGCAGTTGAAAAGGTATTAAAGAGACTCTCCAGGAGGTTTGCATTACTATGGCAGTGATTGGGAAATGGGAAACCAATGTGCCAGTGGCACTGATTTGCTTTTGTGAGTAAAATCTAGAGACAGCTGGATGTAAACGCTGTCTAGATCTCCTCAGACTTGATAAAAACGTGACTAGGAGAACTTCAGTGTGGATCCAAGTGAATTAGGTCACTGAAGGTTTTTCTCCACGGAAGGTTCATGGGATAGTTCCGAGGGAGGCCCTTGGGAGCAGTTGTGGGAAGCACAAGTGAAATCCTCCCAGCTTTTGCACGAGCGGGAAAGTTTCCAGTGCAACTCCATCACAGAAGGCCTTGATATGGAAGGGATTTACTTTGTGACATCGCTCGGTCATCACTCAGCAGGATAATTGGCTTCTGATTAGGAGGAAGATATTGCTGAAGGTGTTTGAGGTTCTGAAGTCCTCTTGGAAAGGCAGAGCTCTTCCTCAGTGCCGGCTCTCCAGAGAGCAGGACGCTGGAGACTCCTTATACTGGCATTGATGTAACAGCTGGTGTTGTGTAAACAGCTTCTCTCCCTCCTTCACACTCCTTGGTGCTCCTGTTGCAAATCAAAGGAAGAGCGGGAATCGGTGTTGTTATTTGTTGAGAATTACTAACAAGGTTATTAAATTTTTTGCTGCTGGAGATGGTCTTGTCACGTGCTTCCTGTGTTTGGTGGCCCTCGGACCGGCTGCTCTCGGGGCGTTTTTAGCGAGTGATGCCGATGGCTGCAGGGCACTGATTTCTTTTCCCACCTCCAAAGTGAGTCAGGAGCTCAAAGCAAGCCAAGACTTGTGCCTCCCACAGGCAACAGAAAGGCTGATGGGGGAGTCATGGGCATCTCGCTGTGAGGGTGAGGCTTAAAATTGTAGAAGAGGAATTCTTGGTCCAGAGCAGTGAGCAAAGGGGTGGCTTTACCTCTCTGGGAAGGCTCCTGGGCAGAACAGGTTTAACTTCTGCCTCTACCAACAGCCCTCAGCCTGCACCTGCATTGGATAATGGCTGCAGAAAAACCTGCCAGAGGCTTGGAATTCAGAAATGTCCTCAGTTGGAAGGAACCCACAGGGATCATCCAGTCCAACTCCTGTCCCTGCACAGACACCCTGACAATCCCACCCTGTCCCAGCATTGTCCGAACACTCCTGGAGCTCTGGCAGCCTTGGGGCCGTGCCCACTGCCCTGGAGAAGTGGGACTTGAATCTTTGTTAGCAAACTATGAAAGCTCAGGTTTTTGTAGGTTTGGGTATTTGTATTTACACGGTTGAAAGGAGAGGGGGTGAGGTGTGGATTAACGGCCCCACAACCCAAGAGGTTCTAGAGAGGGACGTTTATTCAGTGCTGGGTGCACGGGGGATTGATTTGTGAATTAACAGCCCCACAACCCAAGGGGTTCTAGAGGGGTATGTTTGTTCAGGGTCGGGTGCACGGGGGATTGATTTGTGAATTAATGGCCCCACAACCCAAGAGGTTTTAGAGGGGTATGTTTGTTCAGGGTCAGGTGCACGGGGGATTGATTTGTGAATTAATGGCCCCACAACCCAAGGGGTTCTAGAGAGGGACGTTTGTTCAGCGCCGGGTGCTCAGGGGTCACTCCTCCAAAGCCGTGCACCCCTGTCTGCACTCACAGGCTTGTTTGTGTGCAATTACAGTGTACATATTCATTATTTCTTCGTACATATGCATTATTTTCTTAGAAAAAGGCAGGCTTATTCTAATCAGTTCCTGGAAATAATTTCCATTTTCTCCACCCGGAGCTCCTCCTATCTGAGTTTGCACAGTGATTTCCAGTAGTCTTGGGCAGGGGTCTTCGGGGGTCTTGAGGATGAAGATTGTAGGTCTTCCTCGCTGTGTCCTTTTCAAGTTGGCTCAAAAAGCAGCTCGAACCAGTTTGGTTGGCAACTCGAACTGGTCTAACTGGCAAATTTCTGTAATTACCTTATTCTTTGACATATTTCTTGATTTATCTTAGTTCCACATGGTATCTATCCTATTATAGTTACCTACAGAAACCACAAGGCCAGTTATTACTAGGAGTGGCCTTGGCTCTCTTCTTACCGTGTGCAGGCTATTTTCATGTTTAAATGATTTAAAATAACTACTAAACATACTTTATAATAGATATTGGATATATCAGTTATCAATGTAAATGATAAATCTCCTTATCAGGGGAAGATTTTGGAAGCTGGTGCTCAGTTGTGCTGGATTGGGAATGAGATCAGAGCCACTGGACAGGATGGATCCTACAGAACCTGAGCCATAGCCTGGGAGGAGGTTTCTGTGTAAGATGTTCAGAGGAGAGATTGAAGCTGGGAGGGGATTGCATTGCTGCCCTGAAACTGCCCCGAAGGAAAGGAGGATGCACTTCTTCCCTCTTCCCTCCTGTCCCCTGTGTGGGACTGCCCAGATCCTCTGCTTCATCCTGCTGATCCGGCTGCTGCCTTCCCTGTGGACAGATTTAGAGCCCTTTTAATTCCGTCTGGAGCGCTCCCTGCGAGGCTTCGCAGAGCTGATGCCTTTGAGGAGGGAGGGGAGCCTTGGTCAGGTCTCCAGGGAGCTCATTTAGACCGATACTCTTGGGTTCACCAGCCAAGCGTGTCTTTGTTTCCACGCGCTTTGGCCTCCGAGATGGAATCCTGAGGGCAAGGCCAAGTGTCAGGCTGCTGCTGAGCCACACAGCTCATCCTTCTGAAGCTTCCATGTAAAAAGGAGGGAAAACCGACAAAATATTGGAGCTGAATTGGATTTTTTTTTTTTTTGGCCTTTTTGGTCAAGGTTGGGATTTGTTGTTCTCTCTGAGCAAGCTGTGGATTCTTTCAACCTTTAGACTAAAGCGCATTTTAATAATTAGTTTATTTTATCAGCGATACCAGCAGAAGATTAGAAAGGTGTGTGGGAAAAGAGTGATCTCACCCTTGCCAGCTCTGATAGGTTTTAATGCCTGAGGTTGGGTTTTACTTCATTGCAGTAACAAATTGTAAATATTTGAAGAAGTAAAGTGTGTTACAGCTGCATTTTTTCAAGCCATGGTTAGAAAATGAAAAAAAAACCCATTGAGACAGAAATTGGCTACTTGCTGTTGAACAGAGCTTTGCCTAATGGCCAAAATTAAAACTTCTACATATCTTCCTTTGAACACCGTTCAGTCTCTCCAGAAACTTCTCAGAAGGGAACACAGCCTGAATGGGAAATCTTTTAACAAGTCCGTTGGCAATCCCAAATCAGCAGGGGGTTGATGGGAATATCAACCGGAGGAAACAAGCCCATCTCCTGCCCAGTTTGTTTTCGGAGAGGTTTTCCCTGGTGTGGGGAAGGTGGCTGCAGAGTGACAGGGAAGGGAGTGCTGAAACCTGATGCCACTGCTGGGTCTCCTGATGGTTTTTCTTGCCCAAATGAAGGCCCATGGTTTGTTTTTTTTTTTTTTTTTTACTGTTGGTTTTTTCCCCCTTCTGTTCATTTTATTCAGAGTAAGTGTTCCCATTAGACAGTGCGTGTGAAAGGCTCCTGGCTCCTGTCTGAGCTGGATAATAAGAGCTGGAATAAGCCAAGAGCAGCATAATTTATTACATGTGAAGTAATTCTCTTCAGAGCACTAATGAGTGGTGACCCAAGCACAGGTAAATTGTCTGTAGGGTTTTTTTCCCCCCCTTTCCTCTAAAACCTCTGATCATTTCCCTCCCCAGGCAACCTGTCTTTCACCACCATTAGCCTTGTCTCAGTTTTTGTCTACATTCCAAAGTTGAACCACTTTATCCACAATTGATGTGTGCTCCTGTGGGGCGGAGAGCGCGACGCTGGTATAAAAGCATTTTAATAGAACGGCTCATTCCTGTGTTGGAGAGGAATAATGGACATGGGGTAGAGCTTTCGAGTGTGAAAGCTCTCTAAATTTAGAGCGTGGCTGTGCATTGTAGCCAAACTGATCTCGTGTTGAGCTGGTGCTGCAAGGAAAGGTTTTGCTCCCAGCCTTGTGCCCCCACTGATGTTTTTGTGCTGATGCACCTCTGATTCCTTCCCTCTCAGTACAGACACTTTCCTTCCAGCTTCACTCCCTGATCCAGCTCACCGTAGATCCAGGCTTGGAAGCTGGGGAAGAGATCTCATGCCGTTAGACCAGCTGAGCAACAGTGCCAAACCACCTCCTAATTAAAGCCTCTCGTGCCACGAGCGTGTCAGTCTTGGGAAGGTGTTTGCAGTCCTTCTGTTTTCTCCTCTGTGGCAACTGATGAGTGAGGCAACCGTGGTGAAAGCAGTGCTTTCCTGCTGCTTGGTTATACTGGGTAAAGTTCCTCCTCCTGGGAATGGCTGCATTTGCCAACAGCCCCCCAAGAAGTGCAGAGACTTCAGGGCAGGTTGTGCTCTGGGATGTTTCTATGTTACAGCCAATCTGGAAAATAATTGAAAAACAAAGGTTTTGCTGGTTTGATTTTTTTTTTTCCCCTCCTGGATGTTGTCAGTGAGATAATGGAACTCATTCCTGGAAGCATTCCTTCCCCAGGGGTCTTTCCAGAGTCGTGAAACTCAGTGAAGGATCATCTGGAATAGTCTGCTGCTTGTCTGGAACTATTGCTGGACATGGGAGCTGGAAAAAGGGCCCTGTCAGGAATCCCTGAGAGCTGCAGGGGGATAACAGAGGTGAGGGGCAGCAGAAGGGCTACTGAAAATACGAAATACAGGTGATACCGTGGTGGTGAAGAACCCCCAACCTTTAACTTCAAGGACAGTGTTGAACCCCAAAAGGAAAATGCTATCATAAGGCCAGAAGCAAGCAATGACCGAGAGTTAAAAGTTGGCTTTTAGCCATCAGATGTGCAGCTTCCGAACAGTAGTTTGGGTGGAAAAAAGGGGGATTAGTTCAACAGCTGTTGGGCTTTCCTACAGCATTTCAGAGAGTGTTTTATGTTGGTGACTGCAGCAGGTTGTACTTTCTGTGGGAGGCTTGGGGCTTGTTTATACTCCCTATCAAGACTCAAAGCTGAGTAATACTTGTTTTGTGTGATCTGTGTGTGTGGCGTTCGCCTCCCACGAGGGCAGGAGAGGGTGAGCACACGTGGGGTGTTGTTCTGTGGAAGGTCACGACAAGAGCTGCAAGGTGGCCTTTCCAAAACACTTCACTTGCAAAGGGATAGGGGCAAAAATTTGCTGCTTCGTGCTCAGCTGGGGCTTTCTCTTGCCGAAACGCTTTCCGTGAGGATGTCGATGCCATTTCCAGGTGTCACTGTTGATGGCGTTTTTAGTGCTGTGTTTTGGGGGAGCTGAACGTAACCTTGGACAAAAGTTTAAAGCAAAGAAAGAAAACAAACCCAGCGAAATGGGAAGCGATAAAGAGCTGGCAGTGATACAACTATGGATTTGTGTGGGAAGGCCGAAAATGTGCTCCCTCTCTTATCGTAAAGCATCAAATAACAAGGCCTGGCCCCTGCCCCTTGCCTGGAGCCCCTGCTAGTGCTGCTCTGAGTGCTGAGCCTCAGACCTCTCCCTGGAGTTAGGAACACATGGCAAAGGGGCAGGAGAAGTGCAGGACCAGTTCAAAAACAGGATAGTTTGTGAGAAGGACCCCAGAACAGCTGCCTCGGGTGGCACAGCAACAGTTCTGACCTGGAACTGCCCTGATTCTAAGCTCATCACCAAGATGAAGTGGACTGTAAATACACACATTTCTGTGGGATTGCTCTGAATGCAGAGCACCTTTAATAACGTCTCAATATCTACCTCACTGTGTGCAGTCTTAATATAACCAGAAGCCAAGGGCACAGATGGAATAAGGAGCCAAAATACTTTGACCTGATCGCTAAAAACTGACATGTGCTGCTGAGAGGCTTTATTTGAACCCCCTGTAGTGCCACGTCGCTCAGTGAGCAGGTTGGAGAAGCAGCTCTGGGCTGGATGGTAAAGAAGCACAGAATATCCTCAGTCGGAAGAGACCCATCCACTCCAACTCCTGGCACTGCAGACACCCCAACAATCCCACCCTGTCCCTTAGAGCATTGTCCGAACACTCCTGGAGCTCTGGCAGCCTTGGGAAGTGCCCATTCCATGGGGAGCCTGTTCAGTGCCCACCACCCTCTGGGAGAAGAACCTTTCCCTGAGATCTCTGCGTGGGAAGAGCACAAGCTGGATCTGGCACGTGGAGCTGAGTGGGGCGAGTGTTTTGGGCTCCCCATGGAAAGGGTTCGACAGGGGGTAACCAAATGCAGCAGCAAACATCTGCTGGCTCTGCCCCAGGTGTTTCTGATGTCTCCTGGCTGTGCCAGGTTACCACAGGACTTGTAATGCAGGAGTTGCACAACCTGGTTCCCCAGGGTGGGGTTTCAGGTTGTCCTGGGTCTTTGGAGCTTTCTCTGCCTTGGGTTAGTAGTGAGATGGTGCCCCTGTGGGGGGCAGTGACAAAGCTGAGTTACCAGTGATGCTGCGGCATGGAGTGGCCTGGTTTTGCAAGCCAGACCTTCCAGCTCCTGCGGGACGTAGCTGTGGCTATTCAAGCTCTCAGCTGAGGCACTGGATTAGTCCAGGGGAAAACTTTCCATCTTCAGCTCTTGGTCTGAACACTGCCCACAGCCCTGGACAGTCTCCTGGCTTGCTGAGATGGTGGTGGAACCTCTGCTGTGCCCTGGAAGTCACAGTCTAAACATAAATGGAATAGAAGTTATATATACATCTATAAAAAACATCATTAAATCTATTTCCAACTGAAATAGATACTAAATCAGCTGCTTGGGGGTTTGGGGTTGTTTTGAACAGGGAAGAATTCCAGATATGCTTATTTTTGTGGTAAGATCACAAGCACCGGCCACCGCTGTGTATTTTGGTGCTGTAGTTCACATGTGTGTTTATGCATATTCTTCCTGACCTTGCAGATGTTCTCAGCTACTCTTTGTAGATCCGACAAACTGACCCTTCCCCTCTTCAATACAAAATGTTCCATGTCCATGTAGCAAATAGTTGAGTGGTTTTCTTCAGAGGATAAGCTCTTTTTTTACAGGTCACAGCCTCACTCCTGCCCTGCCAAGGTAGGAGCCTCAGCTACTTTGAGGCTCCAAAGATGGTGAAGGTCTGGAGGACCATGAAAGGAGTGACTGAGGTCACTGGTGTGTTCAGCTGGAGAAGAGGAGGCTGAAGGGAGACTCTTCAGCATCCTCCTGAGGGGCAGCACCGATCTCTGCTCTGTGGGAGCACTGACAGGACCCAGGGAACGGCTGGAGCTGTGCCAGGAGAGGGTTAGGATGGATCTCAGGAAAAGGTTCTTCCCCCCAGAGGGTGGTTGGGCACTGACCAGGCTCCCCAGGGAATGGGCACTTCCCAAGGCTGCCAGAGCTCCAGGAGTGTTTGGACAGGGTGGGATTCTTGGGATTGTCCAGTGCAGGGCCAGGAGCTGGACTGGTAATCCCTGTGGGTCCCTTCCTGCTCAGGATATACCATAATTCTAAGCCCAGCCAGTATGGAAAGGCTGAGTTATTTTTCAAGAGGAAAACCAAAGGAAGAGCAGAAAGAGCAGTTGAATTGTTTTTTCTTACAACTCCTCAAGAGTTGGTGTTGCTTTAATGCTTATTTGTAGTGCCCATATTAGTCTATAATGACCCTCAAGGCCAGAGCTGGTTTGATTTTCCTGCAGAGCTGACATTTCTGCTGGGGCAGTGGTCAGAGAGAAAGGAGAAGGATCAGCTCCATCCTGGCTCTGCACTCCAGAATCTGCTGATCTGTGGTGTATCTATGGGGCACTTGCTAAGCAGAAATGGGAGATACCTTATGTTAAAAGGTCCTGAGACTTTCATCCCCCTCTCTGCAGAATATGGATAAATACTTCTCAGTGTGCCAAAAGGGGCTGTGTGGGTTTAATTAACATTTGCAAAGTGCTTGTGGATCACATCTTTCATCTGCGAATCTGAAGGCAAAATGTATTCTCGGCATCCTCGCTCAGCATCGCAATTATTCCTCCAGCTGTCGCGAGCTGTGCCAACAAAAACTACTCTCCTGTCATCAAGGGATTGTTGATGCCTTGTGACTTGGTGGATTTTCATACTCTCTCCCCCTGCTCCTTCTCCTCACACAACTGCTGCATGACATGCAGCGTGTCCTCTGCGTTTGGGGGAGAGGAGAAACCTGTTCTTTCCACCACTAACTGTTCATGTCCCACGTTATGTTCTTTCTTGTGCCTCTTTTTTTGGTCTCTGCCCTTGGGATAGAGGGAACTGTCTTTTTTTGCGTGTGTGTGTGTGCGCGTCTCTCTCTTCTTAAAATACTTTTGATCTTGTTTTTTGGGTTCCTAGTTTAAAATATTGTCGTAATTTATAAAACTCAGCCATGCTGGCCCATGCACTGCCGGTTTTTATTTCATTTTAAAGTGGATGTGAAGTACAAGATGAATTCCTCCAGTGCCCCAGTCTCGGGTTTCCCCGAGTTCCTACTCGCAACATTTTGGGACTTAATACCTCCAGCTTTGTTCTCCCACATGCTCCTTTTATTGCTAACAGTGCTTTGTGAAAGCCTTTAAAACTGAATTTGAAAATATTGATTTTTAAAAGGAAGGCTTGTACTTACATAGTCTCCCCAGCAATAATATTACACCTAACAATTTGTAAATGAAACAGTTATGGGTTCTACCCACACTGAGGGAGCAGAAGCACATCTGAGCCCCCCACAAGTCTATGGCTCAGGTAACTGTGGCGGTGAGCATTCATTAATCTTGACTTAAAAAGCAGATGAGATTTAAAATCTAATTTTTTTTTTTTGGCTTGAAGAAAGCTCAAACCATCATTTGAAGCTTTGGAACCTCTAAGCTCCTAATTATCTGTGGGAGGGAAGACTACAAAGGAGTTACTTCAAGAGCAGCTGCGCTCGGCCACTTTCATCAACCTGTGTGTTAGATGGTTCTGTTTGCCCGAGCACTTAAACCCTTGCTCCTGTTTGCCCTTCACATGGAATAATGGGACCTGTCCCACCTCCATAGGGGACGCAGCTCCTTCTCAGCAACGCTCTCTCCTAGTTGGCAAAGCTTTTAGAGGGCCAGGAAAAGTCAAACCCGGCGAGTCCCCTCATCAAATTCCAAGTCATAAATCGCAGAGTACACAGCAAAATGTGGTTATTCCATGTCTGGTGCTTTTGGCTCCGGGGCTTTGATGCTCCAAATGGAAATTAATCTGCCTGGTGCCCGCCGGGAGTTGTGTGACTTCCCCGAGGTTTGTGTCCGCGTTTGTCGGGGTGAACTTCACTGGGGGGCTGTGCCTGACTCCCACGTAAAACACAGCGAGTTTCTGCTTCCCAGGAGAGAATTCTGGACTCTGCCAAGTGTGCCGTTGGTGGGGTTTAAAATAATTAATAAATCTGAACCTGCGGCATTCGCTTCCCTCCTTTCCGGAGGCTGGGATGGCAGGAGCTGGGATGTGATCCACCGCTGCCTCCCTGCTCTTTGGGGCCTAAGGGGATGGAAGATCTTTGAGTGAGTGATGCCTTAACTGACAACTTTGATTATAAAACCTGTGCTGAAGCCCCTCTGAGCACCCTCATAGTCATTTATTCCTCAGTCACTGCTGAGATCTGAGCAATGGCAGCACATTCCCTGCTGCCCCCGGGCAGTGTCCTTCAGGGAATTGGTGTCCCAGGAGGGGCCTTCCCAGTGCTGCCCTGAGCTCAGGGAGGTGTTCTGCTTACCTTGTTGGCTAAATTGCACTAGATGTTTTCTTGAGAAGTGTCAGGAAATGTTGCCTGGTGTTTGGGAATCGTTTTTGCTTCAGAAGGGTTGGTTTTCCCCTCTCTCTTTCCCATTTGTGGCAGCACACATGTCTCTCGTGGCAAATTGGTTGTTTGTGACCAGCAACCCTGGGAGGGGGAATCCCAGAATTCCAGAATGGTTTGGGGTGGAAAAGGAGGTTAAAACTCATCCAGGTTCATGCCCTGCCAGGGTCAGGGACACCTTCCACTATCCCAGGATGCTCCAAGCCCCGTCCAGTGTGGCCTTGAACACTTCCAGGGATGGGGCAGCCACGCTTCTCTGAGGAGAGACTTGGAAAGAAAAAGAAGACAAACACAGAAACAGTGTGTGCAGAGCGTGTTTCTGTGACCCTGAGCTCTGGTTCTATGCAGTTCTGGGGGCTAACAATCCTGGCTATGACTGAGAGGAGTGAGAGGAGCAACCAGGGAGGCTTTGGAGCTGTTCCCCTGGATTGGGAACCAAAACTACTGCTCCACCGCGTGTCATCTCGTGGCTTTACTGCTGAGACGTGGGGCTGCTACTCCTGCTCTTAAAGGGCTTTGTGATGTTCCAGGAGCGCTTCATCACCTGAAGAAAGCTCAGAATTCCATCTCTGAAATGGTACTTCTGTCACTTGAAGCACAGCCTGGCGTGTCATTGGCTGATATTTCCTCTCTCCACAAACGCAGGGAGCTGTCATCGTGTGTTCCTTTTTTAGCTGCTCTGGGCTCTGGGGCTCCTCTGTTCCTGCAGCAGAGGAGCTCAACAAGCAAGTTTGTCATTATTTGTTTCCTTATGTATTCCTTAATTACAGCACTTGAGAGGAAGGATTTTTCCCATCTCTCCCTGTTGTTCACTTTATCTCATCATAAGCCTCTTTTGAGGTGGATTTAATAAGTGAGCCACGTCCCAGGAACTTCAGCTGGAATTTAGTCATCCCTGGCTCTAAAAACTGGGTGGCAATCCTGTGGCAATCGTGGCCTGCCCGCCCCGGTGGCCTTTTCCCCTTTCCCAGCAAACTGGCTGTTCCAGAGCCGGGCGAGTTATTCCCCCCACCTCTGTGCCGTGTTCTCCCTAAACTGCTGAGACTGATTCCGCTCATTCCCTCTAAGCAGCCCTTTTCACTTAACACAGTCAACACGCTGAAATGAGCTTGGAAAACAGGTTTGTTACTCCTTAATATTTTCAAACTCCCAGTCTCCCATTTTTATTTTATTTTTAGCAGAAAGCTCCTCTTGAAATCTTTTGTGAGGCCTTTGTATCTCGACATTTAACGGCTGGCTCTGGGCTCCAGCACACGTGTTATGGCCTTGAGCATCACATGATGCTTCCCATTCCCAGGATCTCTGAGCCCTGGACACCTACACATCCCCAGCTCTGGAATTACAGCCATCCGGGAGGTGAAAAAATGATTATCAACTGGAAGAGCAGCAGAAAGTTGGGCTGAGGAATTGCTGGGGGGTTCCTGGATCGTCTGCACATGGACGCGCAGGCAAACTAATGACAGTTCAGCCTCTCAGGTCCAATTGTTCGAAGTTCATGAAATTCAGTTCTTGCTCTGCATGAAATTTGCCTGAAGGTTTGTCTTAATTTACTTCGAGAGTCAAAATTAAGGTAATTCGATTGAAGGTCACTCCTGCAAATAGTGGTTTCGTGTGGTTGGACTAATTGACTTGAATTAATACCCTTTTAGTTAAAACAGAGTCATTTGCTCTGAGTGAAGTGAGAGCTGGGGTAGGACCCAGGAGCTCTTGCTGCTATCACAAGTTTCTGAATTACGTTTTATTTTATTTATCCCCCCTTTCTGTGCCTTTGCCACGGGCACACCAACCAGGTCCTGGGGTTTTGTGTTGCTGGCCATGGGTTCATGTGTGTTGTACGCAACAAAGCCACCCCATCAGCAAAAGGTGCTTTCTGCCTTCCCTGTGCCATAAAATACCTTGGGTGGAGCAGAGCAGCATTCACTGGAAGTTTATTTGAAAGCAAATCATGTTCTTCCCAGCACAGTAGGAAGTAAAAGCTTCCGGATGCTTTTAGGAACTCTCAGGTTTTGTTTATATTCTTACTGAAATCTACAATGAAAACAATGCTTTAAAGATGGTCCAGAGTTAAAAACAACCCAAAACAATCCATCGGACATCTCATGGATCTGTTTTCCCATGGAACAAGTTTCTTCCTTGTGGATCTAATAAAGGCTGAACAATCTTGCTTAGACCTTGAGTCTCAGATTTCAGGGCAAGTCTGCTTTAAACCTTTTGAATTTACCCACATAATTCATCCTTCCTGGCGAGTGCTGCGGTGCTGATTTTCCTTGTAAAATCAATAAACGGAGATAAAGGAGAAAAAGAAGCTCTGGGGTGTTGGAGGGAAGGCCAGAGCTGGTGCTTTTGCAGTGCCTGGGAGAAACGAAATTTAAGGCAATTTCCTCCTCTCAAGCTTCCATTCTTTCCGTGCATATCGACTTGTAAATCTTGTTCCTTGTGCAGTTCCTGCGAGGAGAGAAACGCTCGCACTGAGCCGAACTCGGGCAGATGGTGTTGGGAAGTGTGAGCAGGAGAGAAGGACCTGCCAGTGCTCTTGAGCACCGCAGGTTAAACACAATTTCCCTCTACGAAAGCCACTCTTAACGTCAGACCTTGTGTATTTTAGCATAAGTAGTCATCCTTTGCACTGAATTATGGTACTGCATTTTAATTATTATCAGTTACCCGGCCTGAGTGTGGGGACTGTCCCATAACCTGGGACCTCAGCTGCCTTTGGCTGGCATCAGGAATTCTTGTCTTGGCACTGGTGCCAGCCTGTGAGTAAGGACATGAACCCTGTGGGTGTTGTGCTTTTTTGGACTGGTTCCCTTTTTGCCGGGAAGAGACCCAAGGCAGGAACCACCCCAGGCAACATCCAAGGTGAGCCTCTGCAATTCGCCCTCCGAGTGCCAATCCCTGACTGCAGGAGCTGCAGGAGCATGTGGGTGTTGCCTCCTCTCCCCTCATGCTCATCTGTAAGAACCTAAAAATACAGACAGTGGTCTCATCTCCTGGCTCTGCTGTTTTTCTGGGCTTGCAGAGCCTGCTCTGGGACAGGAGAGCCTGGGCGTCGTGTTGGCAGGACATCCTGAGGGGTTTTATCCCATCTGTGTAGGTGGAAGGCTGAGAACTATGGATAGTCATAAAATCATGGAATAATTTGGATTAGAAGAGACCTTAAAGCTCATTCACCCCCCTGCCACTTGCAGGGACACTTTCCACTGTCCCAGGTTGTTCCAAGCCCCGTCCAACCTGGCCTTGGACACTTCCAGGGATGGGTCAGCCACAGCTTCTCTGGACAGCCCGTGCCAGGGCCTCACCTTCTTCTTAGGGAAGAGTTTTTTCCTAATATCCCCTCTAAATCTACCTTTTTTCAGCCCAAAGCCATTCTCCCTTTGTCCTATCACTCCATGCCCTTGGAAAAAGTCCTGCTCCAGCCTTCCTGGAAGGCCTCCTTTAGGTCCTGGCACTGGATAAGGGCATGGACAGTGTGCTGGTTCCACGCACTTCTTCGCTTTTGTGTGTTGGTTTCAGAGTAGTTTGGGGAAGAGGAGAAGCATTGGAGTATTTTATTTTATTTATTTTATTTAAATTATTTTTTTCTTTAAGGCAGGGGGTTTGTTGGCCCCACGGATTGAGGGTTTCCCCTGGAGAAGAGGATGTGTATTACCATCTAGAAGCCCGAAGCTCTCGGGACCAAGATCACTTCTTTCCTTGGAGCTGAGGTGTCTCCGTGATGCTGGAATCTGCAGCGTAGGGAGACCTTGAAGCATCTCCAGAACTGCTCAAAGAAGGAGATTTCTCAGATCTTTTATGGTATAAAGTGTATTTCAGTCCTCGAGGGTGGTCTGTGGGCAGGACCTTTGCAGTGGGTGCTGTTTTTTCTGCTCGTGGTGGGATTAGAGTGTGATGGGCAGGACCTTTGCAGTGGGTGCTGTTTCTTCTGCTCGTGGTGGGATCAGAGCGTGATGGGCAGGACATGGAGCCCTGTCCAATCCCATGAGGAGCACTTGGGGCCCACGAGAGAGGGTGGGAAACAACTTCACGTTCTGTTACAGGGAGTTGATGTATTTCTGTTCAGTATTCCATGTGCCAACATGTATTTAACGACTTGTTTTTCCCTCTGTCACCTCTCTGAGTGGCACTGAGTCCTTCCAGGTGAGGGACGCTCTTCCAAATTGGTGTACTAGGGACCATCTCTTAGTGCACGATAATATTGTCATTAAATTTTTGGCCATAGTTGGTCTTCCCATGGCAGGATTGTCCCTGGTCCAGTTGTTCTTGTCTGACTTGACTGTAGAAGTGTTGCTTTTTCTTTCTCTGTCAGAGATTTTTCTGTGGTCCTCTTTGTAGCCTCCAAACTCTTACTTTTGTAGCGTCATTGCCTGTCACAACACAAGATCTTTCTCTGATTAGTCTCTACCCTCAAACACTGGTGTCCTCCTGCTAAATTCTTAGCCACTGTGTCCAGGCCTTAACGTGAAATGAAGATGTGGGAAATCCAAACTGGTTCACCGCAAGGTTTTAACTCCGAGTTCTACTCACGAGGTGGTTCAGGGTGGCTGGAGAAGCAGTGCTGGTGGAATCATAGAATCAGCTGGGTTGGAAGAGACCTCTGAGATCATCAAGTCCAACCCTTGCTCCAACACCACTGTGATTACCAGATCAAGGCACTGAGTGCCATGTCCAGTCTCATCTTAAAAACCTCCAGGGTCGGTGAATCCACCACCTCTCTGGGCAGCCCATTCCAATGCCTGATTATCCTCTCTGTGAAGAATTTCTTTCTGATATCCAACCTAAATTTCCCCTGGCAGAGCTTAAGCCTGTGCCCTCTTGTCCTAATGGCCTTCACCTAATCCCATGGTCTGCACCATCCGAGGGACTGGGATCCCTTGGCACAGGTGGGACAGTGCCAAGTCCACACCGAACCAAAGGGGCAGGGGGCTGTGTATTTCTCAAATTATATCTATATGTTTCTAATCCATTAAAGCCTTAAAAAAATCCACAATCCCACGTGATTCAAGGTTTTAGGGGAGAGGGAACGAGGCTGCTTTCTTTTGGTGAGCAAAGAAGTTAAAAAGAAATAGGTTTCCTTATACCTGACTAACTCTGTTTCTGCATCCCAAGGCCAAAACTTTAGACTTTACAAAAACTGGTTTGGTTGCTTGGTTGTTTTTTGGTTTTTTTTAGGAGGAATCCAAGTCTGAAACCTCCTTGATATTCACATTTGAGGCACGTCAAACATCACGTGTTGGCAGAGCCAGACACATACCTAAAAATGTCATAAAATGGCTCTTTTACTCCAGTCTGCTCTCACCGTGAAATTCCCATTTCAGGTTCCTTTCCTGAACAAAATGTTGCCTCTTTATGAGTCCAGACCCATAAGAGATGCCAACCTTCAAATGTACCTTTCTTGGATGGTTTTTCTCGTTCTAAGGATATGAAGGGACACTCTGGGCTGTGACAGCGAGAGCAGATGAGTGGTTTTATTCTCTTCAGTGCTTCTCCGCAGCTCCTGCAGGCTGGAAGTGTTTCCTTCTCAAAGCTACACAGAATCAAAAGGAGATCTGAGACTTCCCAGCCTTGTGGTTCTTCTTTGTGCAGCGGCTGAGATGTCTCAGATAGTGAAGTTAAACGCCCCAGCCTTTATCTGGGGGACAGTGCGTGTTGATTGCTTGAGGTCCTGCAAATTCCCCAGGAGTTGAGTGAAATTACCAGGAAATTACCGTTATTTAGGTCAGGTAAATGCCTTTGAGTTGCCTTTTGTGTGTATCTGTTTCTGTCAAGTGAAAGTTGTGGCTGAAGGAGCAAACTGATGTGTATGTGATGGAATCATCACGGAATGGTTTGGGTGGGAAGGGACCTTAAAGACCGTCCCATCCCACCCCCTGTCATGGGCAGGGACACCTCCCACTAGCCCAGGTTGCTCCAAGGGAATGCAACCTGGCCTTGGACACTCCCAGGGATCCGGGGGCAGACACAGCTTCTCTGGGAATTCCATACCAGCCCCTCCCCACCCTCCCAGCCAGGAATTCCTTCCCAACTTCCCATCTCTCCCTGCCCTCTGGCAGTGGGAAGCCATTCCCTGTGTCCTGTCCCTCCATGCCTTGTCTCCAGTCCCTCTCCAGCTCTTGCAGAGCCCCTTTAGGCACTGGAAGGGGCTCTCAGGTCTCCTTCTCTTCTCCAGGTGAACCCCCCCAGCTCTCCCAGCCTGGCTCCAGAGGATAGAGGCTCCAGCCCTGGGAGCATCTCCAGGGCCACCTCTGGTCTTGTTCCAACAGATCAACATCTTCCTTGTGTTGGGGGCCCACAGGCCTTTGGAGCTGCCATATAAATGCTTGGGAAGGGGACTGTTTGGAATAGCTTGGCTTGGGGTGAGGGACCTGTGCACAGTTTGCAGTGAGGGTTGTGTGCAGGAGCTCGGCTTTTCTGTTTAGTTGACCCTGCTGGATCACCTGGGGACACATCAGGATTTGCAGCAGAAGAAATGGTTGCGTGGAAGTCAAAGCACAATGGTTAAACTTGTTGCTTGGGAATCACAAGTCTGGATGCGGGTTTGTTGTTCCCTGGTTGGAAGTGTGTGTGAGTTTGAGCATACGTTGATCCAGTTCCCACCATCCTCAACACGACAGCAACGTAACGTTTCCCAGGCTATGTTTTCCTTCAGTGCAAGGGAAACAACCTCAAGCTGCACCAGGGAAGGTTTAGGTTAGATACTGGGAAAGCATTTTTCGTGGAAAGGGTTGTAAAAGAGTCCCCATCCCTGGAAGTGGTCAAAAAACATGTGGATGTGGCACTTGGGGACGTGGCTTAGTGGTGAACGTGGTGGTGGCGCCGGCTGACAGATGGACCTAATGATCTTCGAGGTCTCTTCCAACCTCAACGATTCTGAGATTGCATGAAATCCAGTGGAGACTTTGGAGTAGCTGGTGCTGCGTGAAGTGCGTGGTGTGAAATTAAAGCACACGGAGCTCCCCGCGCCATTCCAAACAGAGCGTTTGAATGGAAGGCAGCGGTGCTCGGCGCTAACGACAGCCTGTCCCCACACATCCTGGTGGCACCTTGGAGCTGCTCCGTGCCAGACTTCCATCGCTTCTGACGAGCAGGTGTTTGGCAAGGAAAGAGCCATCACACCCTCAGCTGAGAGAGAGGAGGAATCTGCTGCCGCCGCAGCATCAGTTCGGGAGCCGTGGCTGGTGTTCAGGAAACTTTCATTTGAAAGAGTTGGCTGAAGTTCTTGCCTTGCAAGGGAAATGAGAAGCCTGTTGGGCTCCCAGACTCGTGTTTATAAATGGTGCCGGGCAGCTGGATCTCTTTCTAGGGATTCCTGGGAAGAGGTTGGTGATATGGTTAGCTGGGCGTGTCCGAGGTCATCTCAGCTTTGTGTGCCACTGCTGCCATGCAGGTTCATGGAATCACTAAGGTTGGAAAAGGCCTTAGAGATCATCAAGTCCGACCATCAACCAGCACCACTACCATGTTCACCATATCCTCAAGTGCCACATTGACATGTTTTTCTGACACTTCCAGGGATGGAGACTCCACCACTTCTGTAGGCAGCATGTTCTAATGCCTGACCACCCTTCTGGGGATGAAATTATTCCCAGTATCCGACCTGACCCTCCCCTGGCCCAGCTTAAAGCCGTTCCTTATCCTCCTGTCCCTGTTCCCTGGGAGCAGAGCCCAACCCTCCCTTAGATCTATCAGGGAGTTGCAGAGAGCCAGAAGGCCCCCCGGAGCCTCCTTTTCTCCAGGCTGAGCCCCTCCCGCTCCCTCAGCAGCTCCTGCTGCTCCAGCCCCTTCCCAGCTCCCTTCCTGTCCCTGGACACGCGCCAGCCCCTTGATGTCTCTCTTGTCTGAGGGTTCCAGAACTGCCCCCAGCACTGGAGGTGCCCCAGCAGTGCCAGCACAGGGATGGGCACTGCCCTGGGGCTCCTGATGGCCACATTATTAAATTAATCAGCATTTCCTTAGCTCTTCATTATTATGGACTTGTCATTAGGCTCGTTTGCTCTCAATAATGCTACTGTTTTTCCTGAATCCATGTGTGGATCGCCCAGGTGGTGACTCTGGCTGGAGCAGGTGGACTGTGGAGCTGTGGGATGCCACTCACCATGTGGGCCATTTCTCTCCAGCATTCCCATGTCCTCGTGTGTGGCTTTGTGTTTGGATTGGCACGAGCGAGTGATCACTTTTTGAAACGCTCCCGCAGATTGGCGAGCTTTCATCATGAAAAAGTGAAGCCTGTCTGGCCTTTTCCTCCTCCTGCAATGATTGCAGAGGGGTTTTAACTTCAGGGAGGTACCGGCCAAACGATGCTGTCGGAAGGCAAAGGTGCAAATGGGATTTGCTAAACTCAGCCATGCTCTGGTTCTGCCATTGCAGAACACAGTGGAATAAATAGCAATTATTTTCGTGGAAACTGGAGCAGGCTTGGGAGGTCCCACCTGCCCCGTGCTCTTGACGGAGCGTTTTCCAGAGGGATTTTGTTGCTGGGCGCAGCAGAAGCAGCCAAGGAGGTGGGCACAGCATCATCAGCAGCCCAGGAGGTGGGCACAGCAGCAGCAGAAGCCAAGGAGATGGGCACAGCAGCAGCAGCAGCCCAGGAGATGGGCACAGCAGCAGCAGCAGCAGCAGCCCAGGAGATGGGCACAGCAGCAGCAGCTACCAAGGAGATGGGCACAGCAGCAGCAGCAACCAAGGAGATGGGCACAGCAGCAGCAGCAGCCAAGGAGATGGGCACAGCAGCAGCAGCCAAGGAGATGGGCACAGCAGCAGCAGCAGCCACGGAGATGGGCACAGCATCATCAGCAGCCCAGGAGGTGGGCACAGCAGCAGCAGCAGCAGCCAAGGAGATGGGCACAGCAGCAGCAGCAGCAGCCAAGGAGATGGGCACAGCAGCAGCAGCCCAGGAGATGGGCACAGCAGCAGCTGCAGCCACGGAGATGGGCTTGGTGCCTGTTTGTGTGGCCCTTTTGTAGGGGATAAGTAGGTCAGAGCCATGGAGTGCTGCTCGTGACACTTTGCCCTGAAAGCAGAGCAGAGCTTTTGGGCTGGGTTTTGGCCACTTGCTTTATCCAGGGTTTATCCAGGGTTACGTGTTTCGCCTTCCAACCGGCGCGTGATGGCTTTGATCTGTTGCTGTGACACTGCCTTCCTTTCTTCAGGGGTCTGAGCCACTAATCCCACAACACAAACGTGCTGATGAACCGCTTGGATCCCCCTGTGCCGCTGCTGCGCCTGGGTATGGAAAAAGAGGTGGGAGAAGATGCTGACAGGGGGTTCCCATTCCTACCACAATTTGTCATTCCAGATTACGCCACGTGGCTTCTCTGGTGCTGAAGCCCCTCTGAGCAGTTAATACATTGTCTCAGCAATTTGCTGTCGATGAGGAGCAAATTTTGGGCTGGATGGTCTGTTATGAGTTCATTTTGTGGCCCTCTTTTTGAGGACCTCAGAGCATTTTGGATAAACTACCCCTGTCCTGGAAAACCAGGGTACTAGAATATATTCACTTCCAAACCAACCCCAAACTACAGGACTAAAGGGTCAGCAATAAGCACCATTTCCTCCTTTTATTGTGTTTAACTGGGGGAGGTTCACCCCCCCTTTTTTATTTATTTTCTTTAAGCTTGAAGTTTGAGCTCTTGTGTGTTCCTGGCATTTCTCGCTCCCACGGTCAGATGTTCTTTCAGAGTCAGAGCCATGAAGGGATTCAAGCCAGATGAGCACAAGGTGATTTAATATTTCCTGTCTCTCAGGATCATCTTTTGAGACAATCAAGACATATGCCCTCAACTAAATTCCCTGGCTGTGTGGGGTTATGGGCATGGCTCAGCATGGCCATTCCCTTTCCTTCCCAGAAAACTGGGAAGGTTGGAAGACACCCATCCATCAGTTTTGTGTAGTTAAATCTTTTTGGTCGTGTTACAAATGAATTTGTAGGATGCTTTACATCCTTCTGAACGGGAAGTTGCTCTTGATTATATTTCTAGTCTCACTTGCTATTTGCGACCCGTGAGGTCCCTTGTGAATTCCCAAGGAATGCTGCAAGCCGAGGGAACCGGAGTGAATTCCCTGAGGTTGCACAGGAGGTCCGGGGCACAGCTGGGAATCAAACCCCAGTCACCCGACACCCGTCTCTGGCTTTAACTGCTGTACAAGAATTCCCTCCTACGGTGCCTTTAATAGGAGCTGCAGGGCCAAACGGGGGGTCAGATCGCAATCGCTGCCAATGGAGTTATCCCAGCTGTGGAATTACTGCAGCCCTCTGCTTCTTGCTACTAATTTGGAAAGTTCTCTGCCCCTTTTCTTCCCCCTCCCAGCGCTCCACCTTACAACATTCCAGGCTCTGCCGTTGTGGGAAAAGAGCTTGGATGACCATAAAGAGTCCAGATGTTGTGTCCGGGGGCAGGAAGCACAAGTCAGCTCCCCCTGATTTGTGAGGCTAAAAATAGTGGGAGCATTAATAGGAATCTCTGCCTTCAGCTCGCTGGGCAGACCGGCCCCTCCGGAGGCGTCTTCTTTGGGGGAGCCGTACGGCACAGGCAGCTTGTTAGATTAATTCCTCAGTGCTTTGATTGATTGCTTTATTTGCATGGCAGGAGTGCCTGCGGGCCTCGGTGGAGCTTAGACCCTCAGACAGGTATGGCTCCAGACTATCCGAGCCGAAAGGTGCTCCAAGATGAGTTTCGGAGGGAACAAGTGTAGCGAGAGAGGAAGGGAACAGCAGCTGCAGCCACGTGGCACTGGCCAGCCATAAACCCAGGGTGAGTCGTTTGCTTTGTGTCCTCAGTGCAATTAAAGCTCTCAGCTTGTCCTCAGCCACGTGGACAACTGGGAGAGCCTGGAATTGTCCCCTTCCTGAGCCAGCATGGGAGCACAGTCTGTGGAGAGGGGTCGCGTGGGATGGTCTGGATGGTGGATGCGCTGGACAGCCTTTCAGAGTTGCTTTAAATCCCCTTTTCAGTGTTTTTGTGTTGGGGATAGTGACTGGGAGAGCTCATGAGGGCATTGGATGGGCTGGAGAGCATCTGGATGGCATTATCCAGCCTTATGGGTGGGGTTGGGAGAGTGGGAACAGCATGATCAAAGTGGCTTTTGTTCCCCACAGCATTGATTATAGTAATGTTGCTATGGCCACAAATCTCCCTTAGATTGCCTCAGCCAATTCATGAATTTCCCTTTTTTATTACATCCTAACACTGAAAAGCAGCTCTGCTGCCGGAAACCTCTCCCAGGGAAACCTGTAGGGCTGGAGATGTCAAGGGCTTCAGGAGGGATTGGGGTACGGGCGCTGTAAGTGTCGCTGTGCTGGGGGAGGCTGTGAAGGGACCCTCTCGTTGCCGGAACTTCGAGATGCTTTGGAGATGAAGTAATTAAATTACTCCTAAATATCTGGCTGCCCACTTAGATCCCGCGGCTCCTTATTAATTAGCTATTCCTGTCTCCAGGGTAGTTGGAGTATCAGGATACCTGAGTCATAGGTAGTCTAGTCCTGTAAGGTTTATCCTCCCCGCGGTGATTCCCAAGGAATCCGTGTGGTCAGGGGAATTGGTCTGGTGGGAGTTCTGGCGGGGCTGGAAACGAGACTCCTGTACACCACTCGTTTCCTCTTTCACTGACTGCCTTCTGTGGCCCTTGTGCAAGTCATTTAGCTCTCCCTTGCCCTAACTGGCCTAATTATTGCCTTCAGGTAGCTGGAAGTTCTGGTGCTTGGTGCTGCTGGTCGTACGCCAAGGTGATGACAAGGAAGCAGAGGGGACACGCTCAGAGTGGTTCCCCCTTAGTCTGTAGGCAAATAAACATCAAACCCCCTGTTTCCCGTGTTCAATGCAACAACTTGGAGGTGATGGCTGAGCTTAGAGTCACTGAATCCCAGACTGGTCTGGGTTGGAAGGGACCTTAAAGTTCATCTCATTCCACCCCCTGCCGTGGGCAGGGACACCTCCCACTAGCCCAGGTTGCTCCAAGCCCCGTCCAGCCTGGCCTTGGACACCGCCAGGGATCCAGGGGCAGCCACAGCTTAACCCGAGGCACACAGATTGTACTGCTGTGACCTTGTTGTCTTAAAATTAAACCAGATGTTATTTGGGACCGTTTGTTGTTTCCATGCTCATTGAAACACCATCCTTGGTGCTTGTCCTCTGCTGGACCGAGCGGTAGATTCTGCCACGGTTCCGTGTGGCAGAGCACAAGCTTTGGTGCATAAAACTTTGTTCATTTCATGAGCTTAGACTTGTGTTTTATGTGTCTGCAGTGCTTGTTATTAGAGGAACTGTGAGATTAATAGTTATTAATTGTGATGGAACCTTTCTGCCCGCGAGGAGAAATCGTAGAATCAGAATGGTTTGGGTTTGCAGGGACCTTAAAGACCATGTTGTTCCAACCCCCTGCCAGGGGCAGGTTGTGCCCTCCAAGTGTCTCAGTTAAACCCAGCTGTGTTTTGGGTATTTTATGTTTATAGCTTGTTCTTCTTGGGCTGCCTGGGCTTCGTGGGTATTGTGGGTCACTTGTGTGAGCAATTTGGGTGACTTTGCACAAAGAAGGAAGAAATCTTAATGCATCTGCTGGAACCTCCTGGAGTACTTTTCTGATGAGAGGAAGGACAAATCTGAATGAAAATGTCCGAGAAATGGAATGAGGATTGTGGTGAAGCTGGAAGCAAAGGAGGGAAGTGTCCTGGATGAGGAGGCAGGTTCAGTTTGTGGGCAGAGTTCATGCCCCCTGGTTTCGTTCTCTTCTAGAATCATAGAATCAACTGGGTTGGAAAAGACCTCCAAGATCATCAAGTCCAACCCTTGATCCTTCTCCTATGTTGTTTTTTTTTTTACTCCCTTCTCATGCCATTTGCACTCCCCATATGGACGCTTCTAGTTATTTTCTAAGAAAAGAAAAAAAAATTTAAACTGTTTCTGCAGCTTCTGAAGCAGGAAATCCACATTACTATGGTGTGTGGCCTTATCAACCCGTTGTCACGCTGGCAGCCTCAGCTTTGACTCTCTCAGACCCCTTCCCATGGCACAGCAGGTTCAGGCCGGGCTGTCGTGGCTCCCAGAGCTGCATGTCTGGCTGAAGAAATCAAGGTGATCCCAAGGATAGGCTTGGACAGCTCCAACACCTGCTGGCCTGGCCAGTGGGATGCTGATTGTCCCATATCCATGGGGAGTTTCCGTGTTCACCCCACAGACCATCAATGGTCTTGTGACTGATTTGGCAGAGAAATTTATGACCGAGGGAGTCATAAATAACCTCTTTCTCCACCACTCAGTGTCCTAAATGTTAGTGTCATGTTTTTCTTCCTCCAGCACCGGAGTCCTGGGCACAAGGAAGATGCAGACCTGTTAGAGCAGGTCCAAGGAGGCCCCGGAGATGCTCCCAGGGCTGGAGCCCCTCTGCTCTGCAGCCAGGCTGGGAGAGCTGGGGGGTTCACTTGGAGGAGGGAAGGATCCAGGGAGACCTGAGAGCCCCTTCCAGAGCCTAAAGGGGCTCCAGGAGAGCCGGAGAAGGACTTGGGACAAGGCATGGAGGGACAGGACACAGGGAATGGCTTCCCAGTGCCAGAGGGCAGGGAGAGATGGGAGATTGAGAAGGAATTGTTGTCTGGGAGGGTGGGGAGACCATGGCACAAGTTTCCCAGAGAAGCTGTGGCTGCCCCTGGATCCCTGGGAGTGTCCAAGGCCAGGTTGGATGGGGCTTGGAGCAACCTGGGATAGGGGAAGTTGTCCCTGCGCATCGCAGGAGGTGGGATGGGATGGTCTTTAAGGTCCCTTCCCACCCAAACCATTCTGGGATGATTTGAAGTGTCACAAATGCGAGTTGAGAGGGTCCTTGGTAACCTCTTTGGTGTCCTTTTGCAGAGCATGGAGCAAAGAGCGCTGGTGGCTCCAGGTGTTCCCCAGGAGAGAGCTGGATCTGTTCCCCTCGTGCAGGTGACTCTCGGCCACAGGAGCAGGTGGAATGTGCTGCTTCTCCCCCAGGCCTCGCTGCTTCTTCCCTTCCTCCTTTGCTGCCAGAGCCCCTCGGTGCCCTCCTGCCCCCAGATCCTCAGCTGCCGGGCTGGGGTTGGCTCAGGAGCTTGGTTATAAAAAGTTTCCAGGGCCAATCCCTCCTTGTGCCATCAAAATATAGATAGCAAATAGCCCAGGTCCTGCTTCATGCGTGTGTGGAGGCAGAGCAGGGCTGGGAGATGCTGTTTCTGAGGAAGGAATGTGTGGAAATTTGTGTTCGGCGCTTCAGCCCCTCACCTTTAACTCCATCGTTCTGAGATCCCTTACCTGAGGGAGATGGAGGTTTGTTATGTTAATTGGCTCTGAAATTACTGCCTCAAATATCTGTAATCGGTATTGTTATTCCGGCCCTTTTGCGTCCCAGGGTTTTCAGGGAGGAGCAATGCATATGGAAACCTGTGCTTTGTGCTGCATTTGCTGGTGGAGCCTCATGTGAGGTTTGGGTTTGAAGAGTCTGTCCTGCCCATTCTGGGAGCAAAGGGTGGGTTTGCTGACATGGAGAGGGGTGAGATCCCTGCTGGGAGATGGCTGTGTTTAATCCTACTTCCAGGGACAGCTCCCTGCTCCAGCTGAGGCAAGAAGTGGGAATACAGGGAAGATACTATGGATGGTTGGTCGGAAAATTAATTTTAGGAGGCAACAAGCTGATGTTGCCACTCCTGACCGCACTGCCCAAAATTGTTTGGAGAAGGGATAACTTCTGCCAGCGTGGTGAGCTTGTGTTGCCAGCCCAGTTTCTGCCCAGTGATGAGAGCCTTTTACAACCAAAGCCATTCTCTTCCCTCCCACCTCTCCATCCTGGCCAGAATGGATTTCTCCTTCCTTGAGTCAGAGTGGAGCTCTTCCTGACAGTACTGACAGCGTCGTGAGCTGAGGCATAACTTGGTCCTCTCCAAGCTGCAAAGCACAGGCAGCGTTTTGGTAATTTGTGCCCGGCAGGAATTGTAACGTCACTTGGAATTTGGTGGTGATGGGAGGATGGTGAAAAGGAGGGAGTGGGGCTGGGTGATTCCTCCCAAGGGGAAGTGGAGGGGCCGCTCCGATCTCTGCTCTGTGGGAGCGCTGACAGGACCAGAGGGAATGGCTGGAGCTGTGCCAGGGGTGGGTTAGGTTGGTTTTTAGGAAAAGGTTCTTCCCCTGGAGGGTGGTGGGCACTGACCAGGCTCTCCAGGGCACTGGGCATGGCCCCAAGGCTGCCAGAGCTCCAGGAGAGTTTGGATAATTCTCTCAGGGACAGGGTGGGATTGTTGGGGTGTCTGTGCAGTTGGACTGATGATCCCTGTGGATCCCTTCCAACTCAGGATACTCCGTGATCCTATAATGGATGAGGAATTTAAGAGGGTTGGGGTAGGAACCAGAAACTGGAGTAAGGGCAGCATTAACAGGTGGGAGATGAAGTGCACGGGTAGGAAATTGGAATCTGCTTCCAGTTCCTCCCAAGCATTTCTTTCTAAGCACGTGTATTTGTTTCTGCTCCGTTTCCTGGTGATCCCGAGGGAACTGGCTCTGGCAGAGGGCTGGAGGGGGACATGCTGGGGAGTGCTGGGCTGCTGCAGATTCCATGGCTTCTTTCCCAGGAGATGGGCAAGAGAGTTTAGGAGAGGCTGTGGCCTCGCTGGCTGGGAGTGAGAGCAACCCGTGCTCAGTGTGTAGGGCACCAGGGCTGTTCCCTCTGTGCAGTTTGTAGTGATCCCCTTCGTATTCCTGGAGGCAGGGACCTCCAGAGCTGGAAGTTACCGAGGGAGCTGCTTTTTCCATCCCTGTGGTCCCTCTAACCAAACCACTCCTACGTTTGTCCTCCCCAAATTATGAATACCTGTGGCCTCTGCAGTACCTGGGAGGGGCAAGCCAGGCCAGGTGCTGATTGTGCTACAGGAATACAACTCCAAGGATTGTATTTTCACCTCTTGTATCTTCTCCCATTCTCTGCTTTTCCAAGTTTTATTTTGCTTGACCAAAACACAGGGATCTGCATCACCTCTCCAGCACCAGAATCAGAGCCGAGCCCGACCATTGTCCACTGATCCACACGAAAAGTTAAATTCCGGCTCTGGAGGTTGTTTCTTGTGAAGGTGCTGTGAGTCAGAAAGAGTATTAGAGCCATGTCAGAGCTATATGGGGTACTTAAAAATAATGGAAAATATCGATTTGTGGAAGGGAAGCTACTTGGAGGCACTGGATAAGAACACCGTGGGCATGGGAAGCCTTTTCCCACTCCAGCTGCCTCATGGGCGCCTGGAGCTTTGTAAAGAAATTTTCCACAGTCTGATGCACACATTGTGGAATTAAGGACAAACTTCGCTGCCACCATTTTGGAGCTATTTCCTTATTATCTGAATCTTTTGCTCCAAAAAAAAAAAACCCCAAAAAATCCCAAGGCCTTTTTTCACCATTCCTCTGAGTCCTCTCTGAGCAACCCAAAACACTGTCAGCCTTTCCACGGAGTCTGATTTTCTGAAGTTTTGCCTCTTTTTTTTTTTTTNATACAAATTAGCTGTATGAAATCAAAGATCCACTGGAAAAAAAATTTTTTTTTTTTTAAATATTTTTTAAAATCAAATATTCTTCAGGCTGGCGTTGGAATGATACAGCTTCCACCTGGGAACTATTTTAGGTTTAATTTGAAAAAACAGACTATAAAACACACGCTCGTAAAAACAGTTTGTCCTTTCCAATGTGCTAGAAAATGACTCTCGGCAGCCTCTTCGGGCCCTCAGCTCGCCTGTATTGGAGCCCCATGGCATGCTCAGAGACACAGTTACAGCAGGTTTTAATACGGGGCCGTACATAAATTTCCAGGATGGATCATTTGGGGAAGATGAATGTGGAGGATGTGTGTTAATAGTGAGGAATTGGAAGCCAGTGCAGATTTTTGCAGTGCTTGGTAATGCACAAGTAATTTGGTGACCCTGAAGTTACTGTCCCGTTTCTCTTGAAAATGGGGTGACTCAAAAAAAAAGGTGCTTTATAACTTCGGGAAAAACTTTGCCTGGTGTTGTGTGGACACTCTCCTGCCTTGGGATCGTCAAATCCCAGAATACTTTGTGTGGGAAGGGACCATAAAGATGATCTAATCCAACCCTCCCCTGCTGTGGGCAGGGACACCTCCCACTAGCCCAGGTTGCTCCAAGGGAATCCAGCCTGGCCTTGGACACTTCCAGGGGTCCAGGGGCAGCCACAGCTTCCCTGGGTATTCCAGCCCAGCCAGGAATTCCTTCTCAGTGTCCCACCTCTCCCTGCCCTCTGGCAGTGGGAAGCCATTCCCTGTGTCCTGTCCCTCCATGCCTTGTCCCCAGTCCCTCTCCAGCTCACCTGGAGCCCCTTTAGGCACTGGAAGGGGCTCTGAGGTCTCCCTGGATCCTTCCCTTCTCTAGGTGAACCCCCTCAGCTCTCCCAGCCTGGCTCCAGAGCAGAGGGGCTCCAGCCCTTGGAGCATCTCTGGGGCCTCCTCTGGATTCTCCCCAGCAGCTCCATGTCTTTCCTGTGCTGAGGACCCAGAGCCAGACATGGCATGGCAGGGCCTTGCTCCCCAATTTTCCCTTTTTAGCCTTCCCTGCACCTCCGGCTCCGCTCGGGGCAGTTGGGTTTGTGGGATGAAGGAAGCAGCAGCAAGGCCCTGGGAAACAGCTTAAGGATTTACCAGCTGATCCCGCTGATTTTCCATGAGGTGCCGCTGATTTCCCAGGCTTTGATTGGATGCTGTTTTTCAGGATCATCTCCCTCACCCCCAGGAGGGTCCCTTGATTGAGTCATTGCTGCTTGGTGGGACCTCATGGGGAGCCTGTGCTGCCAAAAGTAATGAGCTGGATCAGCCTCCTGCCCCCATCCCCTTCCCTTCTGATTCCTCATTATTCCTGCTGGGTTTGGATACAGAGCTATCGGATTTTTGGGAGAGGGAATTTTGGATATGGAGAAGCAGAGTTGGGCGAGGAGCGTGTAGAGCATCGAGGTGTCTGGCTGTGTTTCACCTGCCCATCCTCTCCTTCGTCTCCAGCTCCAGGGTTTGCCAGGGACTTTAAAAAAAAACCCCAAACCCAACCCCCAAATTGCTTCTGAGGAACGTGAAATCCCGATTATGGAAATGCCAATTGTGTGTCACAACAAGCATTTGTGTTCTGCCTGCTCAGAAATCCTGCCGGTGGTCTGTGCGTGGACTGAAAGGGAATTTTGATTTAAATGCACTTGTTGGGTGGCTGTGAGAAACCAGCACCTACAACCAGCACCTAAAATCGGTGCTTTTGGGTGCGAAGGGCCACTGGTGTGCTGGGGTTTACAGACAGATACAATATTGATGTCTTTGCCAAAGGGATGGGGCGTTGCGACGTGGCAAAGCTGCGGAGAAAGGTGGGTAAAGAGCCCTGAGAGGGGGTCAGTGGAGGTTTTTGTCTGGCAGAGGTGACCGGTGGCATTCCTTAGCTTTTCTTGCCGTGGAAAATCCAGTTTTCAGCTGCCTATATTTTGTCAAAATTTAGCTAGAATGTTCCAGCTGGTTTTTTTTTTTTGCTGGGATATGTGCTTTTGGGGAAGATTCTGATGAAAACCATTCAGCTGTTTTGGAGCATGAGACTGGGAAAATACCCTTTTTTTTTTATAATTAAAAATAAAGACAGATAAAGGCGCAATGAGCATTTCAAGGCCCAGCGCCCCTGCCCTCGGGAGCGATGATTTGATGTTTGGCAGATGTCTCTTTTTTGCAGTTCCCATAAAAATCCACCAAAGCTGGGCCAATTTGGATACATGAGAGGGAACAGGGGCAGGGAATTAAAGGAGGAGGAGGAGGAGGAGGGAGAAAAGCTGTGTTGCTTCAGCATCCCTGGATACCTCCCTCGGGTTGGATCCTGTCCTCGCTGTTCCCACAGAGTGTCTCATTTTTGGGGGAAGATGCTGGAAAACAGTCCTTTCAGAAATACCATTCCCAGAGAACTGTGTGGGTTTGGAGACCCGGGATCTGGTTCTACACGATTGGTGGGGTCCTCTGTGTGCCCATATGGGAAAATATACACATATATATCTGTATGGTGGGGGAGATGATAAAATATGTCTATATAGGGATGTGGGAGTGTCCAAGGAAAGGTTGGACAGGGCTTGGAGCAACCTGGGCTAGTGGGAAGTGTCCCTGCCCATGGCAGGGGGTGGAATCTGTGGACCTTCAGCACTTCCAGGGATCCAGGGGCAGTCACAGCTTCTCTGGGAATTCCAGCCCAGCCCCTCCCCACCCTCCCAGACAACAATTCCTTCCCAATGTCCCATCTCTCTCTGCCCTCTGGCAGTGGGAAGCCATTCCCTGTGTCCTGTCCCTCTCCAGCTCTCCTGGAGCCCCTTTAGGCTCTGGAAGGGGCTCTCTGGTCTCCCTGGAGCCTTCTCTTCTCCAGGTGAACCCCCCCAGCTCTCCCAGCCTGGCTCCAGAGCAGAGGGGCTCCAGCCCTGGGAGCATCTCCAGGGCCTCCTCTGGACTCTCTCCAGCAGCTCCACATCCTTGTGCTGTTGTTGCCAGGGCTGGAGGCAGCTCTGCAGGTGGGGTCTCACCTGAGGGCATGGAGGGACAGAATTTTGTGTCTGTCCTCCTCATAAAATAAACCTTCAGCCTCAGGATGCCTGAGATGAACAGATGTCTCTGCAACATCTGCCCAGCAGGAATGACGAAGTGTGTGAGTTTTTCATCTGTAACCAAACAAAGCAGAGAACAAGTCACTTGACTTAGAGGTGGAACTGATGTCAAAGTGCAACAGGACTCTGGACTTGAAGGACCTTCTCATAAGGCTCTTGCGCTTGTTGAAGGTACAGAATTGAACATCACTGCTGGTGCCACCAGGGATTGTTCATGTGGTGCCAAAGGCCCTCAGGACCATGGGATGAGGGAAATGTGAGTCACTGAAGGATGAGTTGTCTTAACTCTTAGAAAAACACATAGATTTGCCAGTTTTTCAGGTAGTTATTGTTTGATGGATGGGAGATAAGCAGATTCATTTTTCCAAGGACCACTTCTGCCTAATGGGCTTTCTCTTGGCCGTGGTGAGAAGAGATGGAGTGGGAGGTTCGTGCTGAGAGGGGGCGGCTCCGAAAGGATCCAGTTCTGTGTGACCAGGCAGCATCAGAGCTTCCATAAGGAGCTGGTGAGCCCCTGTCTCTGCTCTGTTTTCATCAGGATAGGAAGTAAAACCCATGGAAAGGCTGTGGGAAACCCGTGGTGCCGTGAATGTGCTCGTGGTTGTTCTCCAGAGTAGCTGTTCTTATAATTTTGGTCGAGTTATGGAGTTCACAGAATTGGTGGAGTAATAAATCCTTACAGGAATATGGTAAATGACTTGGAGCAATCCAGATGAGCTGTCAGCTGGAGGAAGGAGTGAGCAAGGTGGGCCATGCCCAAGGAAGAGGCAGGAACAGAAACAGTGCAGAAAAACTCCAGGAACAGTCACTGTGGAAAGGTACCTGTGGCTGGACTGAGGAGCGGAGTCTGAATTCCCAGAGTAAGAAGTGTTTCGTGCCATCTATGGACATGTGAACTGGGAAATAGGAGCAAAGGATGTTTTTCCTTCCAAAAAACTGCATTTCTGAAAGTACTGGTGGAATAGCTTATTTAGCTCCGATATCCGTATTCTAAAATAGACGTGGGAAAAGCTACAGATCCCGGGGAAGGAGCAGCAGGGCAGTGTTGGAATCAGGGAGAAAACATCTGGGCTTGAACTTTATAATTTTGGGTCAGGAGAGAGACTGGAACACGAGTCCCTGCTGTGGGGAGAGGGTGCTGGATGCTGCCGAGTCCATCAGAGAGGAAGGGACATCAAGAGGTAGATGTGGGCTGTGATTAATCATTGGAGCAAATTCCCAGGAAGGGATGGACCTGCTGCCTCTTTGGACGGATCTTTGGAAGTTGTAGTTTAGACAGGAGCAGGAGAGGGACATGAAGAACCATAGTTGGAAAGTCCACTTTTCATCTCTGAATGTCTCGAGCCTCTGAAATGTGCGCAAAGTGGCCTCTTTATGGAAGTTTTTCTGAGTTATGTAAGGGCGAAAAAAAATCCTTCTTTCCCTTCCTTCCCCTCAAAAGTCAGTCCTAATCATAGGGTTATTTATGTTGGAAAAGCCCTCTAAGATCGTGTCCCTCAGCACTGCCATGGCCACCACTAACCCATGTTCTCAGGTGCCACATCCACAGGGATTTTAGATCCCTCCAGGGATGGGGACTCCACCACTGCCCTGGGCAGCTGTGCCAGGGCTGGACAGCCCTTTCCAGAAAGGATTTATCCCTAATACCCAGTCTAAATATTGTCTTTTATCTTGTTACTCCTGGTTGATCAATGGTAGGAGTAACAGTGGCCCAGTAAATGGCCCATTTTCCTTGCCCACCCTCATTTCTGCGCATTCTTCCTTTCCTTACGCCAAGCCCCACTCTCTCTGTGCAAAGGCCTCTCTGTTGGCAGACTTCAGCTTTCCGAGGGAATTCAGGGAGTTTTAAAGGGGATCTTTGTCCCTTTGGGATTTCCATGTCATTTGGCCTTGCAAAGGCACGTGGCCAAGAGTTGCACCTCCAACAAGAGACGTGACAGGGAAGTGGTGCCTTCTGGAGCTGGGGTCTGGGGACACGGAGACCTCTTTTTAGGGACACTGGGACTTCTCGCTGGAGTGTCTCCAGCACGGGCTTCACCCTGGCTGCGGTGCTGGTGAGCTCCCAGGCCACTGGAAGGTAAATTATTACCTTCAATGCCTTTGCCTTCCGGTGAGTCAGCAGCTTTTGGGGCATCTCCAACGTGCCCCACTCCGGATCCGGGGTCTGGACCCGGACTGGCAGAGCCTGTGCAGGCAAAAGGGGAAGGAGGAGGCAGGAGAAACTAATCCTTTGCTGGCAGGTTTGGACTTCACTCTTGGAGAAAAGGAGGGAGGGGGGGATAATTTCCCAATTTGTTTCTGGGAAATCAATTGTTTGTGTTCAGGTTTACGGAACAAACTAACAGTTTATTCTTCACAAGCCTTTTAAAATTCCTTTCTCGCAGTGGGATTGTAAAATCTGTGACTTTCTCTCTGCTTGCAGCAACAGGTTTTAATTTCCCTGTCTCTGAGGTTTTATTTGCTGGAGTGGAAGGCAGAAGGGGGCTCTCTGGGGTTTTCTGCTGGGATTTTATCCCCTACTGGCCCATCCTGCCTTATCTCACTCTGACTCTGGAATAACAACAGGATCCCCAAACACTCCCTCATTTCCAGCTCGGTTTTACGGGTTCTTTTCCAGAGTATTGATGTGCTGGGGCACCTCTGTGCACAAACAATATTTTATTTATTTAATGTTTTGTCTTGTCCAAACTTCTGCTGGACTTTGGCATCTCCTTAATGGCACTTGGTGCAGGGGGTGGCAGGAATTCTTTCTGGGCACGTGGAGCTCCGTGTCTCGTTCAGGTTGGATTGGAGTGTTGCATCCCAGGAATGATTTCCATGGGCACGTTTCTGTTTATTAGGGTGCAACGTTTATCTGCCTTAGTGCAGGAGAACGAGCTGAAAGAACCTACTGAAAACAAATTTTTCGTGTGGAACAGCACGTGTGACAGCGGGAAAAAGGATGGTGGTGAAGGCAGTGAGGGAATGGGAAAACCAGCCTGGATGAGAGCCTTGAAAGAAGAGAAAACAGGGAAGCAAGTGCAGATAATTGTCAGGAAAGAGCCCGAGGGAAGCAGATTGGGATGTTTTTGTGACCAGAGGGTAAAGGAAAAAGGTTTTTGGTGGCCAGTGCTGGGATGAGCAGAAGAAAATGGACAAATTTATGTGTCTGGTGCAGAGGTGAGGTCAGGAAAGAGAACTGAGATTGTTAAATATCCCAGGGTGCCCTTGAGTTCTGTGTGCTCCACCCTTGGCCTTGCTCCGGCCCACCTGGGGCTGCAAATCCTCCATCCCTGTTTGCTGCAGGGTGGGAGGAGATCTGTGTCCGTGGCTGAGCTGCTTGGTTTCATTTCCAGGAGGTTGTAGGTCCTGTTTGTTTATGTTGGAGCTGCGAGCTGGAGGGGCCAGGAGGACACCATGTGTTCCAAGAGCAGGGCTGGATTCCCTGGGGAGCAGGGGAGCCTTCCTGGGCATCTCTCCATCGCTGCTCCCAGCATCAGACATGAAGAAAAAAAAGGTAATTTGAGTGTTCTTTAAAAAATACAGCAGCAGTTTCAAAGGGTGGAGGGGTCCTTACCCACCGAACGCGCCACGTCTCGTAGATCCCTGGGATCTCCGGGGACCTTTGGGGGTCCAGCTCACCACATGGTAACACACCAAAGGAGTGGCCGTGGGGCTGGGAAGCCAAAGGTGGAATGTGCAGATGGCACAGGGAGCTCACAAGGCTCGGAGTCCGTTCCCAGGGAACAGACACTCCCTTGCTGAGGCACCATCTGACAGCCTCCCCTTCCAGAGACTCCGCATCGAAGGTCACCTGGAAAACTTCTTTTAATACATTCAGAGAAGAAGATCCCAAAGCTAAAAATCCCAGAGAGTCCAGAGGAGGCCCCGGAGATGCTCCAAGGGCTGGAGCCCCTCTGCTCTGGAGCCAGGCTGGGAGAGCTGGGAATGTTCACCTGGAGAGGAGAAGGCTCCAGGGAGACCTGAGAGCCCCTTCCAGAGCCTAAAGGGGCTCCAGGAGAGCTGGAGAGGGACTGGGGACAAGGGCTAGAGGGACAGGACACAGGGAATGGCTTCTGACTGCCAGAGGGCAGGGAGAGGTGGGACACTGGGAAGGAATTGTTGTCTGGGAGGGTGGGGAGGGGCTGGGCTGGAATTCCCAGAGAAGCTGTGGCTGCCCCTGGATCCCTGGAAGTGTCCAAGGCCAGGTTGGATTCCCTTGGAGCAACCTGGGCTAGTGGGAGGTGTCCCTGGCCATGGCAGGGGGATTGGACTGGATGATCTTTAAGGACCCTTCCCACCCAAACCACTTGGTGGTTCCATCCTCTCACCTGGGGTTGGGGTCGTGGTGTTTGACCATGAATGACCCTGTTTGTTCCGCCCTCCCACAAAGGAACATCCCCCTCTGTTTTCCTGGGACAATGTCCACAGTGGGTTCTGGGAGCGAGTCCTTTCCTGGGCAGGCAGCCAGCAGATGTCTCAGCAGTGGGATGAAGACCAGCATCTCTCCCCAGCTTGGGGCAGTGAGGAGACAGGCTCAGGCTGCTCCTGGAGTTCAAGGAACAGCTGATGTGAATCAAATTGCTTTTTGATCCATGGGGAGCAGTCCAGCAGAACGCCGGGATGCTGCTGGGATGGGAGGCAGATGGGAATCTTCAAAACATTCCTCCTCTGGCCGGTGCCATTTAAGGCTTCCCTGGCTTGACTGCCTCAGCCACGCCATGCTCTGGCCCTCTGCTTGTCACCTGCCCCCGCTGTGTCCCCGCAGAGGTGGGACAGGGCCCTGCTGGCCCCCAGTGTGGGCTCCTGTGCTTTGGCAGAGCTGCAGAAATCAGCACTTACCCCGTTCTGCCAAGTGGGAATAACACGGCAAGTGCCCATCCCTGGGAGGGAACAAACAACTTGGTGGGACCAGGAGCTGCTGAGTCTCGAACAGCTTCTGCTGCTCCAGCCGGTTCTTTGAAAGTTGGGGGGTTTGGGTATTTTTGATTTTTTTTTGTCTGTTTAAATGGCAGCTTTTGATGGCCCAGATCCTGTTGTGACAGCGCCTCTGAAATCCTTAAGCTGCTTGAATCGCTCCGAGGAGCCAAACAATAAAAGAGCTGGAATAAAATGTATCCCACAATGTCCTTCACTTCTGCTGACAAGTGCAGTTTAAATTCCTGGTGCAACCTTTTAGCATAGCTGGCTTGTGAAAGCGCATAAAACACCAAATGAAGTTGTAACAGCTCCTTGCCACTGCTTCCCTGGTGGGGAGCAGGGAGAAAGCCCCTTTCTTGGGGTGAGCCTGTGCTGGGGTGGCATCACTGGCAGCGCTCAGAGTCAAATATTAACGTACACTGGACTTTTTGCATCCTGTAAATTATGTGGTGCTTATTAGAGAAAAGGCTTTGCTTTTATCATAAGGTGCCATTTATCCTGTGAACACCCCGAGGTTTTCCAGAGCTTATATTAGAATTAGGCTTTTTAAAAACACCCCTGAGCTCCCTTCTAGTGGAAAGTGTCTCTGCCCATGGCAGGGGGTTGAAATGGGCTGATCCTTACGGTCCTTCCAACCCCAAAGCATCCTGTGATTCTCAGGAGAGCAGTTCTTTTGGCTGCTGCACATCTGGGCATCCCATTTCCACATGCTCCGATTCCTTGTGTCCTTTGCCCCAAGTTTCAGGGGCTCAAAATAATCGGTGGCTTTGACAAAAATCATTGAATTATATAGATTTTTATTTCATAAGCATCCAAAGCTTGCAGGGAAACACTTCCAGAGCCCGAGGGTTGTGTGCAGGTGCTGGGCTGGCGTTGGGTGTTTGGCAGGCCGTGCTGAAATGAACTCCTCAGCTGGAGCCACTGAGTAACATCTTCACTCCTGGTTTCTGGAAAGCTCTGGGTAAAGCTTTGCAGGCTGGGATAGAAAGGTTCTGGCTGTTGTGGTTCCTACAAACATCCTGTACGGGCCACGTCCCGCTGCCTGGCAGGAGGGGAGAGCCACCCTCACCAGCACCACGTGTTTCCGTGGTAGTATCCCAGAGGTGTGGGCACTTGGGAAGCGTTTTCCAGCTGGAGTGAGAGGGATGGGAGCAGCGGCCCCCAAGGAGGAGCCCCGGCTCCGTGCCGAGAGCGGCAGCAGAGCTGGGAGGATGGAAGGCATTAGTGACAGTGGGGTGGGAAGAGGGAGCTCGGGGTGCTCCGCTCGTGAGTGTCCAAGAGGCTGTGGAGGAGGAGGAGGGAGGCTGTGGATGGTCCTCGTTGTTCCCAAACTAAAGGAAGCACCGTGCCTTGCTGAGGGATAACCCCTGAGCCTGGGGCTTCTCTTAGCAAAATGTATCTTATTTTCCTTTAATTGTTTTATCTGCTTGGCTGCTGAGATCAGGCAGTTGTTTGCAGCAAGGAGAGGGATTGAGCCGGGGAAAAAGCTGGATGAAAAATCACTCTTGAGTTACTGGGCTCGAGGCTGGAGGTGGTGGGTGGAGCTCGTGGTGTTTCCTGCAATGGGTCAGACTGGATGGCTCGCAGTGGTGACCTTGACACTCACAGGACAGTGGAGTTAATAATTTTATTTAATTTTTTGTGGGAAGTGATCCCACGGATATAACCTGGGAGCTGTGAATTGCCAGGCGTGGTAGAGGGGACTGAGAACACCTTTGAGTGAGCTGGTGATCCACATCTCATCCCTTTTTGATCCCAAACATCCCTTCTCCCATTTTTGCCTGTCCCCTCACTAGTGCCCTCCAGCCTCTCCCACTCCCCAGCAGCCCAGGTTGTCAAACCTCTGGGGGCTTCTTGGTTGTGTCACGAATCCTTGAATCCCAGAATAGTCTGGGAGAGAAGGGACTGTTAAAGGCAAGGGCAGGGACACCTTCCACTCTCCCAGGTTGCTCAATCCCTCAGCTCTTTGGAGAGGTCTGGAAGGAATGTTTGTGGCTCTCAGACAGCCTCCCTTGCCACGATGCCCTGAGGCTGTGCATAATATGTTTCTGAAGTATGTGTGGTTTTGTCTGTGTTTTTAGATTAAACAGGAGGAAAACCCTCGAGATCAATGCTGGGAGAAGGAGGAAAAGCTGGTGAAGGAGTCGGTGTGTGATACGGAACAGGTCTGAGCCCAGGAGCTGAGGGACAGCAGGTAAGGCATGAAGGAGCCCTGCAGTGTCTGCATTTGAACATTTTAACATCTCAACACCCTTCTGACAACACTCTACTCCTCCCACAGTCCACTTAAAGCATCGGTGAGATGAGGAAAGCTTGCAAAAGTGGGGCAGGACCCCTACAGTGTCACCCACAGGGCATTAATCAAACCCCTGCCTTATTTTTTGGCCGTCAGCTCTTTTATTTAATCATCTGTTATTTGCTGAAAGTTTCAGCCAAATTCATTTGGCAGAACTTCAGGCGAAGAAGTGACATTTCACAGTAATCTGATTGCAGCAGTTTTAAATTCTGATTTAAAGGCAGTGCTGAATGTCACCGGTGGTCTGAGCTCGCCAGCTCAGTGCCTGGTGCCTCCGGATCCAAATCCTAGCGCTCAGCTCTGGAGGGGGGTGGGTGTGTGTGTGGAAATTGGGCTCTGAACATTTCTCCTCCTCTACATCATCCCTGGGGCAGATTCCTGTCCCCAAACTCTTTGTGTTGGTGCGCGAGGACCGGTCTGGGGTGCTCATGTGGGGGCGTGTGGCCGTCGGGGAGCCACAGTCCGTTCCCTGCAGAGGCTGGAATTGCTGCCAGTGGAACGTTTCTCCTTCCCTGCTTCTCTTCTCAATCCCACGAGGAAGCCAGAGGAGGAGATTTCGTGGCCCCGCGCCGAACTCCTCCACTCAAACTCAGAGCTCCTTCAGGCAGACTCGGAGCTCCTCCAGGCAAACTCAGACTCTGGAGCTTCTCCAGGCAGACTCAGAGCTCCTTCAGGCAAACTCAGAGCTCTTCCAAGCAAACTCGGAGCTCCTTCAGGCAAACTCAGAGCTCTTCCAGGCAAACTCAGAGCTCCTTCAGGCAAACTCAGAGCTCTTCCAGGCAAACTCGGAGCTCCTCCAGGAAAACTCAGAACTCCAGTAGGCGAACTCAGAGCTCCTCCAGGCAAACTCAGAGCTCCTCCAGGCAAACTCAGAACTCCTGCAGGCAAACTCAGACTCTGGAGCTGCTGAGGAGTCTGGGCCCCAGCGAAGGTGTCAAGAGCGAAGCCACTTCTGCCTCTGCCAGGGAAGGGCCTCTCCTGGTACAGGGACACAGGGACAACAAGAGGAGGTGGCATCTTATGCAAAGCTACTCCAGCAGCCTGGGTTTTGGGGTGGAAGTTACTGGGAGCCACCACGGGTTGGGATTTGGGTGCCGGGTCCAGCTCCTGCTCTTGGGTGCTCCTGGATGAACTGGAGTGGGCTGAGATACAGCACAAAGCACAGTGGATGCTCTCAAGGTCCCTGCTGGCCTTGACTCTGCTAATCTGTGTATCAGCATCTCCAGTGACACCTGAGCAGATCAGGCCCCTGGTTTGGCTTGCTGTCAGAAGGTTTCTCCAGGAGCTCCATCCCTTTGTGTGCCATGTTTGGAGCATCTTCTCCATATATCCTTGGGATGAACCTCTTCCAGCAGGCTTAGCAACCGTGCTGGTGGTTTCCTCCAGGAAATCCAGCCATGCAGGATGGTGTTAACTTGTGGGATACCATCATGGCCCTCTTAAGTTGCCTTTTGTATTATTTTTTGAAACCTGTTTGCTGCCTCCCCGCCCCCAACCCCTCATCTGTGCATCGAAGGAGGGATTTTTTTTCTGCCTCATTCGAGTTGAAGAGTAAGGTCCTTTTTGATTTATTCCAGAGCAGCCCTCGAGCTCAGCTCCTGTGAGAGCCTGCTGACTCAGAGTTCAAAAGATCTCATGGCTTTGAGGCCAGGCTGTGCTCTTCCCTCTTGCCTCAAAAGTTAAACCGAAAGAGAAAATTCCTTTTCTTTTTCCTTCAGAAGGGAGCAAATCTCTGTGCTATGTGAGGGAATCAGACTTACCTGCCGCAGCAGAGAATGCCGACACGCAGAATTCCAGGTTAAAAGCTGCCTCTTTGGCAAGGCTTTATTTTCAAACACCGAACGAGTTGTTTAGTAAGTGTTCCATGGAGATAAATTCTTCCTTTGAAAGCAGGGCTGTTGCCTGGCTGGGATCCAGCCTGTGATCCTACACTAAAGCTTTTTTTTTTTTATATTTAAACCACTGCATTACCATGGTGGCTAGAAATGGTAGTTCTGGTCCCTAATCTCCTGCAGATCTAAATGAGATTTGAGGAACAAATTCTTTGCTGGAATAGTGGCGAGGCCCCGGCACAGGTTACTCGGGGAGGTTGTGCTCTCCCAGTCCCTGGAATTGTCCCAGGCTGGGTTGGAGCAACCTGGGATAGTGGAAGATGTCCCTGCCTGTGGCAGGGGGAGGAACGAGATGAGCTTTCAGGTCCTGTCTGAGGTACAGACAGAGACCTGGCATATATATCTGCATTTAAATGAATGTATAGACCAGGATAAGTATATAAGAGCTGTTCTATCCTAGTTCACTTCCACAGGGGCCTGCATAGTCCAGGTTTATGCAGTTGTTGCAGCTTGGAAGGGCAGAGGCAATAGATGGAAGACCTTTAAATATAAATAAATATGTTTAGGGACCCTCCTTTGCAGAACCAGCTCCTCTGAGCAAGGTGCCCTTGGCTCTGCTCCTGACTTGGCAACCCAGCAGTGCAGTGGGAAGGAGATGCTGGTCCTGGCGGGGGAGGTTTGGTTAGACACCAGCAGGAGAGCCCACAGGTTGGATTGGTGGAGTTCTCACTGCAGGTGAGGTTGTCAGGCCTGCGGGGAAAACTGGGATTGCTCTCCAGACTTGCATGGAGTGAGTATAGACCTGGTGTATGTCCACATTCTTAAACAAGGCCCAGCACTGGTGTGGCTTGCTGGGGTGGAAATCAAGCTCTTTCACCTGCCTCCTGGCCCTCACGTGATGTTTTGCCAGCCTTGCTCATCAAAACTCTTCCAGAATCCCTTTCTTTCAAAGTTTCAGGGCCTGTGGAAGGTGTTCGTGGGAACACCTCAGTGTTCGTATTCCCCTTGTAGGAAAAAAACACATCTAGAAAGCCCTGCAGGAATTCTCTGGCATGCCTGTGCTGTAAATGCACACAGCTCAGGTGACAATAAAGGACAGGTGAGAGACTGACCCTTCTCCTGTTCTGTCCCCACCTCTCCTGCTCTTCTTTCAGCAGAGCAAACCCCCGTACCGACCTTGTCCCGTGTTCCAAGCCAGCAATAAAATAGGAAAATGTTTGGGGTTTTTTTTTCCCCCCAAATGTAATTTGAAACATGATGACTGGACCATTCTTAAACAGCTTCCAACTTAACAATACAGAAACTTCACAGAGCGCTTGGCAGGAGCCTCCGTACATAATTTAGATCATAATCAGATGCATTAACACATTTTATATGGATCTCGTGGGGGCCCAGAAGACGAGGTGTGCTGGGTAATTTCTTTCCAGATTTCTTTACCTGATTGTTTATTACTCTCGGGGACTTCATTTGTGGTCCAAATGTCACTGGCAGAATCCCGCTGCTCCACGTGCCTGCACTCAGAGCGGCTGCTGGTGAGGCTCACAAGAACTTAAATGCCACGTTATCATCAGTCTTTCTGTCTGGAGGGTGTCAGAGGGAGGATGGAGAGTGTGTGGGGAGGGGGAGAGGAACAAAAACCAGGGCCCCATCCTGCAAATGGCTGAGCTCCCCCCTCCCCGTGCCCAGAGCTTGGCGGGAGGGAAGGTGCTGAGTGTTCCCCGCCGAGGACAATCAGGAGCTGCTGCTGGAGAGGGAAGCGCTTCCTCTGCCCCCCTTCCCACTTCAGCTGCTCAGCACGAGCAGCTCTGGTCGGATGGAGCTGCTGAAAGGTTTTGGCTGCTCGGTGAGGTGTGTCGTTCCCATCCCTGCCTTGTTCTGCCGTGGATCCGCCCGTGCCAGAAACATCCCTCCTTTGACAGGAAAACCTGTTGCTGCTTTGATAAACGGCGTGTCGGGTGTCTTTGTGCTCTGCTGGTTTGTGTTACCCCCACAAAAGGTGGGAAGGTAAGTTCCCTGTCACTCCAGTGTCTCCTTTATTCGTGCTGGAGTGACAACCCTCGCCATGTGGTTCCTGGGGATTTATCTGTGCTGTGAATTAGTGTGGCCCTGGGATTCCCAATCCTTCCCCAGCCACGGGCCAGGCTCTGCTCTGGGATAGATGCACAGCTCAGCAATGGGAGCCTGGGCACTGGGGCATGAGGGGATGCTCCTGGGTACCAGGCACTGCTCGCCCAGGGCATAACACCCTTCCCCTTCCCTTTCCCCGTCTCCTTCCCCTTCACCTTTCCTCTTTTCCCTTTCCCCTCTTTTCCCTTTCTTTTTCCCCTTCCTTTTCTTTTCCCCTTCCTTTCCTTTTCCCTTCCTTTCCCCTTCCCTTTCCCCTTTCCCCCCTTTTTCCTTTCCTTTCCCCCCCTTTCCTTTCGCCCCTTTCCTTTTCCCCCTTTCTTTTTCCCCTTCCTTCTCCCTTCCTTTCCCTTTCCTTCCCCCCCCCCCCCTCCCCGAACACTGTGGGGATGAGGCACTAAGTGTCCTTACAAACCACAGGTCATGGGGCTGTACCAACAGCTCCTGGGTCTCCCCCTGTCACGCCAGTGCCTGGGGCTGTGGAAATGGTGACAGGGACAGAGGAGAGGGACTGAGCCACCCGGAGCCCTTCCCTGGGTTTTCCAGCTCAGTTCCAAGCAATGGCATTGCTGGCAGAATATCCTGCCCCAGGATATTGTTCAGCTCTCCTGAACAAACCCTCTGTGGACGTGCTCAGGGGTTCTGGCTGCGGCTGGTGGAGCTCACACAGCAACTCTGGCACCCTCTGGATCAGCTGGAGCACGGACACGCCGGGCTGGGCTCCGGCACCCTGAGCTTGCCAGGGCGGTGAAGGAAAAGGAGTGTTTGCTTTCCTGTTTGCTTAAGATCCACTTGTGCAGGACTTGGGAGTTATTGGCGCTCAGCCTGTCTTGGCTCTCAGACTCTGTCACTGTCCCAGCCGTTGCTCAGCTGCAGATCTTGGGTTGCCTTTCACTAAAGCCTGGTTTGATTCGGCTCCTTTTGTCAAAGCTCCCAAGACAGTGGCTCGTTTTAGCCTTTTGTCTCCAAATAATGTGAAAGGATCTGCTGCCACCTCTGAGTTAGAGGCACCGTGGCCCACCTGGAAGTGTGCAAGGCCAGGTTGGACGGGGCTTGGAGCAACCTGGGATAGTGGAAGGTGTCCCTGCCCATGAGATTTAAGGTCCCTTCCAACCCAAGCCGATTTATGATTCTATAATTCTATTTGGGGTTGCTCTTTAAATGTCACAAGGAAAGGGAATAGACATAAATAAGGCAGAATGAGAAAGATGAAGCAACTCTTCTGGTGGCTGGAAATGGGAGTAAAAGTGCATTTTTTGTCTGCAGCAGGCAGTAGGATGCTCAGGTTGTGCATGTGTGTGGTTGCCCTCCACTGGTTGATGTCAGAATGACTTCCCTTTGATCAGAGCTTTATTTGGGGCGAGATCACTGTGTTTCCTCAGAGTGACTTTGAAAAGAGTCAGGAGCATTTTAGATGCTGAGAATTGACTGGTGCAGCTCCTCAGCCACCCTGAAGGGGTTGCCAAGAGGCAACTTCAGAGCTGCTGAAGGAGGACGGGTTGTCCAGAGCCAGGGGATTCATCAAGGCAAGAACGGGTCACATGCCAAGGTTTGCAGAGGGGTGCAGGAACTTGAAGCAGGGCTTGGAGAGGCTACAAAACGCGTGTTCCTCCACGATGTGGCTCTGAGGAATCTGTCACTGAGGCCTGGTGACCCCACAGGACACCCCAAAATGGGCAGCTTACTCCTTCCCTCCTGCCCTGCTCAGCGGAGGAGGCTTGAGTTGTGCATCAGGCTTAATTATGGGGGAGATTTAATTACCAAATCATTTGCTGACCTTCAGTTTGATGAAAATACTCTGAAGGTGAGTTTATCAGCACTTGACTGGCTGTTCCAGCAGAGAGGCAGAAGCTTAGGAGATTGAAGGGAGCTGCACCTAGCCCTGGTGATCTCCACTTGGATGTGTGTCCTTGAAGGTTGCTGATGTTCCCTGAGTCGGGTAATCCTGGACAGCAAAAACACTTGAGTTGTGCTTTGGGTTGTTTTTTTTTTTTAAATTTCCATTTGGATCAGGACCAGCAAAGTCAGGGAGAAAGCTGTGATAGCTGTACTAAAGGTGAACCCTCTGCTCTGCCTTTGGAACCGTTTAAAAAATGTGAGTCCCAGGAACTATAGATTTTTGCCTTCTCTGGATTTTGGCAAGACAGCAGCTGGAGCAGCTGAAAGGGAAATGAACCTGAGAGGAGCTTTTGACTTTGGTGAAACTCAATAGTTACACTTTCCTGTGACCGTGGAAGGCATTTCGAAAAGAAACGCCAGACTTGGTGACACCTGGAATTCAGGCAGCACCCAATCCATACTTTTTTCTCCCACCACAGAACCAGATAGGATCCAGTGTGGAATGTGCACACCTTGTGTATCTCTCTGCGTGTCGGATCCGTGAAAGGATTTGGGGAAATGATTGTGTAGTGCGTGAGCAGAGAGATGGTCCTTAAAAGGATGTCCCTTAAAAGGTCTTTTAATGTCAGCCCAACCCGTTTACTCTCCCAGGGTTACTCTCTTTGTCCCATCCTACAAGGATTAAGTTCTACACCTTGAATTTTAGTGTGAAAGTGGTACGTGTATCTTAATTAGCTGGATTTATTCCTCTGTCCAGAGGGAGATGTTGGAGAGAAGGAAGCACAGTGTGCTGGGAGTCGCCGGGTCATCTGTTCCATGGAAATCTTACAAAGGGTTACTTTTATTATCATTATGGCTTTATCCAGTCAGGGATCCCCAGGGAAGACTTTCACTTTCTCCTTGGGGTTGATTTGAATTGTAGAGTCAGAGCCTGTGTGGTTGGAAAGGACCTCTGGAGGTCTCTAAACCCATGTCCTCCTCCCAGTAAAGCCGGATGAGGTTGCTCCAGGCTTTGTGCAGTTGAGGTTTGAGTGTCGCTGGGGTGGAGAGTCCCACCAGCTCTCTGGGCTCCTCCTCCAGTCATCTGTTTTCCTGCTGCATATCCACACATGAGGCTACATGAGAAACCTGGCTGATGTCAGGGCGAGCAACCTCTGCCAAGCAGGTCTCTTGGGTTTGGAAGGGAATTGATGAGGTACAATTTGACCCTGGGTCGTCTCCTCTGTTCCCAGGGCCCTTTCACTCTTCATGGCCCTGGGAACGGTTTCCGGGGGATCCACTCCATCCATCCCTGCCCACGGACCTCTGCGGGCACTGAGGTGTTGCTGTCCCCAAGGCGTTGCTGTCCCTGAGGTGTTGCTGTCCCTGAGGCGTTGCTGTCCCCGAGGCGTTGCTGTCCCTGAGGCATTGCTGTCCCCCAAGGTGTTGCTGTCCCCGAGGTGCTGCTGTCCGTGAGGAGTTGCTGTGCCTGAGGAGTTGCTGTCCCCAAAAGGTTGCTGTCCCCCAAGGTGTTGCTGTCCCCCAAGGTGTTGCTGTCCCCAAGGTATTGCTGTCCCCCAAGGTGTTGCTGTCCCTGAGGCGTTGCTGTCACCCAAGGTGTTGCTGTCCCCCGAGGCGTTGC